>JZKD02S1791867.1:56697-70824 GCA_000966675.3 Picea glauca | reverse complement strand
GCAAACCTTCCTTAACTTTAACAACAAGAGACTAGCTTTTTCATCAAACTTTTCTTTAGTCTCACATGACTAGTTTTGGATTAGTCAACAACCCTAACTTGAAATAATCATAACTTTGTACCTCTAATGAATAAAGATCTGAAACTGATACACAATGTTCTTCAGTGTTTTTTATACAATTCCTCCAGGTTCACTACTTGGAACCTCTCATAAAAGGAGTTATAGCAACAATGTAATACCTTGCTGAATTCTAGATTATTCTAGAGAGCGACCTTGTAGAGCTTGCCCCACATGAAATATTTGTTGATTTGATATGAAATTGTTACAAAGAATACTAAAGACTATACTCTAACAAAAAAAATTTGTCTTAATTAATTTGGATCTGTTATGAATACGTTATGACGTTTTTACCCGAAACACTTGTTTTAGACTAGTTTCAGGACTAGCCACAAATGCTATTTTCCACGGAGTGTAACTCCAAAAATACAATGACCCACAAGATGAATTTTTTACCACAAATACTTGGATATGTTTAATCAATTTCATAGAAATTTCACGGTCTGAATCATTCTAGAAAACAATTTATTGTAAAAATGGTGAGATGACCTGTAAATAACATACCTTAGAAAACATCATCAAAACAAATTATCCTTCCTTGAATTTCGGCCTTCTTTTATACACCTTCCCTCATAAATTCATCTTATATATCCTTTGGTTACCTCAAGAACCTATATATATTCAATATGCTCAAGTGTGATCTAAAATGATAGTTCCTTGCCTCTTATTTATACTCTCCAAGTTGCTTCCTTAAAAAATCTTCTAGGTCACTTTGCCCACTTTCTTTATTTTAGGGTTTACCCACTTCTAATTTCTCCATTAAATTTATTATTTAAAAAAATTATTTTGTATTCACTATGAATTATAGTACACTCATCACTTCACTTTATTATTTATCTTCTAAAATCTCTTAAACCACTTTGACTACTTTGACCTTTTGGGGCTTATAGATGACATATGAGGGTTGTCCAACTTCTTAAGGCCATAACTCTCAAAACATGAGGAGTTATTTGATGTTCCACATACCACCAGAAATGGAATGACATGTACTATCCATATAGAATAACATTACCTACAAATATATCAAAACTCATACAATTATCCATAAAACAAACTTGGGTCCATTACCCAAACCTGGTTTCTCCAACTTCTCATGGGCATAACTCTCTAACCGTGAGGAGTTATGTGACGTTCCACATACCAACGGAAATGGCATGAAAATCACTATCGATATAGGATAGTTTCATTGATAAATTCACTGACCATCATATCATAACTCCACAAATAAGCATGGGTTCTATAACCATACTTCTAGGATAACTCAATCCGCAAAGAGTCTTCCCATGAGGGATTTCACCATAAGGGGACCACTTTGGAGTCCATCCATTTGTAGTTATTATCAACCATGACAAGACAATAATGAGTCATATTTACATCAAACAAACTTGGGTCCATTACTGAAACCTTTGTGCTACCAAGCTTTCTTCAAGGGTTGACATCAATGACAACCAACCTTAATCAACAATCTCCCCCTTTGGCATTGATGGAAACACCTCTGATGAAAAAATGAAATTATGTCATGCAATACTGAAGTCATATCACTCATGCTACCCCTAGAAACATGCCTCTATCCTCTGCATCTCTGTGACCATTTATCCCCTTGGACCCATGCCTCTGTCCTCTGCATCTGATGAATCTCTCCCCCTTTGTCATCAATGGAAAAGGTATATTTCCATCCAGGGATGCTCCCCCTGACTAATTTTTCCTCTTTATGGTGCTTCCTCATGTACATCTAATACATATAAGATAAGCATTCAAAATCATTCATTTTGGAGTAGAAATAACTCTAAGTCTCTGGTGAATATACTCGAAGGCTTCCCGTGGAAGTGGTTTTGTAAAGATGTTTTCCACTTGTTATTTTGTGCCCACATACTCAACTCTGATGTTCTTTTCTACAACTTGCTCCCGTAGAAAGTGATACTTGATTGGAATGTGCTTAGTCTTGGAGTGCATCACCGGGTTATTTGAGATATTGATGGCACTTGTATTATCACAATATATTGGAATGGTCTCATCATACTCAACGTGTATATCTGTCAGAGTTTGTTTCATCCAGAGAACCTGTGTACAACATGATGTTGTTGCAATATACTTTGCCTCAGTTGTAGATAAAGATATCGATGGTTGTTTCTTTCCTAGCCATGATACTAAACACTCACCCAAGAAGAACGTTGCTCTGCTGGTGCTTCATCGGTCATCAATACAACCTGCCCAATCTGCATCTGTGTAGGCAATAAGTGATAGATCCTTTCCTTTTGAATACCATAATCCAAAATCTTTTGTTCCTTTGAGATATCTGAAAATCCTCTTCAATGCTAATACATGTGATTCCTTTGGTGCTTCCTGAAATCGTGCCACCTGTCCAACTTCCTGCATTACATCTGGTCTAGATGTTTTTAGATATATTAGGATGCCAATCATTAACCTATATTGCCTCTGATCTGTAGACTTTGAATCATCATCTTCGCTCAACTTGCAACTGGTTTGCATGGGAGTGATAGCTAGTTTGCAATCTTCCATTTCGAACCTATTTATCATTTCTCTGATATACTTGGTTTGAGAAATAAAAATTCCTTGGTTGCTTTGATGTATCTGAAGTCACAGAAAGAAGGATAGTTCTCCAAGTAATAACATTTCAAATTCATTCTACATATCCTTTGAAAATTTTTGGCTTAACCTATCATCATCACTACCAAAAATAATATCATCAACATTAACTTCAATTAATAAAATATTACCTTGACTTACCTTGATGTAGAGGTTGTTGTTTGCACTTCCTTTTCTGAACCCTGCCTGCTGTAGATATTTATCTAGTCTATAGTACCATGCTCTAGGAACCTGTTTTAGACCATACAAGGCCTTATTTAATTTGCACACATAGTTTGCATTCTCTGACAACTAAAATCCTTTTGGTTGTTCAATGTAGACTTCTTCTTCAAGTTCCCCATTCAAAAAAGATGATTTTACATCCATCTGATACACTATAATATTTTTGGAGCATGAATAAGCTAAATCAAAAGGTTTTCTTCCATTCTAGCAACTGGTGAAAATGTCTCTTCAAAGTCAATTCCTTCAATCTATGCATATCTTTTACATACAAATATAGTTTTGTTCCTTGTAACCTGTCCATCTTCATTCAATTTATTCATGAAAACCCATTTTTTTTTAATCACATTCTTATTCTTTGATCTTGGAACCAATTCCCAAGTGTCATTTTCTCTATTTGATCTAATTCTTCATCCATGGCCTTATTCCAAAATTCATCCTTGATGGCTTCTTCAAAACAATTTGGTTCAATTGTAGATAAGAGTGCTAGGTGTGTTTGTTCTAGTGAATGTATTCTTCTTCTAGTCTCATCTCTTACATATTTTTTTCCGATAATCTGATCTGAAGGATGATTCTTTTATACTCATCTACTAGGTGTCTTTGGAGACACTTTCTGAACTTTCTCTTTTGCTTCTATCAGATTCTCTTCATCTTCCTCTTCGACTTATTTTTCATCTTCTGCTTCCTTTTCGAAAGGTTGTTCCATTGATTCATTTTCTTCTTCCTTTGATTATGGTCTGCCTGTTTCATCAATTGTTACGTTGATACTTTCCACAACTTTGTTCAATCTCATATTGTAAAACTTGTATGTTTTCCTTGTACTTGAGTAACCAACAAGTACTCATTTTTCCATATGAGAGTCAAACTTTCCCATTCTACCATATTCTCTTTTGATGTAGCATTTGATTCCAAAAACTCTGAAGTGCTTCACATTTGTTGGTCTTCCTTTCCATAGCTCATAGAGAGTTTTGTCAGTGTTGTTTCTGAGCATTACCCTGTTTTGAATGTGAAATTTTGTATGCACTTCCTGTGTCCAAAATATATCTGTCAATTTGGAATCCACTAGAATTGTTCGAGCCATTTCCTGTATTGTCTTGTTCTTTCTTTCAACAAATCGATTTTATTGAGGTGTCCTAGCAGTAGAGAATTGTCTTTTTATTCCATGAATCCTGCAGTAGTCCATAAATTCCTTTGAAGTGAACTTTCCTCCATTATCAGATCTCAAGCATTTGATTTTTGAATCCATTTCATTTTCAACCATTTCCTTGTAGATCTTGAAGTTTTCAAAATCTTCTGACTTATTCTTGAGAAAGAAAACTGCAGTCATTCTTATATAATCATCAACTAATAACATAAAGTATTTCTCACCTTTTAAATCCTTTGTTGTAGTTGGTCCAACTAGATCAGTGTGCACAATTTCCAGTGGTCATGTCGTTGAATATTCCTATGATTTGAACCTGGTCTTTTTCTGCTTTCCTTGTTGACAATGCTTGCATAAAGTGTTGGTTGGCTTCATGATCTGGGGTATTTCTCTGACTACTTCTCTTTTGCTGACTTTCACAAGGTTATCAAAATGTATGTGACACATTCTTCTGTGCCATATCCAACTTTCATCTTCCTTTTCTAGACAACACTTTTCATTTCCAATTTCACTTAACACATATATGTTTCTTAAAGTTCTTGCAGCTGTAGCAATCAATTTTCCTGAACCTTCTTTTCTTATCTCGGAATTTTGTGAATCGAAAGTAACTTTATGACCTTGGTCACACATTTGACTCACACTTAGAATATTATGTTTCATATCTTCTATTAGTAGAACATTTTTTCCTTTGTATTCTTGTTCCCAATTATGATTGTTCATTTTCCAATGATTTTAGCTGGATCATCATTTCCGAAGGAGACTGGTCCATCTCTTTCCTTCCTTAATGTAATAAACCTGTCTCTATCACCTATAATTTGTTTTGAAAATCCACTATCAACATAACAACCACATTTCATTTTCTTATCTTGTAGAGCGAGTGTGCATTCTTCATTGCTATATTGATTCTGATTTCTTATCCATGTCCTTTTCTGAGGTTCTTGTCTGTGACTATTGTTATTCTGTTGCAGTTCTCTAGGAGGGACTATCATTCTGCAATCTTTGGCCATGTGTCCAAATTTGTTACATTTGTAACATTCCACTTCAATGCTCAAAGATTCAAACCTGTTGTAACATCTTCTTTGTGTTTCCCTAGGACTTCTTGGATAACCCTTTTGTGTATGAATTTCAAAGTTGTTTATGTTCTTGTTGTTAGCTCTGCAATTCACAGCTTTATGTCCAAAATTATTACATGCATAACATAAAAAAATATATATAGTTTGATACCTGGGAGTTGAAGATCTTTTGAAAGGAGGTGCTCTTATGAATATTTCTTCTTCTTGAGGCCTATCTGTTTGTTGTTGATTCTGAAATCTGAATCTTCTCGGTGGAGGAGTGTCTTTGTAATATTCCTTGTATATCTTCCTATCCCCTTTGATTATTTCTGCATAGCTTTTTGGATATATTTCTTTCTCTGTTGTTATGGAGCTTGATCCATTTTTTGTCTGATTGTATCCAAGTCTAGACTTGTCAAGATGAGATTTTTGATTGCTAATAATTTCATTCAAAAATTTTGAGCTATTTTGCATATTTTTATTTTGAATATCCTTTCTTAATGTGACAATCTCTGCTCCCAAAATTTCCAATGATCCTGTCCTTTTCTTCTATATGTTCTTTGAGTGCTTCTTCAATTCTTTTATATTCTTCTATTTGAACCTTCAAATTTGTGATCATTTTTTCTAGTTCTTGAGTGTCTTCTTTCTTTTCTAGTTCCGCTTATAGTTTCTTGGTTTTCCTCTTTTCTCTTCTGATAACTTCTATGGTACACATCAATTCTTCTCAGTAGTCAACTTCTGCCTCTTCAATTTCTTCTTCAACTTCTTCATATTCTTCTTCGACTTCTTCATATTCTTCTTTGGATTCTTATTTATCAGAGTCTTCTACCACCATGAATATAACTCTTCCTATCTCACTGTCACTGACTTCATCTTCATCTGATGATGATATGTCTTCTTTGGTGCATAAGATTTTCTTGAAAACTTTCGTTGTAGTTCTTTTTCCTTTATATGTTTGTTTTCCTTTTGAGTAACTTTCATCATTTCTATTTTTCTTATGAGGAAATTTGTTAGAAAAATGATCAATACCATCAAAATTAAAACAAATTAAAGGAAGCTTACCTCTATACCTACTGTCGGTTCCCTTGTTCAGTCTTTTGATGAAGTTGGCCACTTCTTCATCATCTTTCGAGATGTCACTTTTGTTGCTATGTTCTTCTTGTTTCCTTTTCTTTTTATATGATCTTTTGGATTCTTTGAAAGATGCTTCTTTTACATCTGGATTTTCTTGTTCAGTTCTCATTTCATATGCTATGAAGATTCCATGCAGTTCGTCCATGCTTATTGAGTTTAGATATGATATTTCTTCTAGTGTTCATATATTAGGGTCAAATATCATAGGAAGAGACCTTAGTACGTTTTGAACAATTATAGATTCTTTGATTTATTCTCCCAATCCTATCATTGCATTCACTATTTCATCGAATTGTAAGAAGTAGTCTGTAATATTCTCATCTTCCTTCATCTTTAGTTGTTCAAAATGACCTCTGTAAGTTTGAATCTTTGCTGATTTGAATTTTGAATCTCCTTCATAAACATTTCAAAGCTTGTCCCAAATCGCTTTAGCAGATTTACAATGTGCAACTTTGGTGAATATTTTTTCACTGAGACCATTCATAAGTGAATTTGTGGCTTTAGAATTATTCTAAACAAGTTTCGTTGCTTTGTCATTTGTTGGTGGAACTGTTGGTGCTATGTATCCATCTACAATTGATTGCCAAATTTCAAATTCCTATGCCTGTATATATGTCTTCATCATTTTTATCCAAAAAACATACTTATTTCCATCAAACTGTGGTATTCCATTCTTATACAAGTTGTTTCTCTCCATGATCTACCTTTCAATGGTTAAACTGATTTCTTAAGGAACCTTCTCTGATACCAATTGTTGGATTACTGAGAGGGGGGGTGAATCAATAATCGATCAATTATAATCCTTTTTAAACTAAATAATCCAAGTGTTATATCAATGTATAATTATCATCCAATAACGAGCAACGAAAAAATGAACAATCATACACATACATAGTACACCAATGTTTTATGTGAAAACCCAAAGTGGGAGAAAGCCGCTGAATGCTTTTTCTTATATGTCTTGAAGAAGTACATTCATTGGAAGCACCAACTTTCTTTGTTTTCCACTTGCAATGGAAGGAGGCTCCAACCCCCTAGCTTATCAGGCTACAACCTGAGGGAAGCTCCAACTCCCCAATTCTCTGTCTACAACTAGAAGGAGGCTACAACCCCCTATGTTCTTTGGCTGCAACCGGAAGGTGGCTACAACTACCTGTCCTTGCCCCGTCCAACCACCCTAAAGTAGAAGTAGAATGATGGAAACACTGTCAAACTACCACTATGAGATATATCATTGTAAAACTATACCAATAAACATGAACCATGCATCAACCATGCATCAACGTGTATCTCAACCTGTAATCAACATGTACCATAAACAACTGCATCAACCATGCACCAACCTGTACCAAACAACCTGTAATCAACCTATACCATAAACAAGTGAAACCAACCATGTACCATGTATGTACAAATCATGTTTCAACTATTCATCAACTGTGTCTCATCAATATGTACCAACATCATCAACTATACACCTCATGTATGTGCCAACTCATCAACTACTTGTCTCAACCATGTACCCAAATTGTACCTCAACCAAAATCCCTCATCAATTTCATCATCCAAATATGATTTGTAACTCTGTAATAGACCTGGTGTATATGATCACATACTTGCAAACCTTCCTTCACTTTAACAACAAGAGACTAGCATTTTCATCAAACTTTTCTTTAGTCTCACATGACTAGTTTTGGATTAGTCAAAAATCCTAACTTGAAATAATCATAACTTTGTACCTATAATGAATAAATATCAAAAAATGATACACAATTTTCTTCATTTTGTTTTATGCAATTCCTCCAAATGTCACTACTTGGAACCTCTTAGAAAAGGAGTTAAAGCAAAAATGACATAGCTTGTTGAATTCTGGATTATTCTAGAGAGAGACCTTGTAGAGCGTTCCCCACACAAAATATGTGTTGAAACGCTATGAAAATGTTAAAAAACATACTACATACTGTACTCTAACCAAAAAAATTTGTATTACTGAATTTGGATCTGTTATGAAGAAGTTATTGCGTTTTTACCTGAAACACCCGTTTTAGACTAGTTTCAGAAGTAGCCACAAACCCTATTTTCCACAGAGTGTAACTCCAAAAATACAACGACCCACAAGATGAATTTTTACCATAGATACTTGGATATGTTTAATCAATGGCATATCAATTTCACGGTTTGAATCAATCTATCGAAAAAGGTATTGTGAAAATGGTGAGATGACCTGTAAATAACATACCTTACAAAGCATCATCAAAAGAATTTATCCTTCCTTGAATTCCGACCTTCTTTTATTCACCTTCCCTTAGAAATTCGGCTTAGATATCTTTTGGTTACCTCAAACACCTATATATATTCAATATTCTCAAGATTTATCTAAAATGAGAGAGCCTTGCCTCTTATTTATACTCTCCAAGTAGCTTCCTTAAAAACATCTTCTAGGTCACTTTGCCCACTTTCCTTATTTTAGGGTTAACCGACTTCTAATTTATCCATTAAATTTATTATTTAAATAATTTATTTTGTATTCACTTTGAATTATAGTACACTCATCACTTCACCTTATTATTTTCCTTCCAAAATCTCTTAAACCACTTTGACTACTTTGACCTTTTGGGGCTTCTAGATGACATATGAGGGTCCTCCAACTTCCTAAGGCCATAACTCTCAAACCGTGAGGATTTATGTGACATTCCACATACCACCAGAAATGGAATGACATGTACTATCCATATAGAATAGTATTACCTACAAATATATCAAAACTAATACCATTATCCATCAAACAAACTTGGTTCCATTACCCAAACCTGGGTTCTCCAACTTCTCATGGCCTTAGCTCTCTAACTGTAAGGAGCTATGTGACGTTTCACATACCACTAGAAATGGCCTGATAATAACTATCCATATAGGATAGTTTCACTGAAAAATTCACTGATATTCATCTCATTATTCCACAAATAAACATGGGTTCTCTAACCGTAATTCTAGGATAACTCAATACGCAAAGCGTCTTCCTGTGATGGATTTCACCATAAGGGGACCACTTTGGAGTTCATCAATTTGTAGTTATTATAAGACATGACAAGACAATAATGAGTCATACTTACATCAAACAAACTTGGGTCCATTACCCAAACTTTTGTGCTACTAGGCTTTCTTCAAAGGTTAACATCAATGACAACCAACCTTAATCAACACAAATTACATTATACCAAACAATTATTACCATCATAGAACCAGGATTATGGCTGGAAGATGGCATGTTTTAATTGGAAAGGTAAAATGGCTTTCCATTTTCATCTACCAATTGCTTGTAGTATGTTTATCCTTATAAGAGATTCTAACATTTTTGAACTGGTGGAATATTTTCTACATCTAAACTTGATTATGAATCAGGATCCTGAAAAATTTGGATACATTTTTATTTAGAGTGACATGGATAAAAAATAAATTCAATTAGATAATCGAAATATAAATAAAATATGAACTTACTGGAGATGGAAAGGGAGAACTCTGCGATAGAATTTGAAGAATTGGCCATTTGATATTATAAGTTTTTCTCCCTTAATTTGAGCAAAATCAACAATATATTTTTAAGAATAAGGTGACTTTAAGAGTAAAATGTATACTATGAAGTATTTCAAGTCACGTGGATGAATCCTAAAAGATAATTTAAGATGAATATACTATTTTATGTGCAAATAAAAATTTAGATAACTTTTAAAGCATAATGGTGCACTTAGTTAAACCAAATGCACAAGTGCATATATAATAATGTAAAGCACCAGGGAATTTAATTATTAACTACATCGGTGATCAAGATTTCAAATAAAAAAATAATTATATGATATCGATGCTCTAAAAATATTTAGTGAACTGGTGAGTTTCATAAACTAACTCACCGGTGTATTATATTAATAAACACATTGGTGTTTCGAAAAACTTATAAAGAAAAAAACACGACTTTTTTTTTACAACTAAAAAATGAGAAAGAATTTATTTTTCGAAAATATAATTTCATAACGTCCTTTAAATAGTAAAAAACTATTCACTATTTCATTATTTTTCCAAAATTTACAAGGGAGAGATTTGCAAGAGAGACTCGAGGAGCATTGTGGAGTAGCAGAATATTTTGAGACAACATAATTATTCAGAAGGTCAGAATTTGAAGGGTATGGTGATTCACTCAAAATCGTTTTCATAAAGTCCTTTAAATAGTATTAAGCTATTCATTATTTCATTATTTTTCCAAAATTTACAGGGGAGAGATTTGCAAGAGAGATGTATGAGCATTGTGGAGCAACAAAAGTGTTCAAAAAAAAAATACAAAAATTTCATACTTACCTTAAACCCATGCTTCTTATTGCTTATGTGACTACAAAATTTCACCTTAGGGTTTAACTCCCTCTATCACTTCACAATTAGGGATTTTAATTTTAGAAATTTTAGATTTAATGGGTTTGTGTTTCTATATATAAGGCGTTTTGCATGTGATGCAAGGGAACCACTTATTACATCAGAACCAAACACTCTCGAAATTGTCATGTTTAAAAAAAAATGGTTTATTGTTATTGGTGCACCTATTTGACTATAACACACCAGTGTGCTTAATGATAAAGCACACCGGAAATGTTGTAACATAATTATTAAATTTGTCATTCATCGATGTGTAATTTTTTTCGGTTATTTTTTTCGTCCATGGTATTTTTTTTTCATTTTTTACTTTAGGAATAGTGTGGTTATCGAAACATATTTCACCATTGTAATTTAAAGTATTTTAAAAAAAATCATGTCGGTATGTTCCTTTATCAAACACACCAGTGAGTTCATATTATTACAACACACCAAAAACCAGATTTGTTTTTATTTTATTTTTTAGCTGAAAATTATATGATTTATTCATAAAATATATTTAATAGCTTTTGTATTGAATGATACAGATTGTATATTTATAAAACAAATATGTGAGAATAGTTCAAGTAACAAAAATTCAGACCGACACAATGATAACACATCCAAAAAAGTAAAAAAGGCAAGGTCTTTGTAAAAAAATTAATATGTTTGAACTATATGTAAGTTTAACTAATATGCATTAGTTAGTGTGTGTCATGTGGAGCCACAAAAGGAGGAATATCGATAATATTCTTTTTGATCTAAGTGCATAAGAGCGTAAAATCTTGATGGAAAATTACAAAAGGATGAATTAGGTGAATGAATTTTTTTTTATTCAATATGAGTTATTTTTTGAATTTTCATTAACAATATAGTTAATAATATTAGATAACATGTTTCAAACAATCTATTAATTCACATATGTTTAATCTTCTACAGGAGCCAACAACTAAGGAACAAATTTTTTTCCTAAGAAAATAAAAATTATAGAAGATGTAAATGATGATGAATTGGTCCTTAACTCATCTAGAGTGGTGTTAGAGGTTAATGAAAGGGGGGGAAATTTTTACAAAAATATGAGGGATATAGTGGAACAAACCTATAGATGTACTTTCCACTTACAATACAAAAATCAATCAGATGATTCCAAGAATCGTGTTGTATCTAAACTATAGGAAACGTTTCCAGACCAATGGTCAATGGGACCTATCAGACTTACAATGGAAAACATGTACAAGAACATAAAATAATCATTCAAAAAGTAATATTCCTAAAAATTCTTTAATTATAGAATATGTATATATTACTACAAAGCATTCCTTTATTAATATCAATTTTGTTATATTTAGTTTTTATATATCAATATAAAAATAGTTTATTGTCTGCATGTTACTTTTTTTCAGGAAGATTATGAAAATCCGAAAGGATCAATGAGCTGATATCCAAAATATGTCAGTAGGAATGTCCAAAAATGTGTACAAGGAGATGGTCAAAGAAACAAACATAATTGCATCGCAGGAGGAGCCATCTCAACATCAACGTTCTTCAAATGTATGAAATCATTAATTTTTTCTATTAGGTACATATAAATAAATAATTTAGCATTAAATATTAATTTCCAAGTATTTTATTGTAGAAAAAGAAAACAAGTTGGAACCCATTCAACACATACAACTGGACGACAAGGAAGAAAATAGTTGATAACAATGTTTGTGAGTAATTGTTATTTCCTTATAACATTAACTTAATATTTCATTTTTGTATACTTTAAGTTGTTTTACAGCTTAAAGTATATTTTTGTATATACTTTATGTATTCAAACAAGTGTTAACATATAAAGAAGAGCCATAGGAAGAATTTATTGACAATGGGTTAAGTAAGTGTTGTGAGTATATGTTGGCATATCAAAATTTAATTTTTGAAATTGTAAGTATCTATGTTGTTTTACTTCTCTCATTTTATAATTAATGGAGAAAAAAAATCATTTGTATTAAATCTATGATTTATTATGGGGTATAAAACTTGCAGGAAACAAAGTATGGAAATGTGCCAACATAAGAGTTACTGAGAGAAGACGTGAGATTTGGTTTTGAAAGAATGTGTATCATTCAAAACTCAATTATTTCTATGGTATGTTGATTTTCAATTTACATGCATGTATATTATTTATTTCAATTTTCATTATTCTCACCAATGTAGATACACTCATTACACTTTATTTGTATTTTTGTATATGGAACTTGAAGAAGAAGAAAACAATCGAAGCAATCAACAAAACATTCAACTAAATAACCCAAGTCATGGAAGTAGCTTAAGCAATGACAACAATTCCAGTGAAGAATGATGATCAATACATTTGGATATCAATGCAAGTAAGTTGTTGTATTGTTTGAAATCATTTTCTGTGAAAATCAGAAATTTTGTTTAATGTAATGGTCATAGTGTCTCGATTTAAAGACAAGGGGTTACCAATAAGTGTCCCATTTTGTAACATCCCTCTCTTACGCACTGAGCGAACTTATTCTTTGAGGACACTTGCTCGCAAGTGAGGCAGATTATTATGTTATTAAAACATTGATTTTGATTATGAGGCGTTATGGGTTGATGACATGTTGTTTTACTGCATTGACATAGACAGGTGCTATTGATTCAGTTTTACTTAGTGTACAAGATTTTGGACCTCAAGGATGCAGAGGCATCGATGGAACCCCTTGGACTCCGGATCAAGTCAAGGAGTGAACCATTGGGGTTTGATTGTTTTATATGTGATATTAGTGCATCTGATTAGATGATTTGATTATGGATATGTTGCTGACATGATTCGTTGATGATGCAGGTTGACGATAGCTTGTCGAACAGACTCACATGTAGAGTAGAGGGGTCATGCATGACTACCAGAGATGTTGAGGGAGATGTGTGGACAACATCCCTGCCACAACCTACTAGCACTCCCGGCGTGGCTCGAACTGTAGGTTAACATTTACCTAGTTCGAGAGGACCCATGATGCCATGAGGGAAGACTGCGACAGTCACTCACGATGATTCTAAGGGGCGCACAATAAGGAGGGGGCCTTGTTCCTTAGAGGCCCTTAGTCTCCCACAAGTTCACCTGGCAGAGTGTTGACTCCAGGTTTTTTTTTATGTCTACCAAGTTATTCAAGAGGAGAGTGGCACCCTTGGAACACGTAGTGCATCCTGAAGGGCACGTCGCACAAGGGAAATAGATGAGGTGAGTGGCACCCTTGGAGTACCTAGTGCGTCCTAAAGGGCACGTTGTGTTTTCATTGATAAATGAATAAACCTAGATGGCCTTAGGACGAATAATGTGATAAGAAATTTTAAAAAAATTTCCCTAATAAACTATCGCCCAACACAAAAATTAAAGTCTAGGTCTAAATTATATTGGTGGCGGAATTTTTTCTATCCTTTTAAAATATATATATATATATATATATATATATA
>JZKD02S1791867.1:40989-56647 GCA_000966675.3 Picea glauca | reverse complement strand
GAAAGTCAAACTTAGTAAGGTATCTAGCATTTAAGAACATTCTAATTTAAAATGAACTAGCAAATTAATAATGGGGAAAGTCATTAAAACCTATAAGGGAATTTGGGGACACCTAGGAGCGATTCGAGGAGTGACTCTAGGTGGGTGAGGGAAATAAGGGTAGTTAATTAATTAAATAATTTAATTTATGGAGGAATGAAGGGGATGAGTGACACTTGTATGGGGAGGTTTTTTAGGAATTAATTTATTAAACATTAATTTAAATGGGATTTTGGGAAGGTAAAGGAGTTCAAAACTCTATATAATGGAGGAAGGAGGAGGAAGGATGTCTTCTGTTTGTGTAACGTTATGCTGCAGAAATCTATACTTGACTGACTTGGCTTGTGGGAGTTGGGATACCTAGCTCGATGAGGAGTGGTAGCTCAGCCTTGCGAGGTGAGATGGGAGCTAGTTGATTCTCTAGTTAGTGTGTGTGGCCCCTTTGTGGCTTGGGGGACTAAGGGGGAAGGAGATTACCCTTAGCATTGGCTGGGAGGTACCGATGAATTCTATCGATCGGTAAGTGGGATTTGCATGGAGCGTGTGGGACATAGACTCAGAGCGGGCGATCAGGCAATGGTATGATTTCTTCATTTTTGCATGGTAGATTGTAGTATGATTTGTGATTTGGATCTGCATGTTTATTTGGGTAAGGAAATTGAATGTCTTAACATTCTAGTTGGTGACTGAATATTTCCATAGCCTTTATCTCAATGAGTGATTGATTCCCATGGCCTTTGATTCCTAGCATGTCTTGACCACCCTTTGGTGTATTGATTTGTGAAGATTCTGGTTGTTTGTTTTTGCCTTTCGTCCCTAGCTCGTTAGTCCTCGCATGAGAAGCTGGCCAGGAGCCTGATCTATAGTCATCGCTTTGGCGTTAATAGACCTATGGATCTCAAAGCTTGGTTTTTCTGTGCATGGATGATGAGAGAAGAACCTTATTGTTAGTCGTCTACCTTCGTTGTTGTCCTGGGTTGATTGTTTGATTTGTGCCTTCTAGCAAAGGACCTTGCGTATGGATTTTCTTGCGTCCTTGTTGGGTTTTTTTTTTCTGGACCTTGATTGATAGAATCTCTGTGATCATTTCAATGATGTTTCCCATTGGATCTATTCATTCTCTTACTGTTGTCAACATTTTTTTTATATTGGTATCCTGGAATGTAAAAAAATGATTTAATTTCAGTCTGTGTTTTTGTAATGGTATCTTGGACATGGAAAAAAAAAACAATTTAATTTTTTTAGCTTTGCATTTTTATATGATGCTGGTTGAATATATTTTGGTGTTGTCTTTTGTTGATGACATTGCATTCATTGAACAACGATTTCCTTTTTCTTCTTATGCATTCAAATATGGAAGGTAATTTTCCATTTTTGGGCCAAATTCATGCATTTTAAGACTGCAATCTGTTTCCTTGGGGGGGGAGGTGAATTTTTGGCCCAGCGAATTGTATATCTGACCTTTTTCTTCCTCCAGGCTTTGCCTGTGCCTTACCGATTAATGGGGGCATTTGGGTCGGCGTTCTGTTCACCTATATGACTGATATTTTCCACCACCATTCAAGACTGTGAATGCCATTGCCAGACTGCCTTCGAAGCTTGACTGAGTCTACATTTCTATTTTACCTTTGGGGCAATTTTTCCCCTTGAAGAAGACTGTGTTTTGCATAAAAATTTACTGTTAATTGATGCCTTGTTTCCTGGTGATTTTCCAATTAATTGTGATTGTGTTTACTGCCTTAAAGACTTCGATTTTCCATTAAATGGGTAGCCTGCATTTTGTCGATATGTAGCACAACGATTTTCCATTTAAAAACATGATTGAGTTGTTGTAATTACCCATGATTTTTGCCTTTAGAATGTTCCCTGTGCTTGTTGTAATTACCCATGATTTTTGCCTTTAGAATGTTGTCTGAGTGTGTTGTAATTACCCACGATTTTTGCCTTTAGAATGTTTACTGTGCTTGCTGAATTGACCATGGATTTGATATTAAAATGAATGACTGAATTTGATGAAAACGCCCATGAATTTGCTATTAAAAATTTTGACTGAGTTGTTGTTAAATGCCCACGATTTTCCATCAAAGGTTTACCACGTTTTTCTAGTGTGTTGGGTACAACGTTTTACCTAATGGTCAATGAAAAAAAGGATAAGAATCTAGTCTGGTGTGTTCTTTCCTGAACATATGCTATGCATTTTTCACTTGAAGGCATTTCATCGATTGCATTTACTGCTAGGAAGAATTTGCTCGGGGTTATTACTACGAATTGCCCTTGATACCTGGAAATTGGAATTTAGTTAAAAATGTCATTTTCCATTTGTCATTACTAAATTTTGTTGTTTAATACCTGTGTTTTCCCTTGCATTGATTATTACCTGTGTTTCCATTTTAATGATGGTGTTTAAATTTTCGGCAAATCTACTGTGAATTGGCAAAAGCGTGTACCAATTTGCAATTGTCTTCATGCACATTTAATAGAATTTAATAGCTGGAAGATGTAATGGAAGGTGTTATTACACAACACCTTGTTAGCTTCTTTTAGACAGCCTTTAAATTGACACGCTAAATAAGTTATCCACACGACTGAATGAAAAATGGATCTGCAATGTCAACAATTAATGTGTGGTACTGTAAAGTTGTCAACGATATCCGTTTAAGGAATTATAATGTATCTTTTAGTCGATGATGGATATTATAATAGTATAGCAATGAATGCAACTTTGAGTGATACACCTTTTCTGTTCTATATTTTATTTTAATTTGAGATAAATGAATGGATGCTTGTAATCATTTAAAGGGAAGAGTAATGTGACAGATTTATTTTATAGAATTCCATTCCTGTGGGTTTCTTTTAAAGTAGGTTCGGTGAATGGAAGGGTTCTGACTCCCAAATTTCAATCCTTATAATTCAACAATACTGGTGCACCGAATTTTATGCACCTTTATATCACATCGTTTGTGTCATCAGTCTCTGTATTTAGATTATATTTAGTGATTAATTTTAGAATTTCCAATTTAGATTTTCTTTAAGGTTAATTTAGATTGGCGTGTATTGACTAAATGGTGATTTAGACATGCTAAATTGGACTGGAAGTTATGTTAATTTAGATTGGTGTTTATTGACTATTTAGACTAGATTAATGGTTGGGTAGTTGGCGAAGTCATGTAATGGCTTGCACTCTCTTGTTGTAGTCATGTTGCATCTGGGCGACCCATTTCTTGGGGTATATGTGTAGCCTTCTTGTCAGTTTTTGCTCTTGGCATGTTGGAGTTTCTAGAGTCCTTAGTCCAGATGGGAGGTGTTGCGCCAAGTTTATTGATGCGTCTATCATCTGGGGATGACATGATTTCTGATGAGTGGATCATGGCATGCCCTATTCGATAGCGGCGAATGATAACCTGGCCGAAGTTGGTGCCTTCCATATGAGTGTTGTCAAGCAATGTAAGTTTGTTTTTACGCACGGGTTGAACGAATCGATGCGTTTGGTTTGTGCGCCATGAGGTTCTAGTCTTTTTTTGTCAAGGTAACTATGTTGGGAGGGGGATGTTGTCCCTTGGCTTGTAAGCGTGGTCCTGTTGTGTTGGGAGGGTAGTCGTTTCTCCTTGTCTTCACGCATGTTTAACCTCATTTCTCCTGTGCTAGTGCATTGAGTCATAGTTGCATGTTGCCTGGACTACATGCTTATGTTTGTCTTCAGTGGTGAGGTAAATTGTTGTCATCGTCGCCTTCATTCCCTAACCAAAAAAAGAAAATTTCACCTCTGCTTCACTTGTAATCGTAACAAAGGGGTTGTTACATATGGTGTCAGAGCCAAGTTCAACCCAAGGACCATGGATCGCCAGGATTTCCACCACATTAAACCTTTGATTTTTTAACGCAACACTAATTAAAACCTGAACGTATCCTTTGGATGATCATGATTTGAGGGTGCCACAAAGGTTTGTGGCGTGGTGTTGTGTAAGGAGGTGCAATGCCTCTAGAGGTGCCCGGACCTTCAGAATCTAACCCCCCCAAGGGGAAGAACAATTCCTTGGGTTGGAGTTGATTGCTATAAGGGATGATGATGGTTTGACAAGGCTCTTCCAGGTAATGTCTAGGGCCTTGATTCTCCATTGATACTAAGATGAGGCCGCAGCGCCTATACCCCTGAGGGTCCACATCGTGCCCTAGCTAGTACCGTTAGCATCCACCAAGAACTCGAGAGAGTTGAGTTCTTGAGCCCATGATTGCTGTGGATGGTTGTGCCATCGAGGCACAGTTGTAGAGAAAGGCATGGTTCTTCACGTTTTGTGATTATGACCTAGAGCATGAAGGTCTGCATGGTGGTCTTTTGATTGAAGGGGAGAACTATTTTATGGCAGAAGATGCTCCTGCCACTATTGAACATGGTCACCGACGACGTATAGGAACTGTTTGAGGGATGGTTCCAAGAAAGGAATCTTTCTGAGGAATTCATTGAGTGTCAACTCAACGAGTTTGACGCCTTATGACGAGGTAGTCGTACGGTGCCCGAGTATGAGGCCCGTTTTGGATCTGTTTCGGTATGCTCTGCATCAAATTACCCAGAAGCTTAAGGTCAAGATGTTTGATTTGGGCCTTATTGTTATAATTCAGCTTCTACTTCAGGTACCAGGGATACTAGACCGAAGAAAGTGTTGGATTGTGGGGAGCCACATTACCAACACTACTTCCCAGAAGAGAGGGCCAAAGCATTCACATCAGTCGGACCCACTACCATGGGAGTTTTTGGAAAGTGTTATAACCCTAAAATGCACCACACAGGTTTACCTGGCATCAGGCCAACTCATGCCTCTTCCTAGCCAAAGCCATGCTGAACAAAACCTCAAAAAAACACTTAAATCAAGAAACCCACGCCCTAACCTCTCACTGGGCGCAGTGGACCGCTTGCTGGCCTTCTACTGCACGCGAGTGACTGCGGGCTAGCCCACTACAGCCCGCGTTTACCTAACAAGGCAAAAAATCAGGGAAGTTTCCGCCGAGACGAAGAGCTTTTTGTCAGTTAACTGGAACTCCCAGCCATGCCTGGATGAGAGTTCGCCAAAAACCCTAGCTCCTTCTAGCCTATAAAAGGAGGGGTAGGGGTACTATTCAAGGGAGGAAAATCATAGCAAAGAAACTCTGCCAAATTGCCAAGTCCGTTTTGTCCCAACCCTTTAGCCTTGCCTCAAGCTTTAGGAGAAATTCAAGCAGCAGCAGTTGGAGGACAAAAGAAGAGGAGGAGCCCAGGATCAGGATTGAGGAACGGTGGCTGGTCTCAGAAATCATTGTAAGTTGGTTCATATTGAGATTAATGAAAAAGATGCTTTTCCCCTCCCAAATACATGAGTCTTATCTATGTTATTTGATTTGTGTTTAATCTCTAACCCTCTAGTATATTAGTAGCATGCGTGCGTAGTTTTATCTTAATTGTAGGATCGCTTTGTGGAAGGAGCAGCAGCAGCAAAAAGATAGAAGCTCAACAGAGGATCTAATTCAACCGTCGATAAAAAGGTTAGTTGATTCTTCCCATGTTTGCCTAAGAAAAAGGGTTACAGGTTTGGGTAGGAGGTTAAAAGTTATTCTTGAAGGGTCATGATCTACGTACAAGTTTAAAGCCCTAGCTTGTTAGTCCGTAGGGTAGAATACCCCACAACAGAAAGTCCTATCGGATTCATGGATCGGTGAATAACTGCCAGCAAGAGCACTAGTTGATGGTGCTCAAGACGTCAGGTACTGTCATTGACCAGAAACTTAGATTTGATAGATCCTGGTGCTACTGAGAGATTCATTTCTGGTACAGTGCTAAATAAAAGGGGGGAGATTAAGGTAAATGCAGTCAAACATGATGACTTTAGCTTTGTAAAGATGGCTTTGGGGGCCAAATATAAGTTTGGAGGAAGGGTTATGGGATGTACCCTTAACCTGGGAGAGTTTGTCACCAGGGCCAACATGTACGTCACGATCTTAGGATCTTATGACGTCGTGATTTGTATGGACTAGTTGGAATCGCATGAGGCAATACTCAATTGTAAGATGAAATGGTTGAGCTTGGTCGATGATGAAGGACGAGGACTTGTGATTGTAGGTCAGAACTAGGGAGTTTCCCTGAGTTTCATCTCTTCCTTGTAGCTACGGAAGAGCATGCGCAAGGAGTGCAAGCTTTATGTGGTCCTTGCGTTAAATGAGAAGAGAGCAGTGGAAGGTCTAGAACACCTTCTTGTGGTGAGAGAGTTTGTAGACATCTTTCTGGAGGAATTACTTGGGATTCCGCCGGAGAGGGAATTGGATTTTACCATAGACCTAAAAATGGGGACTGAACTAATAGTGAGAACGCCTTATCAGATGTTGACCCCGGAGTTACAGGAGTTGACAATGCAACTGAATGAGTTGTTGGACCTGGGACTGATACGTCCAAGTGTGTCACCCTGGGGTGCACCTATTATTTTCATATGAAATAAGGATGGGTCGTGGAGGCTCTGCATTGACTACCGTCAATTGAACAAGGCCACGATCAAGAATCAGTATCTGTTGCCTAGGATTGATGATCTGTTCGATCAGATGAAGGGTGCGACGGTGTTCTCAAAGATCGATTTACGATCAGGGTATCACCAGTTACATATCAAGGAGGATGATGTCCCTAAGACCGCCTTTAAGACGTGGTTTGGACATTACGAGTTTACTATTTTACTGTTTGGACCGACAAATTCCCCATGGGTATTTATCAGTTTGATGAATGGGGTGTTCTGTGAGTACTTGGAAAAGTTTTTCCAAGTGTTCATTGACTATATTTGATTTACTCTCGGACGATGGAGGGGCATGAAAAGCACTTGCGCTTGGTGCTATAGTGTCTGCAAGAGCACAAATTGTATGGGAAATTTTCCAAATGCTCATTTTATCAATCGAAGATTCACTACTTAGGGCATGTCATCTCCAGAAAAGGTATCTTCGTGGATCCAACAAAGGTCGAGGCTATTATGGAATGGCCTACAACAATGAATGTCCTGAAAGTGTGTAGCTTCATGGTTTGGGCCGGATACTATCGATGATTCATCGAGGTATTTTTTATGATAGAAAATACGATCACAGAATTGCAGAAGAAGAGCAAGAAGTTTGTTGGGACCGAGAATTGCGTGGAATCTTTTAGGAGTCTCAAGGAGCTGTTGACAAAAACACCGATACTAAAGGTCCATGACATGGACGCAAACTTCTTGGTATGTATTGATGCATCCAAGGAAGGCTTAGGTAGAGTCTTGATGCAAGACCGACGAGTGATCACTTACATCTCGAGGACACTGAGAAGGCATGAGGAGAACTACACGATGCACAATTTGGAGTTGTTAGCCATCGTATATGCCTTGAAGGTTGGGATACCCTACCTTCTTGGGCGAATATTTGAACTAAAGACTAACCACTGTGGACTACAACACATCTTTACACAAAGCGACCTGAACGCTCGACAACGACGTTGGTCAGAATGGCTTAGCGAGTACAACTTTGAGATTACTTACATAAAAGGAATAATGAACCGAGTGGCAGATGCATTGAGTCAAACACCACACATATTTTCGATGTTGCCTCTTCAGACGAATCTATGTGAAAAGATTCTAACTTTATAGTATGACAATGAATGGTACAAAGAGGTCGAGGGTTTTATCGGACAAAACACAATGATAGTACCAATATTTGAAGGATTTACGTTTGATGATGATGGTTTATTAAGGTTTAAAAAATAGATTTACGTACCACCGAACGACGAGTTGAGGAGCTTGATCCTAAGCGAGGCTCATAGAGAAATTTACATGCCTCACCCAGGAATCATGAAGATGAGGGTAGACCTTAAACCCTTATTCTTCTGGAAGGGAATGAAGGCAGACATAGTAAACTATGTGGCCAAATGTCTATAATGTTAGTAGGTAAAGGATGAACATGGACACCCAACAGGATTACTACAACCACACGCTATTCTGGAATTGAAATGGAAGGTTATTTCAATGGATTTTATTGTTGGATTTCCACTGATGACAAGGATACATGACTCAATTTTTGTAGTAGTAGACACTCTGACGAAGATTTATCACTTTATTCCTCTACGTATGATGTATTAGGCACCTGACATAGCTAGAGTTTTCATCAGTGAGATTGTGAGGCTGCATGGCGTGCCTAAGAGGATTATATCTGATCAAGGATCAGTGTTTACTGGACGATTTTGGATGATTTTCCAAGAGGCTTTGGGAACCCAACTTAAATTCAGTACTGTGTATCACCTGGAGACTGACAGGCAAATTGAGTGAATGAACCAAACCTTGGTTTACCTGTTGCGCATAAACGTGATGGACAACAGAAGCATTGGGAAAAATTCTTGCAATTGGTAGAATTCACCTTTGACAACAATTACCAAAGCAACATTAAGATA
This sequence comes from Picea glauca, assembly GCA_000966675.3. Lineage (NCBI taxonomy): Eukaryota > Viridiplantae > Streptophyta > Pinopsida > Pinales > Pinaceae > Picea > Picea glauca. The sequence continues at coordinate 48,192 of JZKD02S1791867.1, read as the reverse complement.
GAACCCTTCGAGTTTCTTTATGGGTGACTCTGTCACACACTTGAGTTGGTATGGAATTGAGGATAGGGTCCTGGTGGGACTAGAAGCAATCCAATAAATGGAAGATTAAATGTAATCTATAAGACAAAGGATCAAGGAAATGTAGGATCGACAGAAGCATTATGTCGATACATGTCATGGCGACCATAGTTACGATGTGGCGATTGAGTATTTTTGCGATGGAAACCACATAAGAGTTTGATCAAGTTTGGAAAGGGGGATAAATTATCTCCTACGATATTGTGGAAAAGAGAGGCCCGTGGCCTAATGACTAGCCTTGCCTAATTATTGAGGCATATGCATGATGTATTTCACGTCTCTGTTGAGACTCTATGATTAGTGATCCTACACATGATTTGACTTGAGCACCTTGCGGGTGTCGGATGAGGGTGCGCTCATGGCTGAGCCAATCCACACCATATCTCATCGCATTCTACAACTATGATGTCAAACAGTCGATGAGGTCAAGGTATAATGGGACAATTATATTCCTCACTCGATGACCTAGGAGGACGCATATGATATGCGCCAACAGTTTACATTTTTTTTTGATAGATAAACTTATGACACTGTGATACACATTATTTCAGCATTATTAATGTGAAACTTTGGGACAAAGTTTAGACCAAGAGGGGGTGTATGTAACATCCTTCTCTTGCGCACTGAGTGAACTTATTCTTTGAGGACACTTGCTCGCAAGTGAACCGTATTATTATGTTATTAAAACATTGATTTTGATTATGAGGCATTATGGGTTGATGACATGTTGTTTTACTGCATTGACATAGACAGGTGCTATTGATTCAGGTTTACTGAGTGTGTAGGATTTTGGACCTTGAGGATGCAGAGGCATCGATGGAACCCCTTGGACTTTGGATCGAGTCGGGGAGTGAACCATTGGGGTTTGATTGTTTTATATGTGATATTAGTGCATCTGATTAGATGATATGATTATGGATATGTTGCTAACATGATTCGTTGATGATGCAGGCTGACGATATCTTGCCGACCAGACTTACATGTGGAGTAGAGGAGTCACGCATGACTACTAGAGATGTTTAGGGAGAGGTGTGGACAACAGCCCTGCCAAAACCTACTAGCACTTCCACCGTGGCTCGAACTTTAGGTTAACGTTTACCTAGTTCGAGAGAACCCGCGATGTCATGAGGGTAGACAACGATAGTCGCTCACGATGATTCTAAGGGGAGTGCAATAAGGAGGGGCAATTATTCCTTAGAGGTCCTTAGTCTCCCACAAGTTCACCTGGCAGAGTGTTGACTCCAGGGGTTTTTGATGTCTACCAAGTCAGTCAAGAGGTGAGTGGCACCCTTGGAACACGTAGTGCATCCTGAAGGGCAGGTCACGCAAGGGAAACAGATGAGGCAAGTGGCACCCTTGGAGCACCTAATGCATCCTGAAGGGCACGTCGCGTTGTCATTGATAAACGAATAAACCTATATGGCCTTAGGATGAATAATGTGATAAGAAATTTTTAAAAAAATTTCCCTAATAAACTTTCGCCCTCCACAAAAATTAAAGTCTAGGTCTAAATTATACTGGTGGTAGAATTTTTTCTATCCTTTTAAAATATATATATATATATATATATATATATATATATATATATATATAAATAAAAATAAATAAAAAATAATGATGATAATCTTCATTAATCTTGTAACAAGAAGAGAGTAAGAAATTTAATTGATTCATAAAAATCTTTTGGGATAAAAATTAAAAAAGGGGGAAATAGTTGTTTTAATAAATTATCATAATTTAAAATTTATTAATTAAAAAGGGAAAAGGGAAATAGTTAATTTCTACACCTGCCAAATTGAGTTCTAAATGAAAAGGGAAAGAGGGAAACCTAAAATAATTAGGAAACTAGGAAAAGAGGGAAACATAAAAAGAAAAGGGAAACACAAGGGAAAAAGCAGAAAGTCAAACTTGGTAAGGTATCTAGCATTTAATAACTTTCTAATTTAAAATGAACTAGAAAATTAATAATGGGGAAAGTCATTAAAACTTGTAAGGGAATTTGAGGACACCTAGGAGCAATTCTAGGAGTTACTCTAGGTGGGTGAGGTAAATAAGGGTAATTAATTAATTAAAGAATTTAATTTATGGAGGAATGAAGGGGATGAGTGACACTTGTACGGGGAGGTTTTTTAGGAATTAATTTATTAAACATTAATTTAAATGGGATTTTGGGAAGGTAAAGGAGTTCAAAACTCTATATAATGGAGGGAGGATAAGGAGGAAGGATCTCTTCTGTTTGCATAATGTTACGCTGCAGAAATCTATACTTGATTGACTTCGCTTATGGGAGTTGGGATACCTATCTTGGTGAGGAGTGGTAGCTCAGCCTTGCGAGGTGAGATGAGAGCTAGTTGATTATCTAGTTAGTGTGTGTGGCCCCTTTGTGGCTCGGGGGATAAGGGGGAAGGAGAGTACCCCTAGCGTTGGTTGGGAGGTATCGGTGAAGTCTAATCGGTCGGCAAGCAGGAGTTGCATAGAGCACGTGGGACATCAACTCAGAGTGGGCAATCAGGAAATGGTACACTTTCTTCATTTTTGCATGGTAGATTGTAGTATGATTTATTCTTTGGATCTGCATGTTTATTTGGGTAAGGAAGTTGAATGTCTTAGCGTTCTAGTTGGTGACTGAATATTTCCATGGCCTTTAGCTCGATGAGTGATTGACTCCCATGGTCTTCGATTCCTTACATGTCTTGATTGCCCTTTGGTGTATTGATTTGTGAAGATTGTGGTTGTTTTTTTTTTCCTTTCGTCTCTATCTCGTCAGTCCTCGCTTGAGCAGTCAACTAGAAGCCTAATCTACGATCCTCACTTCATCATTAATAGACCTATGGATCTCAATGCCCTACTTTTATGTGCATGGATGATGAGTGAAGAACGTTCCTGTCATTTGTCTACCTCCGTTGTTGTCCTGGGCTAATTGTTTGATTTGTGCCTTCTAGCAAAGACCCTTGCGTTTGGATTATCTTGTGTCCTTGTTGGTTTTTTTTTTTGCGCCTTGATTGATAGAATCCCTGTGATCATTTCAATGATGTTTCCCATTGGATATATGCATTCTCTTACTATTCTTAGTGTTTTTTTTATACTGGTATCCTGGAATGTAACAAAATGATTTAATTTCAGTCTACATTTTTGTAATGGTATCCTGGACATGGAAAAAAAAAACAATTTAATTTTTTTAGCTCTACATTTTTATATGATGTTGGTTGAATATATTTTGACATTGTCTTTTGTTGACGACATTGCCTTCATTGAACAATGATTTCCTTTTTCTTCTTATGCATTCAAATATGGAAGGCGATTTTCCATTTTTTCTCTAAATTCATGCATTTTAAGACTGCAATCTGTTTCCTTAGGGGGGAGGTGAATTTTTGGCCCAGTGAATTGTATATCTGGCCTTTTTATTGCTCCATGTATTGCATGTTCCTTACCGGTTAATGGGGGCATTTGGGTGGGCGTTTTTTTCACCTATATGACTGAGATTTTCCACCACCAGTCAAGACTATGGATGCCATTGCCAGACTGCCTTCGAAGCTTGACTGAGTCTTCATTTCATTTTTACCTTTGGGGAAAATTTTCCCCTTAAAGAAGGTTGTGTTTTGCATAAAAAATTACTGCTAATTGATGCCTTGTTGCCTAGCGATTTGCCAATTAATTGTGGTTGTGTTTACTGCCTTAAAGACTTCGATTTTCCATTAAATGGGTAGCCTACGTTTTGTCGATATGTAGCACAATGATTTTCCATTTAAAAATGTGATTCAGTTGTTGTAATTACCCATGATTTTTGCCTTTAGAATGTTGCCTGCGCTTGCTGTAATTACCCAAAAATTTTGCCTTTAGAATGTTGTCTGAGCTTGTTGTAATTACCCATGAATTTTTCCTTTAGAATGTTGATTGTGCTTGCTGAATTGACCATGTATTTGATATTAAAATGAATGACTGAATTTGCTGAAAACGTCCATGAATTTGCTGTTAAAACTTTTGACTGAGTTGTTGTTAAATGCCCACGATTTTCCATCAAAGGTTTACCACATTTTTCGGGTGTGTTGGGTACAATGTTTTACCTAATGGTCAATGACAGAAAGGATAAGAATCTAGTCTAGTGTGTTCTTGCCTGAACGTATGCTATGCATTTTGTTGGACAACTAAGAGGGGGGGTGAATCAGTTGTTACCAAGATTAAACAATTATGATTCTTTTAAATTCTTTGCTGAAACACTAAATGATGATCACAATAATGTAGGGAAATAAACAATGGAACATTTAGCATCAGTCACATATATGAGAAACACAAAGACAGATATTTCCTGAGGAAACCCATACAGGGTAAAAACCTCTTTTCTTTTATATGATAAGTAATACTTACATTCTTTACATTATCATACATATGAGCACCAACTCATAATGAGGCTACAACCTCTGTTTTGCAAGATGCTACTTGCTGAGATTACCAAATCTCTATTTTCTCTAGCACCCACTAGAAGGAAGCACCAGCTCCCTGGTTTCTCTAGCACCAACTCCCTGGTTTCTCTAGCACCAACTAGAAGGAAGCACCAGCTCCCTGTGTGTTTCTAGCACCAACTGGATGGAAGAACCAACTTCCAATCATACAGGCACCAACCTATATAACAGAGAACAAGAGTTCTCCCTTGCACCACCCTACCACCCCGGTTTCTCTGGCTGCCACCAGAAGGAAGATACAACTCCCTGTGTTCAAGCACCCACTTGAACCTCTGAGGAGAACAGTCCTCCCTAGCACCTCCCAACCACCCTCAAATATGAATATTTTCTACTGAAACTTATCACAGTGATATGATGTTCAACAATGGCTTACCAGACTCATCACTGTTCCACTGCATTTTGTTGCTCTGTCTACCTCATTGCCTTTCTGCACACCTCACTTGTGCTGTCTCTTCTTCCACTTTTTATGGTCTGTGTGCCATGTCCATTCACTGTACAGTTCCTCTTTTGTGCTCTTCAGCTGCTGCACTCTCCTCCTTCTTCACACATGAATCACCTTCACCTACAACAATCATAGCAACCTCCAACAACAACCTCATCTCTTCTCTGTATCATTACTTATAGCTTCTGTGCACCTTGTGCATGCAATGTGCGCAATGCCTCTGCATGATGACTCCATGCCATTATCCTCCACCTCTCGAGTGCTCTGTCTAATCTTCATCGTGACTCTTCAGCTTCTCTAGTGGTTCGCCCCACATGTCCATCATCACTGTATGTTATACTGAGATTCCTCAGCCTCTCTGGAAGTTTGAGACTTTTTGTCTTCTCTGTGACAGTCGAACTTAGCCTCTCTGTTTCAGTTACATGCCTCAATACTCATCAGTTGTCAATCGCCTCCATGAACATCTTCATCCCTCTCAAAGACTCTTCACCTCCTCTGTCAGTCATCTCGAAGTGTCTTCGAGTCCTCTGGTAGAACCCATCAGTGGTTTCTGGCAGTTACACTGTATCATGCTACAGTTTCCCTCCGATCTTGTTCAAATTCATCTGCACCGTTGGATTGAATCCACGGGGTCTTGCATTCATTTCGGCATTTCGTCATTCGTAAATTCTGTGCTGAGTGTCTTGACACTTTATTTCGTGATCTCCGAAGTTCCGATACAGAACTTTTTTGCACTAGCTCTTTCTCTTCCCGTGACCAAGGGTTGTGACCACAACCTTATGCATAAGGCGCTTTCGCTATTTCGCATATCGCAAATTCGCAATTCAAGTTTCTTTGTTTCTTTTGTCTCTCCATATTGCAATTCACGAAACTCCGACACGGAGTTGAACCAACAGTACAGATCTGATCTCGATTCAATGGCTACGATTGAATCGCGATATTGCACATCGTGAAATCGGAAGTCTTGTTGCATTTGTTTCTTTTCCTTTTGAAATCATGATTTGCGAAACTCCGACACAGCTATAATCAACGGTCTAGATTCATTCTCGATTCAATGGCTGCGATTGAATCGCGATATCGCATATCGCGAAATCGAGATTCTTTTCTTTTCTTTTTGAATTCATGATTCACGAAACTCCGATAAGGATTTGGATCAACAGTCCAGATATGATCTTGACTGAACGGATGCGATTAAATCGCGAAATCGCATATCACGATATCGGGAATCCTGATGTCAATAATTTTTTACATGTCCAACTCTCGATCACCGAAATTCCGACAAGGACTGGAATCAACGGTCCAGATCAAACCTTTGATCTGACGGCTCATGTTACATCGCAATTTCGAGAAGTTAAGGAACCCTGTTCCTTTGACTCTCCAGTCAACAAACTTACGATCTTTCCCCACATGTCCTTCCTGATTATGGACGGTCCTCCTTCTTTCAAGATTTTGTGAGCCCCTTTTCTCCTTGCACTTTTAACTATCGTGCAGGTTTTCCTCGATCCAATGGTGGTCAGACCCTGCACTTAGATCTAACGTCGGAGATCTATCCTCCTCTTTAGCGCTCTCTTCTTGTCTTTATTCAGATCCGACGGCCCTCATTCTGTCAGGAATTTTGGATAGGATCCAATGATCAACGACGCTTCTCCTCCAAGATTACACATCCTTCTTACTTGGAAGAATTTCGACTCTGCGCTAATTCCTCCTGAGCCTTCATTGTTCCTGTTTGTCCATCGAAGCACACTCTGATCCTGCCATATTCATTGTTTTACTTGCCATCAATGACAAGCATACGCTACTTGTTAAGCATTTTCCAAAAATATCCCCCTTTGGCATTGATGGCAACTAAGGCACCTGAATTCTTTTCTCCCCCTTTGACATCAATGTCAAAGAAGAGACATGCTCCCCCTGAGCTATTGCAGTAATTTTAGGAGGCATTAGATATTCAAACAATACAAATCTACCCCTAACAAGATGGACTCTTTTAGGTGTGAAACGAAATGACACCCAACTTCTGTCTGAGATATTCAAATGGTGTCTTGGCTAGGGGTTTAGTAAATATGTTTGCAATTTGTTCTGTAGTGGGAATGTAATGGACCTAAACAATATGATTGGTGACCTTCTCTCTCAGAAAATGATATTTTATGGGAATATGTTTTGTCTTGGAGTGGAGGACATGATTTTTAGACACACTGATGGCACTTGTGTTATCACAATGAATTG
>JZKD02S1791856.1:86911-100663 GCA_000966675.3 Picea glauca | reverse complement strand
CTTAATACAAGAGCCACCCAAACAAGTACATTGGATCCCCTCTTTCAAATTAAACACATGCTCAAAGACTATATGCAATTTACCAAATTTAAATATGGGAGGGTTATCAAAAGGCCCTATTGGGTAGACCAATTCCTAAAGTAGAGGAGTGTTTCCTAGGTGAACTCTATCTAGGCCATGTGATGAATGTGAGGTGGATGAAGGGAGAAAATTTTGGGCATGGGGTCATTGACATGCAAGGGTCTCATATGGTCTTATTTCCATGGGTTCCTTTGTAAAGGGTGTGTTGCATCCTTGAGTTACCTTTCGTTTGGGTAGCAACCTTTTTCTAGCCCCATAATTTACCTTTTTTTAATATTTTCTTTAGATGATTTACAAGTCCCCTTTACAAGGTTTCTTGATTTTTGTGCATTAAATTCATTTCCTTTTAAGTGGGATACTTATAAGTCCTTTTCAAATATGGGAGGCGTTCATTCGCACTCAGGACTTGGGGCGAGCACCTAGAAAGGTAGAGATCAGGTTGTTGGACTATGGATTTTGTATCCCTTGTATCCTTGCCATTGCATTTTGATCATGGCTACTTTTTCCTTTTATTATTTATTGATTATGGTTGCAACAACCTTTGGGCCTTTATCCCCTTCTTCCCATAAGAGAATGAGGTATAATCCCTTTTGGGGGTACATGTAACCCCAAAACCCAAAAGGTGACGATATAGAGAGGAATGAAGATGAAAAGTGATAAAATATGGTCAAGAATGACACAATTACCCATCAAGAAGGACCCCCAGTAGTACCCCTTTTCCCGGGGGTGGAAAAATCTCTAGGAACCCCAGGATAACCAGCAAGGTGAAAAATGGTAAAAATAATAACTTCTGATTGAGAGTCTCATAATAAAAAAGAAACCTTTGAAACTTATCTAAATGCCCCAAGTATTAAAATGACACTTACCATGAAACTTGACTAGTTACTTCATGAAGCAAGACATGTCGCACTCTATGGATCGAGTGAGTGTGGTAGATGTAGCTCTATTGTCGATGATGATGGTGAAGCATGGTGAAGAAGAATGGATCTATGGGTTGTGTTGTCCATACAACTATCAACACTCCATGTTTTCTACTTGCGAGCCTCAAGACATCATCTCCTTAGTTACCCCTAGGCCAGCGAGGTAACAATCACAAAATTTTCCTTGAACATATGTATCAGTCCAAGTTTCTATACTCATTCTTTCGTCATCTTTATCCCCTTTGAAAGAAGAATGGCACCCTAAAAAGTATTGTTGTCCTTGGAAAATAATCAGTTTTGTTGTATAGGCATGTGCCTCATTTCTTCCATTTCCCTCAGGATCATAAAAAACATCAGTGAAAAAGTCATAAGTTGATCGGTCACCAAGGGTCCTATTATCCACTAGTTTTCACTAAGATGAATTGAAGATGAGCTACCAAATACTGAGCAGATAGATGCTCAGAAGTCAGAGTTTAGAGTTCAACAGGTGTTTCAAAAGACGACCTTTTTCCGCATTTCCATCATTGTAATAAATGACCTGAGTATGAAATATTGTAAAAGTATATTAGCCATCTAAGACCTAGGTACGAGCATGTACTCTAGAGTGGTTTTTTTCACTTGTTAATTATTTTTTGCCTGCCTTAGTGGGCGATTAATAATTTCTAAGTTTTTTCACTCAGAGACTGACTCCAAATATGGAGTATGTGCTGGTGGTTAGGCCTTGGCATGGTATAACCAATGCCTAGTGTCTAAATGTATATGAGTTCATAATAGGTCATATCAATTGAGTCGTATGGAATTTGCGGCTAGGTTTTTTTAATGTTTTAGTGAAATAATAAAATTCCCGCAAAAATGGAATTTTTTAGTAGTAAGTCAATAAGTTGTAAAAATATGGCATCAAACATTGTTAGATGCCATATTTATGGTCGTTTTCCAGTCCAAAGTACCATGTAAACCCCTATTTCCCTTTTGTCGAGGAAAAAAAGTGATTATTATCACTAAAAAATGAAATTTGCTCGATAAATATGGAAAAGGGGTAATTTAATTAAATCCCTATTTTTTAGGGAAACTGGGGAACATGTCGAAAACATGTTTTTTCCTTGTCCCCAGTTGACTAAAGGCTTGGAAGAGTTTAGTAAAGTGGTGGGCGACTTCAACTAAAGTGACGTAGGCATGGAGGAGATCCCAATGAAGGGACTCGACCCCACTTACATAGTTGGCACACTTAGGAAGGATGGCACACATCCCAAGGAATCCACACGCACTTCCACTCCCACTCACACTCAGTTCACTCCCACACACCCACACTTCACCTCACTTCACTCCCTCTACACCCTACTTCACTACCCTTCATCTCCTCTACACTCCACACATCTCCCACCTCACTAGTGCGCCACTCCCCTTAACCTATGCGCCTCTCCTTCTTGGCATGTGCATCTGCTTTGGAGTTGTCACCCACCGAGATATAAAGCAAGGTTGACCCCTCTCCATTGTTTAGTTGGAGTTTTGGGAAGACGCTTGCAATGTAATGTATCATATTTTTCTATTGAAGATTGAATAAAGGCTTTGGAGATCTATGAAGAAGTGTTCAATGTGTGATTGTTAATGTTGATCGTGCTACATACATGAGGTGATATCTTTCAAGTTACTTGAATTTATGTTGTTAAGTTTGGCTTAATAAGAGTACTATTATTCCATAGGGTAGAATTTGTAAATCTTGGTTGCATGTGCAAATTTTTCAAATCATTTATTTGAGAATCTTGTCCATTTTATAAAGGTTTCGGTTAACTAATATATCTTGCATGAGATCTGTTGTAGGTGTTTCCAAATTGTTAACAAGTTGATGCAGGTGTTCTTGGATTCATCATATTTGTGCTTGGAGACGTGGATGGGCTTGGTTGCACTTTCCACAAGCTCTAAAATATAGAAGCAACAAACTTCCTCTTCACAACTTCTAAGACCTCATAGCCCAAGTTCTATTTTTCAGTAAATCGTATCTTCCTCTCTTACTCAAATTCTCTTTAAAAATTGGTTTCTTTGGGTTACTAGTTTGCAAGCAAGAAGGTAGTTGATTTGTTAAAGACACATCTGTTCTAATTCTTTTTTCATGCAGCTCTAAAAGATCAGATCTAAAGTATATTTAAGGAACTTTATCTTTTACCTAGATCTAGTCTAAATTTTGCCTTAGTTTAGCCTTTATTTCTTAGCATATTTGGAGGCTAGTAATACGCAAGTCTTTGTGTGCTTTCAAAGTTATAAATATGCAATTTAAAGTGTTTTATTTTCTGATTTTTAATCAGCCTAAAAGACCCTAAGGAGGCTAGATTTCTAGCTCTCACTCCTTAGTTAGTTTCCCTTATTTTAGCCTAGTTTTACTTAGTCAAATTTTGCAATTTTTTGAGTTTACCAAAGACACTTACCAAAGTGTTTTTGGCCATCTTTTGAGTTTAATAGCTTGTTGTTTTCACATAGAAATAATAGGTACAAGAGGAAGCTCCGCCCATTTTTCAAAGTTCCAACCTCTTTCAGACCCCCCGGTGCTCTTAGGACCTCTTTAGTTCAATTTTATTACTTGAAAAAGCATTGTAAGCCTTGATCTCCCATTATAAAGATCAAGTGCCTCCAAAATGAAAAGTAACTTAGAGTTGTAAATAAAGTTTGCGAGCCACAAAGCTCGTCTCTCGTCGTTTCCCCTACCCTTGGGGGGGAAATCGATGTCTTTTTCCTTTTCTTGTTTTTGGGGTTGTGTCCCGTTTCTTTGCTTTCTTTAGCTTTACTTGCATAAATAAGATAAAATGAACTCATCTCACTAAATCGAAGTCCTAAAATTAATTGCAAGTTTTAGGTTTGCTTTCATAGAACACTAATTGCTAGTTTCCCTTTTTGCAATATACTGGAATAAACCCGAATTTCTCAATCACGTATGCAATTCCATTGCTACACTCAAGTGGCTTTGGGGACCCATAAATGGTTTGAGCAATGCATGCTAGTATAATTAGGGAAATATCTCAGTTGTGTTATTCATCTAAGACCTCTATCCTGGGTGGAGTGTGTTAAGTCAAGGGGAAACTCTCCTCATTGGACCTACGATACACCCGGTCAGTAAGTCTATAAGATTGGTGAATAACGAACAAAGAGGCCACATTTCACTTTGCACACAAAGAGTGGGGACCCCAACTTAAATCCCGACTTCACGGTCTCAAACACTTTTTTAATATTCCAAATCCTCTAACTAAAATCCTCAAGATAAAATTAACGTGGCATATTCATCACATCACAATTTTCTTTTATTTGGCACTGGTCTATCTCTAATTATTTCTTGTCATCTTATCTATTGACTTAAAGATATGTGGTGAATGATTAATTTTTATGGGTTTTACACAGCCTATATCCTTTGATTAATTCATGTTGCTTATATTATCTTGTGTTTCAAATATAAACTCCTAGAATAGTTGTTCTTTTCAGTTTCAATAGAGTAAAAGCCTTAGATTATTTTCATAGGGACTACCCCCCTTGGCTTTGTTAGGAGTTGGCCTAGGTGGAGGAGTTGAGGATCAGGTGACAACACCTGGACTCGAAACTTGCCCCCAAGGACACACCAAGTGGATTGAAGATTTCTTCCACGTTACCCCAGGTGTGTATAAGGCGAAAACATTTTTTGGCATCATTGTCGGGGATAAATATTTCTATTCCCAGAACACAACTTGTTTTCCTTTTTGTTTTTACTTAGTTTTTTTATGCTTGTAGACTATCAGACCTAGACTCAATCATTTGGTGACTCCACTAATTTCTAATTTGACTAAGTATTCTACAAGAAGAAACTCAGAAGGCTTAGTTGACTTTGTTCCTGAACCTGAACAGGCTTACCGAAGGAGGTTTGCCAAAGCCTCTTCTCATAGAATCCTTAGTGTTTCTGTCCTTATACACACTTGTAGACATGAGCCAAGTCCTACTCACTTAGTGTGTCCTTGGAGGCACATTGCCTAGGTTCAAAGCCCATTCTGTCACTTTGGCCTGAACCTCTTCCATCTAGGCTTACTCCTAGGGAAGCCAAGGGGGGTAGACCCTAGTTTCTAGATGAGATTTACGTTAAGTTCTAGGAGTAGATTTTAATTAGTTAAGGTTTAGGGGGAGTCTAACCTGTGATGCAAAGGCAGCAATGCAAGATGCAAGATTTAGTTATGTCAAGCAAGCCTTTCCCTAGGTCAACTAAGACTAGTGCCTAAGGTTGGGCAAGGGGTCAACTAATATGTAAGGGTGTTTAATTACAAGTAAGATTACAAAGATTGTCAAGATACACTTATGCTACAACAAGGTTAGATACTTACAAATAAAGAATGCTAGATACACAATATCACAATATAACAAGCTAACCACGTTTGTTTAAATGTGCAAGAAGTTAGATACAATCAAGATGTGAACATCATCAACACATTAAGCCTAAGCATGCCCCAATAACACTTACTCTATTTGACTGCTCCTCAATGGCAACATCAACACTCAAAATCCACAAGGACAGTTAGAAGATTTGAAAGCTTCAAACAAAGTGTTCCACAAGAGTTAAAACATTTAATTAATTACCCACAAAGCGTTGCTTGTAAATAAGATTGGAAGATTATACTTGCAAATGTTTAACCTTAAAATATACCAATTTGAACCAAGGTTATTAATTGCTTAGTGAGTTAAGGATTTTAAGATTTGAAAGACTTTAATTACCCTAACTAAGTGTTTGACCAAAAACCTCCTACCCCAATTACCAAATGGTTGTTGGATGCTCAAGAAGTGAGGCAACGAGGCCTACCCTAGCTTCACAAATCAACCCTAATGAACCGAGTACTTATGGAAAGGACGCCACGCGCCGTGAGACCATCCCCGGCCTAGCACCTTCCGTTGCCTTCCTCAATCCCCATTTTAGATGGTGAAGATGGTGGTATTAGGTACCCTATTAAGTTTATAGATCAATTGGTTAGGTTTTTAGATGTATTAGAGAGTGTTTTGATGACTTTTAGTTGCCTCAAAATGGTGATTTTATGCCAAAACCGAAACTTTAAGCAACTTACAAAGATGTGTTATTAAGCATGAAAGTTAAGCACATTAACACATGTAAAGCATGTAAAATAAAGCTGAAATAAAGAGTTATTGTATCACCACTTATTGAGTCACAACATGAAAATCTTGTAATGAAAGAATGCTAATTAATAAGGGAAAGAACAACTTGCCAAAGAAAGGAAGAAAGATTTAAATCTTATCACCACTTAAACATTCATTGTTATAGCATTACGATAAAGTGTTAAGTCTGAAAAGAAAGCTGAAAATTTAGATGTGTGCCTACACTATCAACATGTCCAACAATACATTAACTTAAGTGATGGCAAATGGCCCTAAGAATGAAATAACATGAAAGAGAAAGCCACTTATTATACCATCAATGCATTAAACCATTTAGTGTTGGATTAGAGCATGTGAAATGAAATAGAACTTGAGATAGCTCAAAACATGCAAGTAGGTTACACCCCAAGGGTTTATGCTAAACTTTAATGTGTGAATGAGATCTAGATCTAGATGATTTTAACCATTAAAGTATGAAAGAACCATTAACACATTGTTACCTTAGCCTTACGATTTTGGGGATGTCTCTCCCAAGGTGTAGGCAATTAATAAGATTAGAAATAGCTTAGAAAGAGAAAGTGAGACAATAAACAAACCATTCAATGGCAAAAGGTGGAGGCAAGCCTACCTTTATTGTGCCAAAGGGGTTGAGAAGAAAGCAAGCAACCAACTACTATCAACAAATCACTTGCTAACCCCATGTCCTATCCTTGGAAGATGATTTTGAAAGGAAAACTTGAAAATGGAACTAACCTTATGCTCACACGTGGGAGGTAGGCCTTACCAATTCTCCTCCCAAGCTATGAGCTACCAAAAATCAGCAAAAAGTGAAAGAAACTATGCAGAAGAAGCTAGAAAAGTGAAGAGAAAGGTTGAGATTCGTTACCCACTTGAAGAGAAGGGTCTTGGAGTGTTGTGTGGATGAATTTGGGCAACATAACCCCCTCAACCTGATAAGAACTTGCAAAATCCAGCAAGCTATGCTTGCTGGAAAAGCTACACACAACAATAAAAATGAAGAAAAAATTCTTTTTTAGGGCAGAAATTTTTCACATAAAAATTTAATGGAAAAAATGTATTTTTGATGACCATTCTATGATGTTAAGTTAGCTGAAATATTATATGAAATGGACAACAAGAAAATAAATGAGAAAAGAAAGAGTTTAAGTAAGCTTTGAGGGAAGACTCTTCCTTGAGGCAATCCCAACAAAACCCTATAAGAAAACCTGCAAAACTTCAACAAAATGTGATGCATACAAGTAGATAATATGGCTGAATATGCTAACAAAATAAAATGCTTGTACCCTATTAGCAAACCCACATATATAGATCAACAATAATACAGTTGTGTGATCTACCCAAGTAAAATACTTTACCCAAGAATCTACTCTATGCAACCCAAGATGCCAAATCCACAATATTACCTCATATGCAAGCAAGAAACAAGAATACTCGTTGTTCTTCCAATCCTCCAAAGTTTCTCTTTATTACTCAAAAGGAGAATCTTGTAGCAATAAATTGCTCCAAAACCCTCAAGAGCAAAAGAATGGATGCAAGATGGACAAGAATGAGAGAGATGTGAGATGGAAATCAAGTAGCATAATAGTAGCTCAAGATATGATGAGGAAAAGAGTGAGGAGATGGTTCTATTTGTACTTGGAGAGTCAAACCTACCTCTCTTGTATCAATGCCAAGTGTCCACCACCAAGCACAAGAGAGAATCCCAAGGAGGGTGGCGCACCATCTAGGGTTTTGGCTAGGAGTGGAGAGGAATAAATGCAAAGTGAGGTGTGGGGATCAAGCAAAGGGTGACATGGAGGTCTAGGAAGGGCGCACCACATGTGAGAGGGGTCCACCACCACTTGCAAATCAAGTTACAACGTTTCACCAAGCAAGGGGGGCGTGAGGGTTTGAGTGGGTGAGTGGGTGAGGGGGTGTGTAAAGGTTAGAAAAGGTTGGGTTGGGTAGGTTTGGGTTAGAAAACATCTCTTTTATCTTTTTCCATCTTTACATCACCCTTTTAACTCAAAATTACAAAAATTACATTTTTACAATGTCTAGACCTAGCAATTAAAATTGTGTTTTTTGACTGACTTAGACTCCTGGTGGATAAACACCTAGCAAAAGTTGTCCAACTGAGTTGAAACTTGGTCCAAGGGTGTAGGGGCTCTCATTCCATTTATTTTGAGCACAAATTTCCCTATCAAAAGTCCAAGGACCTAGTTTTTACAATTTTTGCTCAAGAATAATTAATTAATTAAATAATTAAACCTCCAAACTTAGGAAAATTTAATTAAAAATTAATTAATTAAAAAAATATATATCTAGACTCGTCGGAATTCCGCAAAACTTTCTAAGATGTCATACGTGGTCATTTACATCATCCCTAAACAATAGTTACTAGAGAATAAGCCCATTAGAACACCCTTCACCACTTTGGAGGAATTATTGCAGGTGTGAGGGAAAAAGTCAAGGGAAATTAATAAGGCTGAAAAGCCCAATTAATAACTTGAGAATAAAAAACCCTCGGTGAAAGGAACTCTCCCAATGAACCCATCCCAAGGTAACTGGCCTAAATATGACCCATGTAGACCTATTACATTATTAACCCACACAGCGGTGTGGAAATTTTGTTTACAAAAAGATGTGCTGGAGGCAAAAAATGCCCTGTAGAACCAAATAATCTTCGACAAATGAGCATCTGATGAGGCATCTCTTCATGGCACATGGAGTTGAACCTCTAGTTGGATAGGTGGTCAACATCTAGGTCCACATGGGGACGTTTGTTCGATCTTCTCAAATGGGACGGAGAGCATACGAGAATCCAACACCTACAAAATAGAGTGCTCACCAATATCCAGCATAAGCATACATATATATACAATGAAATAAATAAATGCTATAAACAACATATACATAATGAAATAACTAAAGTACAACATCTATAATTTTACAAAATGAAATCTATAATACAAAAATAATTCTAAGTACATATTGACATAATGAATGAAATAATACAAAATTGAAATACAAGGAGAAAGGTTAGAGATACATTAAAGAGGGTGTCCCTTTGGACACCAAGTTTCTCATCATCTGAAGAAAAGCTTGAGTTGTTGCCCATTTCATGGAATGTTGATGGTCTCACCATCCAAATGACTGAGATGAAAAGAGTTAGGCTCTGTTGTTTCTCTGATCAAATATGGACCCAAACACAAGCTGTCAAATTTGCCATGTTTTCCAGGTTTCTCTCTGCCTTTATCCCATAACAAAACTGTATCCCCAATCATGAAATTCCTTTGTCTAGCTGACCTGTTGAAAGCCTTCTTTACCTTACTCTGATTTCTGCAATTATGATCATAAGCCTTTTGTCTGATTTCCTCCAACTTGATGAACTGATTGACCCTATTCTGAACTGCATCCTGCTCTGTGGAAATATCCTCAACTGACCCATAAGTAGGAAGTTTAAAGTGCACTGGAAACCTATCCTCCAAACCATACACTAACTCAAAATGAATCTTTCAAGTTGTTGCCTTCTTTGTTATTCTATCAGCCCACAATGCATGTTTGATCTTACTATCCCAAGATCTTTTATTTTCACCGACTATCTTTTTAACTATGGTCATTAAGTTTTTGTTGCTTGAATCTGCTTGACCATTTCCTTGAGGATAGTAATCTAATGCATGTGATAATATAATACCATACTTGAAAAAAAAAAAGACATCTCCGCTGAACAAAAGGCCTTGGAATTATCTGTCACTATCTTTGATGGGACCCCAAATCTAGTTATGATTCTGTCTTCTAGGAACTCTATCACAACCTTTTCAGTTGCTGACTTTGTAGAAATGGCCTCAACCCACTTTGTAAAGTAATCTATTGCTGTGATAACCCATGAATAACCATTACTTGAATTATCATTAAACTTCCTGATGAAGTCCAAACCCCACTGCTGAAAAGGTTCTTCAACCACAATTGGTTGCAAAGGGAGTGCTGCTAACTTCTGCTTTCCTATGAAAAGATGACATGGCTCACATTTTCAAACAAACTGATGCACATCTGAAAACATAGTAGGCCAATAATATCCTGCTCTAAGGATTTTGTGGGTAGTGGTTTTAGCAGCAAAATGTCCACCACAAAACCCTCCATGGAATTCATCCACTAGTTTCTTTGACTCAACGTCATCCACACATCTAAGGATAATCCCATCAGGATTTTTCCATCCTAACCCATCTCCAGTAAGGAAATACTTATAATATTTTAATCTTAAATCCCTTTTCTTGTGTCCTACTAGATGGCTTGGACAAGTTAGATTTTTGAGATAAAATATAATGTCTTTGTACCATTCAACCTATTAAAGTTTCAACAAATTAGGATGCCATTCTTCATTATTGATTTGGCAAACCATACCCAAGGCATTTTCATTACTTTCAGTCAACATTTTAACTAGGCCTTGACCCTTAATCAACTTTGTAGGTTTGATTTCCAAATCATACTCTTGGATTTTAGCAATCCATCTACCCCTTGAGCCCAATCCTTCTACTTGAGATAAAACATCTTTAACCGTAGAATTAGGAACATAACCAATCACTTTGGAATATCTGATGAAGAATATGAAATGCTTTAGTGATTTTACTAAGGCATAAGCCTGTTTCTCAAACATGGGATACTTAAGCTCTAAATTTTGCAAGGCCCTACTCATATATGCAATGGGTTGTTCATGTTCTTGATCATTTTTTTGAAGCAACACACCAGCAATAGTGTCTTTAGAAGCAAAAGAGAAAATCTGAAAGTCCTTGTTGTAGTCTGGGCTAATAAGGACGAGAGCTTCACATATTACAGTCTTAATACTTTCAAAAGCTCGCCTACTTTCTTCATTCCATTCAAATTTTACATCCTTCTTAAGTAGCTTATATATAGGTTTCATGATTTCAGCATAGTTAGGAATGAACCTATGGACAAAATTAGTTTGTCCTAAGAAGGATTGGAGAGCTTTCTTTGATATGGGCAAAGGCACCTTACCAATGGCTTCAACTCTCTCTGGGTCCAACTTGACCCCATATTTAGTAATTATATGGCCTAATAATTTACCTTCAGTCACCCCAAAGACCGACTTAGTAGGATTTAGAGAAATGCCAAACTCTCTACATCTGTCCAAAACTTGCCTAAGGTGGTTAATGTGAATTTTCCCATCCTTAGAAAATACTGTCAAATCATCCTGATATATTTCAATCAACTTCCCAATCAACCCCCTCAAATCATAATCCATATCTCTTTGAAAAGTAGCTCCAGCATTTGATAAACCAAATGGCATTCTGAGATATTCAAAGGTTCCCCATGGAGTAGTAAAAGTTGTCTTATGCCTATATTTTGCTTTAAGTCTGATCTGATTATAACCTGAAAAACCATCAAGCATGGAAATAATTCCTGATCCTGTTACCCTTTGAAGTAAGGTTTCCATCTTGGGAAGGGGGTAGTGGTCTTTTGTGCAAGCAATTTTTAAATTCCTGAAGTCAATGCATATCTGAATTTTTCCAGTCTTCTTCCTAGTAACAACCAAATTTGAGCACCATGAAGAATGTCTGTGCAATGATGCTTGCTTCTAACATTTTCTGTAACTCCTGTTGGACCAAAGGAGCTAACTTGGGGTTTAACTGCCTCAACTTCTGTCTAAAGGGTTTGGTTTCTTCCTTAAGAGGAATCAGATGCTGAATTATATCCTCCCTATAGACTTTGAGCTCATCATAATTGAAGGCCAAGACATCCCTATATTCCTTTAATAACTTAACAATTTCATTCCTTTCTTCTATAGGGGTAGTCTTGCCTATCTTTACCATCCTAGGTTCTTCATTAGTTTCAATGTTGACTTCAAGGTAATCACATAGTTTTTCTTTGATTCTTCTTTTTTCTTATGACCATCATGTCTATCAAAATCCATTTCTGAAGATATCACTCGCCTAGGGGTGCACTTTCACCTCATCATCAATTTCAGTGTAATTACAACCCTCCTCTTTCATACTAATGCCTAAGTCTGAAAATTCATGAATGTGAGTTAAAAACTTAATCACTTGTTTGTCATCATCAAAAACTTGCCAATGATCCACATTATTAGGAACTGAGGGTCTAAAAATCACTTCAACCAAAATATTTTCATTAATTAAACTGTCTGGAAGCTGAAGTGTGGAAGTAGTGACTACAAGCTCATCTGCCTTTGAATTATGTTCTCTAGGAATAACAATCAAGTCTATGTTAAAGTTTATGTTATTTGTTGACGTCCTAATACACACTTGCAAACGCGAGCAAAGTCCAGCTCACTTAGTGTGTCCTTGGAGGCATAATGCCTAGGTTCACAATCCACACTGTCACCTTGACTGGAACCTCTTTCTTCTAGGCTTACTCCTAGGAAGCCAAGTGGGGTAGACCCTAGTTACTAGATATGATTTAACTTTAAATTTATAGGAGTTGGTTTTAATTTGTTAAAAGGATTTTGGGAAATACTAGCCTAAGATGCTAAGGCAGCAAATGCAAAGTGCAATATTAACTAAATGACAAGCAGCCCTTTCCCTAAGTCAACTATGACTAGTGCCTAAGGTTGGGCAAGGGGTCAACTAAGTTTGAGGGTGTTCAATTACAAAAATATTACAATTAAAATGATTTGAAGCTATCCCACAAACAAGAATACAATTACTTACACAAAGAAATATAAGTGTTACAAAGATACAAAATGATACCCAAGATACAAATTGACAAGATATACAATGATGCCAAAGAATGAGAGTTTAGGAAATATTCAACTCAAGATCAATCACATAGGCCAAGCATGCCCCAATAGCACTTACTCTATTGGAATGCTTTTCAATGGAAACCACTAAAGCAATCAAGATTCAAGAAGATGATGCCTCCCCAAGTGGGATACTCAACTTCTTCTTGAATCACACCATAAAAACATAAACAAAAGATATGAATAAGTTTGGAAAATTCAAATGCTCATAAAAGTTTAAAACATTTAGAAAGACAAACCATAAGATTGCATTAGAGATTTGTGAACATTACAGTGCTTGCAATGTGTGTTCCTAAACATTCATCTAAGATCCCCCAACACACATGGATTGTCTATGCAACTAAATGGTTAGGAGTTTCATAAAAGTTAAGTAAATTTTATTATTCCCTCCCCCTAACTATGTTTGGAGCCTTAAACCTCCTCCTCCTATAGCCAAATAACTGTCGGGTGCTCAAGATAGTAAGGCAACGAGGCCCACCCTAGCTTCCACGGTTAGCCCTGACAGTAAGAGTACTTCCCGGAAAGGACACCCACCTGGAGCGTCACGGGACAGTCCCCCGCCACTTCCTTCCGTTGTTTTCCTCAAACTTGTTTTAGATGGTGGAGATGGCTGAATTAGGCTATCCTAAGTTTTCTAAAAGATTATTATGACTCACGAGTGAGTCTTTAGGTGTGTTTGAAGTGTTTTAGAAGTATTTTAAGTGACCGAAAAGTGTGATTTAGGCCCAAAACTGAAACTACAAAGTGCTTGAAATAATGTGTTGTGAAAGTAAAGATTTAAACCATAAACACATGAACATGAATGTAATAGATCATAAGATAAACATGTTTAACATATCCACATCATTCATCATCCATAACATGTAA
>JZKD02S1791856.1:76279-86852 GCA_000966675.3 Picea glauca | reverse complement strand
AAATTTAAAACCACTTAACCATGTATGTTATTGCATATATGAAATGTGTTAAGTGAAATAGAGACTTGCTGAAATAAAGATCTAGGTCCTACACCATTCACATATCCATGAACAAGAATGAAAGTATGAGAGTTATGAATGCCCAAGAAATAAGATTGTTGTAAGATATAAATTTAACCATGTAATCTATCTCATCTAAGGCACCATGCTTAAAGTGTAAAATATTTGCAAGAAGAAAACTCAAAGCATGTAAATGAAAATATGCCTTAAGGGATTAAACTAAGATGATATGATAAAGATGATTATTCTAGAGCATACTAATTCATTTGAAACATATAAACCATCACATATCTATAGCATCCTAGCCATACGATTTTGGGGGTGACTCTCCCAAAGTGTAGGCAATTACTTATTAAGCAAACTTTAAAAAAAGAACAAACCACTCACAATGACACAAGGTGGAGGCAAGCCTACCAATTTTGTGCCAAAGAGGTTTGGAAAAGAAAAACTTAAATGAAATCTAAAATCTAGCCCAATGATTTTGGGGGGTTGGCTTGACCAATCACTCTCCCAAGGTGCAGACAACTAAAAATTTCTGAAATAAAAGAGGAGGTTAAAGAGATAGCTACCAATCCCCTAGATGGGTTTTCTAGTGTTGTGTGGACATCTTGATGTAGCCAAGCCTCTCCAAATCAGATCTGATATACCTGGAAAAATAACAAGGTTTCCCTTGCTAGGAGAGCTACACACAACAATACAAGCTTGGAAAAAATTTCGTTTTTTTATGGCAAAATTTTGCCTTAGAAATTTTATGAAAAATTTTAAGTTTTTGTGACCATAAGACTAAGTATGCTAGCTGAAATATGGGCTGCAACAGAAATATAAGAAGAATAAGCAATATGAGAAGCTTGCTTGGAGTGTATGAGAGTCACAAAGAATACACTTTTACCCAAAGTAAATCTAATGAAACCCTTGGGGTTCAACCTGCAAAAAACTCAACACAATAGCATGCATACAATGAATAATATGGAGGGTTAAGCTAATAAGTGAAATACTTGCACATTATCTAGCTAACCACATATATAGATTCACCAGAATACTTTTTGCAAAACCTAATCAAATAAAATACTTTACCTAAGATCCATTCATACATGGATCATATCAAATTGAAAAGATTATACCTCATATGTTTGCAAGATCCAAAATACTTGTATATATTCCCAAAATATCCTCCAAAGTTTCCTTTATTATTGCTTCAAGAAGAGGGGTGTTGGAGAAATACTTACTCCAAACCCTAGAGCCAAAGAGTGAAATGATGGAGCAATGAGAGAGAGAGAGAGAGTGGAAAATCAAGTAGCATAAAAATAGCTCAAGATATGGTGAGTTGGGAGTGAGAAATGAGATCTATTTATACTTGGAGAGGCAAACCTACCTATCTTGGATCTAAGCCAAGTGTCCACCACCAAGCAAATGACTAGATCTCCAGGCTAGGGCACACCATCTAGGGTTTGAAAGCTAGATCTAGGGTGTAGAAAAATATAGGAGGTGTTGGGATCAAGAAAGGAGGTGTGGGAGGCCTTGGGATTGATGCCAAATAAGGTGAGAGGTCTCAAATAATTAAAAAAAAATCATTTGTGGAGTTTCTAGAAGAGGGGGGCGTAACTCCTCTTGGAGGGGGCAAAAAAAAGGTGAAAATGAAGGAATGGAGGGGGATTAATGAAAGAAAAGGAGTGATATCATCCTAGGAGGTGATTTGGGGGTCAAAGAGAGTCATAACTTATGAGAGGGGGCCCAAAATAAGTCACAACAACCTCCACCAAGGAAAAATGTCAATCCCCCTAGGGGGGCATGATTTTTTAGTGTAGAAGGTGGGAAAGGGGTTAGAATAGGTTGGAAAAGGTTGGGAGGGTTATGTTATGTTTAGAGAGGCTCTCTCTATCCATCATTTCAACATTTCACATCATCTAACTCATTTTTACAATTATTGACATTTCGGCAATGTCATACTTAGCAATTAAAATTGTTGTTTTAACTCACAGACACTCTGGGTGGACAAATGCATAGAAAAACTTGTCCGATTGAGCTAAAACTTGGTCCATGGGTGTAGGGGGTGCTATTCCATTTCTTTTGAGCACAAATAACCCTATCAAAAGTCCAAGGACCTAGTTTTTACAATAATTGCTCCAAAACATTTAATTAATTAAATAATTAAAATCCCAACCTTAGGAAAATTAATTAAATTTAACTAATTAAAAAAAAACCTATCTAGACTCGACGAAATTCCGCGAAACTTTCTACAATGTCTAACATGGTCATTTGCATCATTTCTAAACAATAGATACCAAAGGATGAGACCATTAGAATGACGTTCACCACTTTGGAGGAATTATTGCAAGTGTGAGGGAAAAACTCATGGGAAATCAACCAGGCTGAAAAGCCCAGTTGACAACCTGAGGATAAAAAACCTCGGTGAAAAGAACTCTCCCAATGAAAACATCCCAAGGTACCTGACCTAACTATGATCCATGTGGACTTATTACATTATTAACCCTTGTAGGGGTGCGGAAATTTCATTTACAAAATTTTGTGCTGGAGGCATAAAATGCCCAGTAGAACCAAACTGTCTTCAACATACTTGCATCTGATGATGCACATATTCATGGCACATGAGTTGACCCTCTAGCTGAATAGGTGGTCAACACTATTATTAGGTTACTTTCAATTTACTAGATAACAATAGCATAGACATGATCACCGAGAGAAACACAATCACAAGAGTACACAAGCATTTATCCTGGGAAACCCTCAAGGGGAAGAAAACCCAACAAAACTTCCTTAATATAGATAGCCAATACAATGCCAAGATAATGAACCAAACAACAGAGAATATCTAACACTGAGCAACACGCCTCTCTCTCTTCCTTCTTCCAGCAACCGACAACTGCAACTTCCTTCAAAACTTGCGCACTAGATGAGTGAGATGAGTGTGTGTTCAAATGAGGCGTTGGCCTCTCTTATTTATACAATTCTGGCACATGTGGAAGTGTCTCTTCACTGGCAGGGCTGACTTCTTCTTCTGGGTGGTTATAACCACCTTTAATATATTATGGGGCCTCTTTAATATATTCTAGGGCTGACTTCTTATTTAGCCTATTACAATTAGGGTTTGACCAATCCGCAAAAGGGTATTTGGTCAATTACAATGACCGGCATGATCAATCCACAAAAGGGGATTGATCTAATCAATAATAAATATATTTTATCTTTATCCACAAAAGGGGATAAGAATATTCTTTGCAGTTACACAATATTTTAATAGTCTATAGCATCTAGGTCATTCATCAAATCCCAAATTTCATTCCTATATCCTTTCAATCTTTCAAACTTGCAAGAAAATTTACTTTTTAATTGTTGTACAACCAAGTCTGAATCCCCTTTGATGTTTAGACATCTAACACCCCTATCTTTGCAAAGTTCTAAACCAAGGAGCAAAGCTTCATACTCAGCCACATTATTGGTTGCATCAAACTCCAATCTATAATCAAATTTCAACACTTTACCATTTGGAGCTTGAAGCACAATCCCATCACCTTTTCCCGCTCTAGAAAAAGCATCGTCAAAATTCATGTACCACACTTTGTCTACTTCATTATCTTGGACTTTATCTTCTAAGGGAAAAATGGAGTTAGACAAGATGGCATAATTACCAAGACCTTCATCATTATACTTTAACTCATTCTTGGGGTTTTTTGGATCTTCAATATGATATCTTCTAAACACTTCCCTATTCAACTTGAAAGTGTTCCCATCAGGAGTAGGAAGGGTGGCATAAGATAAATCCATTTGTAAGTTACCACCCAAATCTGCAGCTTCCTTTCTATTCAACAACATTCCCCAAGCATCTGGAGCATCAATTACCACAATGTCCATTTCAAACATAATATCCGGAAATGTTGCTAAGTGTACTTGCAAATCCTTAATCAATCCATGCACTTCAATCGTTTTACTATCCATGGCACAAATTTTATGGTAAGGTGTAGATATTCTTAAGTTAAATTGTTCCATTACTTTCTTAGTCATAACATTAGAGCTTTCCCCTGAATCTAGCATGCAATTGTGTAACACTTTGTCATTCACAAGTAAAGAAAGGTAGAAGGGTAAATTCTTCGCATTCCCCCTATCCCAATTCTGTAGATTCACTAGTGCGTCTTGGTAAGCCATGGCTGGTTTCTTCTCAACAAAACCTTTAGGAGGATCTTCTATCTATTTAAGTAGTTTTTCCCTTTGAGAAGGGATCTTCATAAGTTTTGACACCAGAACCAACATCTTTGCATTATTCAACCAACCACCCAAGTCAATATTTAATTCTGAGTTGATAGGTACATTTGACTTAGGAGGGATTGAAGGTACCTTGGGAATACTCATTTGACCTTTATCTTGACTTTTATTTCCATTCCTTTGGTATGTAATGCCCCTATATTTAGCCATTTCTGCAATTTGTTGAGGTGTGGGCTTGGGCCCAAATTTTTCTGTTGCCTTGTCTACAACATCATTATTCATGCAGTTTGTATAACTCCCATATTCAGCAAAATCCATCCAATCATACATGCCCACATTGTACTTCCTACCACACATTTTTACTTGTTCATCTCCTTGATTTCCATAACTATCATCATAATAACCCTCAAGGAAAATTGGACAAGTTGCTTCCTCATGAAACTCACCACAAGGCCTACAATAAGGTATGGAGTGATGATCTACCAAGTTGGTTGATTCAAAAGGATTAGGTGGCATTTCATCATGTTGGGGAGGTCTCTTTGGCCACTTATCATTTGGCTTATGTTGTTGTCTATTGCTTTGGGACCTCTCCATAGTGATTAGCTGATTTTGTAATGCATTAATATGATTGGTATGGTTTATCTCCATTTTCTTAATTAATTGAGTCAATTCTTTAATCCCATCACTTGATGATTGTTGACCCTCATCCTTCCTCTTCTTTTCCTCATTAACCTTTGAATAAGAACCTCTTGTGAAACCAAGAATGTTGGATTTCCTAGCTTCTAACATATTCTGTTCAATCCTTACAACTGTAGTTTGTGCTGCCTTTAAAGTTTGAGGATCCTTATCTCTTAAGGCATACCTCATTTCACCCTCAAATGCCTCCATATAATAAATCAAAATTGCAGTATCTGAAGGCAAGATATCAGCAAGAAGGTTCTTCACCAAGTCATTAAACTTAGTGTTAAATTCTCCCACAGTCTCATTTTCCTTTTTATGACTATTTGTGAGGGCAACAAGCTGAAATCTGTGTTCGTTTTTATCACCCCATTTCTTCCTAAACTCATCCAGTATTTCATTAAAGGTGCTAAACTTATCTAGATCAAACTTTGTAAACCACTCGACAACATCTCCTTCTAATGAATACACAAACAAAGTCATCTTTACATATTCTTCATTATGACCTCTGCAATATTTCTCCACACACATGTGAAAACTTGAGATGTGAGACTTAGCATTGATTGCATTGTTTCCCTGAAAGATAGGTAACTTGTCAATGGATTTCTCAGGGACTGTGTGAGGTGCACATTGGATTGCTGAAAAGTTCAAAGGTCTCAAAAAGATACTCATGGTTACGTTAGGAGTATTATTGGGATTATTAACAGTTGGTTGATTATTAGTTTGGAACAAGTATTGGATATCAGTGAGTGCTTCCTCCCCAATACTTTCAAGTAGCCTTCTAGGAGCAAGGCGATTTAGTCTCCTCCTATAAACCTTTTCGGGTTCGGGCAAAGAATAAATCACTCCTTGTGAAGTGCTCCTAGTAGTATACTTGAAAGATTTTTTCAATTGAGTCGCCACTTGGAAATGAACCACACAAAACTAGCCAATACATCCTCAAAGAATTTTAGCGACTAAAATTTTATTATTTAGTTCTTAAAAAATAAGTTAAAGTCATTTTGACCAAGGACAAATGAATTGTTCATGGCAACGACACCAATGATGTTGTCGTCCTTATACACACTTGCAGATGTGAGCCAAGTCCTACTCACTTAGTGTGTCCTTGTAGGCACATTACCTAGGTTCAAAGCCCACGCTATCACTTTGGCTTGAACCTCTTCCATCTAGGCTTACTCCTAGGGAAGCCAAGGGGGGTAGACCCTAGTTTCTAGATGAGATTTACGTTAAGTTCTAGGAGTAGATTTTAATTAGTTAAGGTTTAGGGGGAGTCTAACCTATAATGCAAAGGCAACAATGCAAGATGCAATATTTAGTTGTGTCAAGCAAGCCTTTCCCTAGGTGAACTAAGACTAGTGCCTAAGGTTGGGCAAGGGGTCAACTAATATGTAAGGGTGTTTAATTACAAGTAAGATTACAAATATTATCAAGATACACTTATGCTACAACACGGTTAGATACTTACAAATAAAGAATGCTAGATACAATATCGCAATATGACAAGCTAACCACGTTTGTTTAAATGTACAGGAAGTTAGATACAATCAAGACATGAACATCATCAACACATTAAGCCTAAGCATGCCCCAATAGCGCTTACTCTATTGGATTGCTCCTCAATGGAAACATCAACACTTAAAATCCATAAGGACACTTAGAAGATTTGAAAGATTCAAACAAAGTGTTCCACAAGAGTTAAAACATTTAGTTAATTACCCACAAAGCGTTACTTGTAAATAAGATTGGAAGATTATACTTGCAAGTGTTTAACCTTAAAATATGCCTATTTGAACCAAGGTTATTAATTTCTTAGTCAGTTAAGGGTTTTAAGATTTGAAAGACTTTAATTACCCTGACTAAGTGTTTGACCAAAAACCTCCTCCCCCAATTACCAAATGGTTATTGGATGCTCAATAAGTGAGACAACGAGACCTACCCTAGCTTCACAGGTCAAGCCTAATGAACCAAGTACTCTCGGAAAGGACGTCGCACGCTATGAGACCGTCCCCAGCCTAGCACCTTCCATTGCCTTCCTCAATCCCCGTTTTAGATGGCGAAGATGGTGGTTTTAGGTACCCTATCAAGTTTATAGATCAATTGGTTAGGTTTTTAGATGTATTAGAGAGTGTTTTGATGACTTTTAGTTGCCTTAAAATGTTGATTTTATGCCAAAATCGAAACTTTAAGCAAATTACAAAGATGTGTTATTAAGCATGAAAGTTAAGCAGATTAACACATGTAAAGCATGTAAAATAAAGCTGAAATAAAGAGTTATTGTATCACCACTTATTGAGTCACAACTTGAAAAGCTTGTAATGAAAGAATGCTAATTAACAAGGGTAAGAACAACTTGCCAAAGAAAGGAAGAAATATTTAAAGCTTATCACCACTTAAACATTGATTGTTATAGCATTAAGATAAAGTGTTAAATGTGAAAATAAAGATGAAAATTTAGATGTGTGCCTACACTATCAACATGTCCAACAATACATTAACTTAAGTGATGGAAAATTGCCTTAAGGATGAAATAACATGAAAGAGAAAGCCACTAATTATACCATCAATGCATTAAACCATTTAGTGTTGGATTAGAGCATGTGAAATGAAATAGAACTTGAGATAGCTCAAAACATGCAAGTAGGTTATGCTCCAAGGGCTTAGGCTAAACTTTAATGTGTGAATGAGATCTAGATCTAGATTATTTTAACCATTAAAGCATGAAAGAACCATTAACACATTGTTACCCTAGCCTTACGATTTTGGGGATGTCTCTCCCAAGGTGTAGGCAATTATTAAGATTAGAAATATATTGGAAAAAGAAAGTGAGGCAATAAAAAAACCACTCAATGGCACAAGGTGGAGGCAAGTCTACTTTTATTGTGCCAAAGGTGTTGAGAAGAAATCAAGCAACCAACTACTATCAAAAAATCACTTGCTAACCCACGTCCTAGCCTTGGAAGACGATTTTGAAAGGAAAACTTGAAAATGGAACTAACCTTAAGCTCACACATGGGAGGTAGGCCATACCAATTCTCCTCCCAGGCTATGAGCTACCAAAAATCAACAAAAAATGAAAGAACCTATGCACAAGAAGCTAGAAAAGTGAAGAGAAAGGTTGAGATTATTTACCCACTTGAAGAGAAGGGTCTTGGAGTGTTGTGTGGCTGATTTTGGGCAACATAACCCCCTCAACCTGATAAGAACCTGGAAAAACCAGCAAGCTATGCTTGCTGGAGAAACCACACACAACAATAAAAATGAAGAAACTTTTTTGTTTTAGGGAAAAAAATTTCACATAAAAGTTTTATCGAAAAAGTGTATTTTAGATGACCATTATATGATGTTAAGCTAGCTGAAATATTATATGAAATGGACAGTAAGAAAATAAATGAGAAAATAAAGAGTTTAAGTAAGCTTTGAGGGAAGACTCTTCCTTGAGGCAATCCCAACAAAACCCTAGAAGCAAACCTGCAAAACTTCAACAAAATGTGATGCATAGAAGTAGATAATATGGATAAATATGCTAACAAAATAAAATACTTGTACCCTATTAGAAAACCCACATATATATATATCAACAATAATACTAGTTGTGTGATCTACCCAAGTAAAATACTTTACCCAAGAATCTACTATATGCAACCCAAGATGTCAAATCCACAATATTACCTCATATGCAAGCAAGAAACAAGAATACTCGTTGTTCTTCCAATCCTCCAAAGTTTCTCTTTATTACTCAAAAGGAGAATCTTGTAGCAATAAATTGCTCCAAAACCCTCAAGAGCAAAAGAATGGATGCAAGATGGACAAGAATGAGAGAGATGTGAGATGGAAATCAAGTAGCATAACAATAGCTCAAGATATGGTGAGAAAAAGAGTGAGGAGAGGGTTCTATTTATACTTAGAGAGGAAAACCTACCTCTCTTGGATCAATGCCAAGTGTCCACCACCAAGCACAAGAGAGAATCCCATGGAAGAGGGCACACCATCTAGGGTTTTGGCTAGGAGTGGAGAGGAATAAATGCAAAGTGAGGTGTGGGGATCAAGAAAAGGTTAACGTGGAGGTCTAGAAAGGGTGCACCACATGTGAGAGGGGTCCACCACCACTTGCAAATCAAGTTACAACGTTTCACCAAGCAAGGGGGGTGTAACTTCCCCTAGGGGGCGTGAGGGTTTGAGTGGGTGAGTGGGTGAGGGGGTGTGTAAAGGTTAGAAAAGGTTCGGTTGGGTAGGTTTGGGTTAGGAAACATCTCTTTTATCTTTTTCCATCTTTACATCACCCTTTTAACTCAAAATTACGAAAAATAAATTTTTACAATGTCTAGACCTAGCAATTAAAATTGTTGTTTTTGACTGACTTAGACTCCTGGTGGACAAACACCTAGCAAAAGTTGTCCAACTAAGATGAAACTTGGTCCAAGGGTGTAGGGGGTCTCATTGCATTTATTTTGAGCACAAATACCCCAATCAAAAGTCCAAGGACCTAGTTTTTACAAATTTTTCTCAAAAATAATTAATTAATTAAATAATTAAACCTCTAAACTTAGGAAACTTTAATTAAAAATTAATTAATTAAAAAATATATGTATCTAGACTCGTCGGAATTCCACGGAAATTTATAAGATGTCATACATGGTCATTTACATCATCCCTAAACAATAGTTACCAGAGGATAAGCCCATTAGAATGTCCTTCACCACTTTGGAGGAATTATTGTAGGTGTGAGGGGAAAACTCAAGGGAAATTAATAAGGTTGAAAAGCCCAATTAATAACCTGAGGATAAAAAACCCTCGGTGAAAGGAACTCTCCCAATGATCCCATCCCAAGGTAACTAACCTAAATATGACCCATGCAGACCTATTACATTATTAACCCACGCAGGGGTGCGGAAATTCCGTTTACAAAAAGATGCGTTGAAGGCAAGAAATGCCCTGTAGAACCAAATAATCTTTGAAAAATGAGCATCTGATGATGCATCTCTTCAGGGCACATGGAATTGACCCCCTAGTTGGATAAGTTGTCAACACTTATTCAGCTAGGTTCTGAGTCCATTTTTGATATTTATTTGTTGTTTGCTAATAACAATTTTTCAGAAATGGCTATATATGACCCTTGTGACTTCACTGCAATAAATAACTATCCACATGCTATCCCAAAAAAATAAATTTTACCTAGTTTCCAGGGAAATAATGTCGTGTCTGCCAAAATGCATATTAATTCATTCATGAGATGTATTAACAAATGGTGTGCAACACATGACTATGAGGATATTAAAATGAAACTTTTGGTCCTCTCCTTAGAAGACGATGCCTCATATTGGTACAAGGATATGCCCAACAAATCATTCAAAATGATTAAATATCTACTAGATGCCTTCACATAAAAATGGGGGGAAAAGAGAGATCATCGTCACTTGTTGGCAGCGCTTAACACAATAAAAAAGAACGAGAATGAGACAATGGATGAGTTTAACAAGAAATTCAATGAACTTGTCTCTAGCATGCTGTTGGTCACTATAATTGCTTAATTAATTTCAAACAACCAAGTGAAACATAAATTATCAACCCAGGGAAGTCTTTTGTTTCAAAGGTAGCTGCGCACTATATATGCTCAATT
>JZKD02S1791856.1:51683-76269 GCA_000966675.3 Picea glauca | reverse complement strand
TATACCTTGGAGTGATCAGATGAAGTGATAATATGAGTCTAAATACAGGTGATGAAGGGTATAATAATGGCAAAAAGTATGAGCAAAAAGGTACAATATGTGGTCCCAACACATGCATACAGATATCAAGCCTCCAAATGATTCTATTTTGATCTACTATGTCGAGGATTTTGGTGGGGAAATGAGATACCAACATAGAGATAAGGAACCCCCCAACCTCAAGGCAACTCAAGATATAGCTGTTAGGATTGATAAGAACATGCGGGCTTCAGGGAAGTCCAATCTTCCAGGATTCAGTAGGGGTAGTTCTTCTAGGTAGACAGAGGCAAAGTACAAGGCTGCGACTGCAGCTCCTGAAAATAAAGACCCTAATTTCGACCCCCTAAAGGTCGTTACTGAGATGGTCAAGAGAATGGAAACAACCCATGCTACTCAACTTAGTGCCCGACAAAATAGGCTGATAGCTATGGAAAGGTCTCAACAACAGATTCCAACCCAGACCAAATAATGATAGGTGGCAAAGAAAAGGTCCACCTCAAGACCAAAGGCCCCCTAATTAGTTAGATTCAAATAATGTGGTGAATGAAGAAACACCGCCCTTTTGTAGATCTTGTGAAGATTTTCACGAAGAATCTACCTGCCTAGGTTTTGCCAGATAAATGAATAGAGCCTTCCTCCAGCAAACAACTTTGTAGGGAAACCCAGAAACTCCAATCACATCAACAATTTTGGTGAAGCTCACCCTTTATCTATGGACTATTTTCTTCAGATGAAAGAAATAAGTGAGCAAACTAATCAAGTGGTGGAAGAATATGACAATGTCAATAAATTGTATGGTCATAAGCCCACAAATGAACAGATTTTGGAAATGGCAAGGCACAAAGGGATAGTCTACCAGAGGAAAGGGAAAGAAGGAACAAACAAGTCTCAACCTAACTTTCCAAAGGTAACTACTCCTACAAACACTCCAATTACTAATCTAACTGTTGATTTAGGTAGTTGGATTTCAAATGCAAATGTAATGATCCCAAGCCAATTTTTTCTTGGAATCACTAATGTTATCCCTGATTTCTAGGGATAACTAGGAGATCATGTCTCGAGGCCCACATGTCCTAGACATGGAGTACCAAGAGCAGGATTGACCTGAGCATGGCCCTGGAGGGCCCATCCTTCTTCTTCTTCATCAGACTTGTTCTGTCAGCAACAACAACATCCATCACCATCGGCTTGGACTTTCATCGGAGAAGACTCTTGCTCCATGAGGTAATTGGTCCAGGTATCATGGTATGTGTCATGTTTGATCATTATAACTTTCAGATATATGCATCAGGTTTCTTACATTTCTGACAACTGCTTGGATCTTACACTAACCCACTTGACCATGGTTGGGGGGATAAATGGGGTGCCCTAGCAAGCTTGTGTCCATAGGTTTTGGTTAGCCACCAGGGGGGATTTTGAAGATCCATCATCTGCTCCCACCATATTATCATTTTACATCTTATCTCCTATTTATCTATCCCATTCCCCTAGTCCGGACATTAGGATGACCTATTTAAGGGTTACACTTTATCCTGTGGGAAGAAGGGGCTAAAGGCCCAGGAGGTAGAAGTAGCTGGTAAAAGATAAAAGCCATAGGAAATAAAACCTAGAGATGCCTCACCCAAGGATCCCTGAGAAGGCAATAAAAGGCCTCTCGATAAGAAACAAAAGGGACCCGAAGAAAAATAATAAAACAAACCTAGCCAAGAGGATGGGGGGTCTCATCACGAGCCGACCCATTATGTTCATAGGCATCTAGCAGTATGACATTGCCATTATCTGGTCACCACGCTAGGGAAATGACCCTTGGTTGCATAGCCAAGGGAAAGGGGGTCTCATCACGAGCCAGCCTTATCATTTCTGCAAAAATACTCATGGGTAACACTGTCAGCTCTGGTCACCACGCCAAGGCAGTGTCCTCTAGTTAGACCCTGAAGAAAAAAGAAAGAAAAAACAATAAATAAAAGAAATAATAAAGGCAATAAAGGGCTTGGAAAGAACTGCATCCATGACAGGTACAACTTGCCTCCTACAAAGGCACCCATGGATAATACCCATCCCTGGTTTTCACTGTGTCTGGACATCCTTAGACCACACCACCTTGTATTACATGGCTTGGATGATATCCTTTGGGAACTCTCCTTTTCTTATGGATGCTGGCCCAATAGGTTACCTTGTCTTTCTCTTCAGCTTTGTATAGTAGGTTAGTGTAATGTCTTTGAGCTATTAGATGATGTGCTAGGGGTCTTATGCATGCATTTGATAAAATTAATGATGAAATATGATTGACATTGCTATGATCCCAAGGACTAATGAGCCCATGGAGGGTGAAGTTTTTGATGTGCAGGACCATACCCGACGGACAGGTACTAGGTGGACCAGTACACATGGGGAGATGATCAGTTCGGACCTCCATGGGGCTGAAGAGCCCATCAGATGGTTGTTGGGACCTCATCAGGGGTAGAGATAGGACAATGATTGATCGAGCCTTTGCACGAGAGAAGAAGGAGGAAATTTTCATCCAGGACACCTTGGTTGAGCCCAACCTAGGGGGATTGATATACTACATGTGGAACGTGTGTTTTCTGATGCCTCGGGACGTCATCTAGGAGCCATGACGTCACCTCCAGTGAGTGGTGCCTTGACAGAGCAATTTGGCACGTGTGGTAGAGTTTGGAGGCCCAGAGAGGGCCAACATTTGCCTTCTAGTGCTGAGTTTTGCCCTAAAAAGGGCCAACGTCTCCCTCAGAGGGGCTAGACGTCCTGCTTATTGCTCATTTAGGATTTTGTTTAGCAGTTAAATGTAAAAACAGTATGATTTTAGTAGTCAGTCTTGTCGGCTGTTTTAATGACCTAATTTTTAAATTAAAGGTCATTGGATGATATAAATTGAGGATGTTTGCCCTCATTTTGAACATAACACAACTCACTCTCTTGTGAGATCTGATTTTTGCGCCCTACTAGGGTAGTTTTGTTATCTAAAGTGAGGCGCACTTGCTATTGGAAGGATATTTTTGGCATTTATGGCATTTCTCTCAAGGAAGGTTTACAACTAGGGTTTGCTTGTGCTTTTCTTCATGACATGTAAGGGAATTTTATTGCAAAACTTCTTGAATGAATGGTTGTAGGTATAATTTCTTGCATTTACTTATTGTATTGTTGATTTAAAACCCTAGGTAACAAGCACACAAGTAGGTTATTGTTACATGTCCCCTTGTTGAGAAATCTTTTTCAGCCATTGAAGAAAAGAGATAAAGCCTAGCTGTTGCTACACTTGTCTTCCTTCTTCTGAGCTAGTGTTGAAGTCTATAAGTTGAAAAGAGGAGACGTCCTTGGCCTAGATTCCCTACAACTAGGGTTTCACCTTCTAGGGTTTGAAAGCCTCATCATTGCAACACTTTCTCCCTCAGATTTATGCTTTAAGCTAGCCATTTTGCCAAGTCTATTTAGAGAAGGAGGAAAGAGAACGAGGCCTTGCTTAAGCAACACTGGAGTGAGCCTCTTTCCCCTAGGGTTTTGATTCTAGGGCCCTGCCTTTGCAACACCATAGAACCCTACCTTTTAGTCTCTGAGTTGTCATCCTTCCGAGACCTTGTGCCCTTATTTTTGACTCCATATACCCTAAGGCACTGATTTTATCTCCAACGTTGAAGCTTTAGTGTACAAAATAACTCTTTAAACCCTCAATCTTGAAACCCTAACTAACTAACCCTAACCCTAACTAAGGATGACATCATAGTTGGTTATTTTTTATGCAACTAGCTTTTGACTTTTATAAGCAATTGAGTGATTATCTAAAGCATTTATTGATTCATGCATTGATTGAATACATTATTGGCTTTGTCATCTTGATAGTTATTGATGAATTAATGCTCTTTCCATAGATAATTGACAAAACGTTAATCTCATTGATATCTATTAATTTTCATTGCTTAAATAATATCAGATGGTCATATGAAGTGCTAACCCTTTGTATATAGCTTGCATATATATTTTTCTATTGTTGCTTTGTTACGGGCAAGTGTTCTCATTTGGGACTATACTTCATTATTGGCTGATTAGCCGAACCTTCTGATTTTGGTGGTAACCTGCAAAGGGGAAACTTTAACTCTGATCTTATATCCCAGCCTCTTCAGAACCCCAGGCTACCAGGGACATCTCCCCTGGGCTAACCTCCCTAAATAGAAAGAACCTCCCCATTGTGGTGACATTGGGTGGGGAAGGTTCTTGTTTCGCTAGTTTGACCTTTATCCTTTAGCCATTCAATCTAAACTACAAACTGTGCGATAACAAATAACTAACACCTGATCCGATTATTAATTGTTGTGTATGCAAGTTGGCCATGAACATTTCGGCTTCAGGTTTTATTCAGTTATTCAACCACAAATTATACAAGCATTATTGCAATCATATGAAGATCATCAATACTACACAAGATAGGAAACACAAGCAATAGTTGAACTTTATTATAAGAAAGCAAGCACCTGATACAAATAGAGAAGAAGATATGGAATGGCTTTAGATGGCTTCAAGACAATAATAGAGCCGCATACAAAATGCTCCCAGAAGATACAAATCAAGCCTCCCAAAGGCTGTAATAGAATATGAACGCTCAACTACAAACTAGGGTTTAAGCCCAACCCTCAAGCAACTGGTACGACCCTGTTGACTATTGGTACGGCCTACTGAAGACAATGGATACTAGGGGTTCGACCCTCCTGAAGATGAAGACCCCCAAATGCTTCCAAAATCCTCCCAATGATAGATCTATGCAATGGAAGCCTCTTCCTGAAGTATGGATCTCAATAACTGAAGATTCCTCCTCAAACTGCAGAAACCTTAAACTGGTACGGCCCTCCTGAAACCATGAATATGGCCAATAGTACGGCCTAGCTGAGTATGGGCTCTGAATGCCTTGAAACTCTCTAAGATGATAGATTAGGTAGTCACAAGCACCTGAGAGAAGTCTCAAGGTTAGATCTAGCCTATGGTCTTCTAAATCTGAGAAATACTAAATCACCAAATCATCCTCCTCCTGAAATCGTCCCAACCTACAAATGGATGATAAGGACGTGATTACTCCTCCAAGAAGCCCTCAAACTGATGAGCAAGGGTTTGCAAGCAAAACCCTAATGTTGAAAACCTCCAAAGCTTCCTCAATAGGCTGGATCAAACTCTTCCTCAACAAATGGTACACCCCTACAAGAAAACCCTAGCTGGTACGACCCTGCTAGTCTAACTGGTACAACCCTGCTAGTCCTCCTGAGTAGATGATGGATGCAGAATGGTGTGGGTGGAGTATTTTATCCCCAATACCAAGCTTGGAACAAAGTGAGTGGAATATTTCACCACTGAGTTGTTCACTAGGGTTTGTAATATCAAAACCCTCAAAACTGTATGCTCAAGAGAATCAACAAGAAAATACCAAAATCTAGAATGGATGAGAGGTGTGCCCTAGCCTTCTCTTTATACCTTTATTCTATTTCCCTATTGAGTTAAGTTAACCCCTAAGGTTAACTGCTAACTCAACCTCCAACGCTTCTATTCCTTCATTGAGTTATCTTTTAAATCCTTTTACCTTTTTATTAAGTCAACTTAAGAATATAACCTTAGTTTGGTTGGCTTTTCCCCTCAGTGTGAGACTATGGCCTAGTGGGGATGCCTAGGCCACTGAGTCTTCTCAATCCTCTCCATCAAGAGGCGGGGGACATTACAGTCTTCCCTGCTAGAAATTGCTTTCCCTCAAAAAATTCCAAACTTGTTTCCTGTACCACTTGTTCATTCTCCCATGTGGCATCCTCAATGGGTAGATCCTTCCTTTTGATCAAGTACTCTTTGATGCTTCTCTTCCTGAGCCTCTTCTCCCGAAACTCTAGTATCTCTTTTGGAATCAAAACAAGTTGCCCCTCTTTGTCCATGGGAGGTAGTAACTCAATGGGTGTGATGTGTTGGCTGATGGCCCTCTTATGGCAAGAAACATGGAAGACATTGTGTATCCTACTGCCCTGTGGAAGCTCCAGCTCATAGGCTATGGCCCCTATCTTCCTGCTGACCCTGTAGGGCCCAAAGAAACATAGTTGTAGTTTCTCCGCTCTGCTTCTTTTTATAGAAGCCTACCTCTATGGTTGGAGCCTTAGATAGACTAAGTCACCAACCTCAAAAGTACGCTCAAATATGTGCTTGTCTGTTTGGACCTTCTGTTGGTTCTGTGCTCTTTGTAGATGATCCTTGTAATGTTCCTGACTTGGCTAGTCTAGGAACTGTTGCTAATGTGTGTGTAGGATCAATGGTCTACAAAATATAAATGATCATACAAATAATAAACACAACAAAGGAATACAAAGTTTGTATTATGATATCTCCCTGGATTACAAAATGGTCGAAAACGGCTGAATAAACTGACAATAATCAACTAGATCAACAAACAAAGGATCTTAGCTGGAATACAAATAAGCAACTAAAATATAATACCTGGAATATGGGAGCACTGCGGAATCAATGGATGCATTGGGACTATGGAAGCTCTGATGGTAACTTCTGGAAGTCTGGAAAGTTCACCCTAGGAGATATACTTCTTGGAATGGCCTGGAAACTGTCCCAAATGATGCACCCTGCTCTAGTCCTCAATACTGGTATCTTTCATACCCCTCTGCTGATGAATATGGACCCCAGATGGATACCCCTGGGGGAATGGACCCCTTTTCTTCTAGAAAAATGTGTCCTAGTGATTCCACCATCGAAATCAGATGAGATATGTCTCAAAATGACCACCTTGGTCTACTAGGAAATGGGTCGGAAGGGTTTCCCTGAGTCTGGTTTGATGCTCACTCTAGAACCCCAAATGTGCTGGCCAAAAGTGTCACATGTCCAAGTGTGGAAAATGTGTCCTAGTTGATTCCTCTATTGGAATCTGATGAGAAACCAGTCAAAACATGCACCTTTCCCTCCTCTCAAATGGGTTGGAGGGAGATCTTGAAATTCTCCCTGGTTGGGATAAGTCGACAAAAAACCCTCTCAGAAGTTGCGCCCTCACTCTCGATGAATACGCCCTTACTGCTGAATATTGTGTAACTATTGCTGAAGAATGATGGAAGACATGAATGATCTTCTTGGTCACTAGGGTGTGTCTCTCAACACTGAAATCATCCAACTGGTTTCTTCCTCTTGGAATCCACTGAACTATCTCTCCTGATATGCACCTCTTCTCCTCAATGACAAGTCATAATCTGCATAATGATGAATTAGGTCACTGACTCTTCTCTTATAGCTTTCCAAAACCCTAATTCGTTGTTGACCTTTTCCCTCCAAGTGAATTTTACTTTATTTTATTATTCCTTGATTAAATCACTTAATTAATTAACTAATTAATCATTTTACCTCTAAAAAGTGATTTATCCATCCTTATGGATTCTTTGGCCACTAAAAGTCACTTCTCATCATCTTATCCTGTAGTTCTCTTCTTCCCGATTCTATTGAGCTATTACACTAAGAGGTTTCTCCAAGTAATATGCCCATTATGACCTTCTTAGTGAAATTAATTAAGATATGATCCATAATAACTCAAAATTATGGAAATCGTCGGAATGCAACAAAACCAAAACCAAGTTGTGCGGAACGGATCCTGATGATGAACGATGCAATTCATGCCCAATAAAACTCTCTCAAACTCTTTGTCACCCCTATCTGGCTACTCTGGTAGGCATAACACTCTGTAAAGTTATAATGTCCCAAAATGGGGACATTACAGTCCTCCTTGTCGGAATATTGCTTGTCCTCAAGCAAGAATTGAATCCAACTACATATGATACCGGGGTCCCATATCCACCCGTGTGACATAAGGTAGACTCCCCTCAAGATGTGGTATCTCCAAGTGCTCACCACGCATGACACCCACATGCTCCTGATGAGTAGAATAATCAATGGCCGAGGAATCTTAGTCAACTCCCTGAGTAACCACTCTACTCGAAACTCAAATCCATCAAACGTTGAACTACCAAGCACTACAATCCATGGATCCCATATCAGAATGTCAACTACAATGCCCTATGGAGTATAGTTCTGTAACATATCAACACCATGAATTTCCTGCAAATAACACATGGCCTCAACCTGAAATGGGTCTATCCTACCAAACCATACCAAACTCAACACGACCCCCACCGATTGAACATGATGCTCCCATAGTGAGGTACTACAAGACCTAAACGAATCACCAGTCAGTGACGTGTTGTCCCCAATACTGAAACTCAATGGAAAATCAAAGTGATTCCCCCCTGCAAATGTCCGCTCTTCTCCATCAGTCAATGAAATGTCCAGTCTTGTAATCCCAGGGTCCCATGCTAGTCTCTGACAGGGACCATCATGTCGATGTTGCTTTACTCTGATCATGATTGTCTGCTCAAAGTATCCATACTGGACCCTCCACTCCTGTATCCTCATAAGATGAACCAAGCTATTGACCGAATGGACTCCCGGATCCTATGTCAAATTTGGAAGTTCATCACTTCCAATCCCCACTAACTGTTGGTGTTCCCTACTAGTAACTGTCGAAAGCAGTCCACCCTCGTCCCAATGAGAGTCTGAATATGTAGAAACCTCTGAGATATCCTCTTTCCCATGGCCTAGGATACTCCCCATCATGCCCATGGCCTCAACTTTGTGCCCCTAATGATCCACCCCTATCCTGATGAATGCAATCAAGACACTCCTGTCAAGTGGTCTCGAACTACCAACTCTCCATGTCCCTTGCCACTGTCTAGCTCCCCCTGCGTTGTTGTCAATGATGAAAGTATCAAGAAAGGCTATCATAAATATCTACAACCAACTGTAGGACTTGAAAGTATCATATGCTTTGTCCAATCCAAAGGACTTAACGAAAATCTTTTCCATCGACACCCATGGTAAATAATCACATACACTCATCACTGAACACCAACCATCGAGTACAATAGTAGGTACCTCCACCAACTATGGGTCAATAATTCTTCGTCCATCATCACTCACACAACTGTTTCTATGGTGAAGGTGATCTCCCAGATCTATATACTGCTGCAAGGGAGAGGAATCTTCATTCTCTACTAAGTACATCTCCTCCTTGCAATCTAGTGTGTCCCCCTGAATCCCACTGTACAACTCTGTATGTCTCTGTGAACTACCACTCATCATTGTGTTCCCCTGCATTCTCATGTGATCTCCTGTATACACCTGCAACATCCTAGATCCTGGGTGTACTATGGGGTCATCCTCTACATGAAGGTCAACCAATCCTGAAACACAAATGGAAGTGTCCTCATAACTTCCCCTAGCTCTAGAATCCCCATGTGTACATGTGTGCTCAACTATCTCAACACCCCTCGTGGAGGGTGGTCCCTGTGACCTATGGACATCCTCATGTATCTCTAGATCATATCTCTCCATACTCATCAGTGATCCTAGGTACTCCTCATGCTCCTCCCTCAACTAGTGCTCCACTGCTAAATCACCAACATCCTCTCGCAATGTGGCTGAGGGATATATTTGACTCTCTGCTGAAATAGATGTAGTGGATCTCTGTCTAATTTCCTCAAGGAGCTCCTCTGATCTAGACTTTGATTCTTGAAGGGTTGTCTGTGTGCCTTCCAAGCATCTTTGTGTGCTCACCAACTCATGAGTGAGTCGGTCCACCTCAACCTCCTGCTCCCTCAGTGACCTGTGATACATCTCGCCAACCTCCAATAGGTAAACCCTATCCCTCAACAATTGTTGGTAGTCGGCCCTCATCACAATCACTCTCTCCCTGAGTGTATGAAAGTCATCAATGATAAGTCCCCCATCTGAACTATCCTGTTCCATCGAGGCCCTCCAAAAATAACCTACCACCAATGCATGTGTATCATCAATGCATCTAGTGGTTGTCATGATCATGTCCTCATTGACTCTCAACTGTCCTGCCAAGTGTCGTGACTCCTGGTCACAATCCCGTTGAGGTGCTACCTCATGCCTCTCACTGCTAGTGTCAACAATGGAATCCCCAACAACACACTTATCAAAATATAATCCACTGAATTTCCCACTGTCCTCTATGCTACTAAGTCTTCCTGTATTCCACTGCACGCCATCACCAACTGTGACCCCTATCTGAATCGCACCATATCCTGTATGGGTAGTTGTATCCTCCTGTGCACTCACCCTACTAATATCATTTGTGCCTAGATCCCATACAGATGTGTCCAGACACATGTTATGGTCATTCCAACCAATAAAGAGTGCATCCTCATCACTGTAGATCAATCGTGGGAGTAAGTGTCCCAACAAGCTTTCAGTCTCCACAACCTGGTCCATCAATGGAATCTCCAAGAGTGGTGATTCACTCTCCTCATACTGATAGGTATGTGTAAGGTCAATTATCTCCAAGCCATACCTCTCCTCCTAGGTCTACAGATCTATATGTTCCTTGTGTACAATCCCTACACAAGGCTCCTCTACCATATCAGGAATGCCACTGATATCCTCATGTGTCATGGCTAGCATAGGTGATTGAGAAGATGAAAAATGTGGCTCACTCATCATAGGAAGCTCATCATTCTCCATACATGACTTCCTAAAAGCCATGTCTAGGCGCACCGGTAGGTCGTCCAACCTCCTAATCTCATCATGTCTAAGTGCCAACACATATGAATCCTCACAAGTGTCACCACTATGCTGAAGTGTTGAATCCTCAACATTACCTGATGGGGAAGATAAAGGATGTGCGCTATCATCATGTCCATACAACTATCCCTCAGATGCGCAAGAGTCATTAGCCTTATCAAACTGCTCCAAATAGGCATCCATGGTTGCATTCACATGCATCTCCTCATCCTCGCTGTCATAGTGCACCTCAACAATGTGCACCTTCCCTTTCAACCTACATCTGTGATTTGAATTCCAAGGCACTTTGAAATTGTAGCAACGCTCCCTGCATCTAATGGATGTAGGCTCCATATGTGCTCATGTCAATCCACTCACTGGTAATGATGTATCTAGATCCTTATCTGATTTTGCCCTTGGGCTGGCAGGAAAACCAGCTCTGATACCACTGTAATGTTCCCGACTTGGCTAGTCTAGGAAACACTGCTAATGTGTGTGTAGGATCAATGGTCTACAACATATAAATGATCATACAAATAATAAATGCAACAAAGGATTGCAAAGTTTGTATTATCATATCTCTGTGGACTACAAAATGGCCGAATGCAGCTGAATAAACTGGCAATACTCAACTAGATCAATAGACAAAGGATCTTAGTAGGAATACAAATAATCAACTAAAAGATAATACCCAGAATATGGGAGCACTACGAAATC
Source organism: Picea glauca (assembly GCA_000966675.3). Lineage (NCBI taxonomy): Eukaryota > Viridiplantae > Streptophyta > Pinopsida > Pinales > Pinaceae > Picea > Picea glauca. The sequence goes on along the minus strand of JZKD02S1791856.1, from coordinate 64,905 downwards.
AATGGATGCGTTGGGACTATGGCAGCTCTGACGGTAACTGCTGGAAGTCTGGAAAGTTCACCCTGGGAGATATACTTCTCGGAATGGCTTGGAAATTGTCCCAAATGATGCGCCCTACTCTAGTCCTCAGTACTGGTATTTGTTGGGCCCCTCTGCTGATGAATCTGGATCTCGGATGGATACCCCTGGGGGAATGCACCCCTCTTCTTCTGGAAAAATGCATCCTAGTGATTCCACCATCGGAATCATACGAGATATGTCTCAAAACGATCGCCTTGGTCTATTGAGAAATGGGTCGGAAGGGTTTCCCTAAATCTGGTTTGATGCTCGCTCTGGAACCCCAAATGTGCCCGCCAAAAGTGTCGCACATCCAAGTCTGGAAAATGTGTTCTAGTTGATTCCTCCATTGGAATCTGATGAGGAACTAGTCAAAAGATGCGTCTTTCCCTCCTCTCAAATGGGTCAGAGGGAAATCTCAAAATTCTCCTTGGTTGGGATAAGTTGACTAAAAACTCTCTTAGAAGTTGCGCCCTCACTCCGGATGAATGTGCCCTTACTGCTGAACATTGTGTAACTGTTGCTGAAGAATGATGGAAGACCTAAATGATATTCCCGGTCACTAGGGTGTGTCTCTCAACATGGAAACCAACCAACTGGTGTCTTCCTCCTGGAATCCACTAAATTATCTCTCCTGAGATGCACCTCTTCTCCTCAATGACAAGTCATAATCTACATAATGATGAATTAGGTCATTGACTCTTCTCTTGTAGCTTTCCAAAACCCTAATTCACTGCTAAAACCCTAATTCATTGTTGACCTTTTCCCTCCAAGTGAATTTTACTTTATTTTATTATTCCTTGATTAAATCACTTAATTAATTAATCAATTAATCATTTTACCTCTAAAAAGTGATTTATCCATCCTTATGGCTTCTCCGGCCACTGAAAGACACTTCTCATCATCTTATCATGTACTTCTTTTCTGGCCAATTCCATTGAGCTATTACACCAAGAGGTTTCTCCAAGTAATATGACCATTATGACCTTCTTAGTGAAATTAATTAAGATATGACCCATAATAACTCAAAATTACGAAAATCGTCATAATGCAATGAAACCAAAACCAAGTTGTGTGGAATGGATCTTAATGATGAACGATACAAGTTGGGCCCAATAAAACCCCTCAATATCTCTTGAACTCTCTGTCACCCCTATCTAGCTACTCTAGTAGGCATAACACTCTGTAAAGTTATAATGTCCCAAAATGGGGACATTAGAATCCTTCAGCTGTCTGAGGATGTCTTGGCTCTGTTGTATCCAATCCTGTACCATTGATGCCCTACTTTCACCAAAATAAATCTCTACAAAAGATAGTGGGTCATAGTTGTGTAAGGCCCTGAATGGTGTCATGCTTATGGACACGTGTTGGGTGGTGTTGTAGCAGTACTCCCCCAAGTGCAATCATCTGACCCACGCTTTCTACTGCCTTGCTACATAATTCCTAAGGTAACCTTCTACCCACTTGTTGACTATCTCGGTTTGTCCATCCATCTAAGGGTGATAGCTGATGCTAGGGGTCAAGGTTGTGCCAACCAATATGAACAACTCCTGCCAAAATGTACTCATGAACCTGCTATCCCTGTCATTGACAATGGTATTGGGTAGGCTGTGCAACCTGAAAATCTCCCTGAAAAACAGTTAGGCCACCTATGTTGCACTGAAGTCTGTGGCTATGGAGAAGAAGTGTGAAAACTTTGTCAACCTATCCACTACTACAAAAATGCATTCCTTCCCTTGCGTCCTTGGAAACCCAGTGATGAAATCCATGGATATGCTTTCCCACTTGTGCTCTGGAATGGGCAAGGGTTGTAGTAGTCCTGCTGGATGAGTGTGCTCATCCTTGTTCTCCTGGCATGTAGTACACTCCTTGACATGCTTTATTACATCCTCCTTGAGGCCCTTCCATGAGAACCTCTCGCTCACCTGCCTGTATGTCTTACTAATCCCTTGGTGCCCTGCCATTGGTGAGTCATGACAAGCCTGCAACACTTTGGCCTTGAAGGCCGATCTAGGAACCAAAAAGATTCGGCCCTTGTAATAGATGAGGTTATTTATAATCCTGAAGTTATCATCATGCACCTGTCCGTCCAATAGCTGACAAGCGAACTAATCCTTTGCATACTCCATCACCAAGTGGTCCTTCTAGTCAACTGATACACCTGTCATGGAAAAAATGGATGGCCTCCTGGACAATGCATCAGCCACCACGTTGTTCTTCCCTTTGACAGATTCAATGTCAAATTCATAGGCATGTATTATGCTTAACCATTTTTGTTGCCTTTCATTTAAGTCCTTCTGCTCCAGTAGGTATTTAAGACTGTTATGATCTGATTTGACCACAAACTGTGCACCTACCAAATATTTCCGAAATTTGGCTAGTGCATGCATGATAGCCAACATTTCTTTTTCATAAATGTTTTAGAGTAGCTCAGGACCCCTGATTTTTCGGCTCTCATAGGAAAGAGGGTGCCTATTTTGCATCAGTATGACCCCTATACCTTCTCCTGAGGCATCACACTCCAAGGTGAAAGGCAAGCTGAAATCTAGAAGGGCTAGGACTGGGCACGTGCTCATCACCTTTTTCATCTTATCCATCATAATTTGAGCTTCTTCACTCCATTTGAAGGCTCCCTTCTTAGTCAAATCGGTCAAGGGTGCACACAATTGAGAAAACCCCTTGACAAATTTCCTGTAGTACATGCACATGCCTAGAAATCCCCTTAACTCTGTGAGTGTCTTAGGAGTAGGCCACTCCATAATGGCTTTTATTTTCTCCATATGTACCTATACCCCTTTTGCTCCAATGATGTGTCCCAAGTAAAGTACCTCTGTCATTCCAAACTCACATTTTGACTCCTTAGCGTACTGTGACTATTCCTGCATGATAGACAGAATTTGGTCCACATGTCGAAGGTGTTCCTCTCATGTTTTGCTGTAAATGAGAAAGTCATCAAAAAATACTACCAAGTGCTTCCTCAGTTGTTTGTTAAACACATGGTTCATGCAAGATTGGAACATGGCTAGGGAATTGGTTAACCCAAAGGGCATCACCAAGAACTCATAATGGTTGTAATGACACCTGAAGGTTGTTTTTGAGATGTCCTCCTCCCTCGTCTTGTTTTGATGGTAGCCAGAACGAAGGTCAATCTTTGTGAAATAGACAGATCCATGTAGTTCATCTAGCAGCTCATCAATCCTTGGTATAGGGCACCTGTTTTTGATTGTCTTTTTATTCAAGGCCCAGAAGTCAATACACATCCGCATAGTCCCATATTTCTTCTTGACCAACACTACTGAAGAAGCAAAAGGGCTAGATCTCGGCCTGATGTGCCCCATGTCCAAAATTTCTTTGATGGCTTTCTCTATCTCATCTTTATACTTCTTTGGATGCCTGTATGGTGTAGTAATGATCGGTTTAGCTCCTGCCTCTAGCTCAATGATATGCTCAAAACCCCTGTCTGGTGGAACCCCTGGAGGAATCGGCCCAAACACTTTGCTGTGTTTGTCAAGGATCTCTTGGATCTCTGGTGTGTAGTGAACCTTGCCCTGATCATCCACACATGCTAAAATCCTGCATTTTGTTGCATACACTATCTCATCTCTCTGAAATATGGCCTCCATCCTCTTGGTCATGACTACCTTTGCAGCATTACTTGTCATGCCTCTAAGCACTACTTTTCATCCACCCTCCTCTGTAAATGACATCTCCATGGTCTTGTAGTTGGTGGTGATAGGCCCCGAGCCACTGAACTCCAAGGATTATGTTAGTATCTAGAAGGTCCATGACATAGACGTTATGTACCAGCTCATGCCTACCCAATGTAAGATTCATACCAGGAATGTACCTATCACAAGGCATAGTGCTTCCACCTGCTAACTCCACCTTGAATCCTTCAAACTCAACCGTGGGTATATGCCTCCTCTTTAGCAATGCTGAGTCAATGAAGTTGTGAGAGGCTCTCCCATCAATCAACACTGATACCTTCTGCCCCTGCAAAACTCCCCTCATCCAAAAGGTGTTATATTTGGGCACTCCACTGATATATGCCAAGGTGGCTTTCTCCTCAGCAGTATTGTCCTGTCATGTGACCTCCTCCTCTACTGTCTTAGTGGTTTTAGCCTCAATGTTATGTATCTAGCCGATCTCTTCCTCTTCCCCATTGTCTGAAGTGACTTCTATGTAGTGCACTTGACCACAGACCATGCATTTGTGTGTTGGGTTCCATCGTTCTTTGCAAGTGAAGAAAAGTTGCTTCCTCCCCAGTTCCCTCCTCGTGTTCTCATCTACTCTACCACGACCTGTGTCAAACCCCCTTGGGTCACATCCTCCTGGTTCATTGGAGGTCTCTGATCTCTTACCCTGGTGTTAAGAGGTGGTTTAGGTATAAATTTTGGTTTGGCAGCTGGACCTAGGTCCCTCATCCTCCAAATAGCATATTGTATATTGGTAGGCTTAAAATCCTTTACTCAACCCTTCAAGGGTTCCATCAACCCTTCAGTGAAGAGCATCATAAGTCTGGTGGGTGATATATCATGCATCATGACTGCTAGCCTCTAGAACTCTTCAATGTATACTTATGTTGCTCCTGTTTGCCTGAGTTGTGTGAGCTCCCATAATTATAGCTCAGGGTCCCCTTGATCAAATCTGTCAATGAGTCTCTGAGTGAATTTTGTGTAAGTCACTATCTGGTTGTGGCCTAGGGTGGTGAATCCATGATACCACCAGTCATGAGCTTTGCCATCCAAATACATAGTGGCAAACTTGATGGCTTACATCCCCCTCATGGGGTTAAGCTACAGATAAGTATCCAGCTTTTGTACCCATGTCTGCGCTGCCATCTTGGTCGTACCATCAAAGTATGGGATTTCCATCTTCCCTTTTGTTCATTCAAACTCATAACTGCTCCTGTGGTTCATTCTGGGCTTGTATCTGAACTTGAGTTGGCAGTATTGATCTAGGGACATCTGGCTCTTAATCATCATATCCAACCCATGGTACTCCCTAATACATTGTGCCATTTGCTCAACAAGGTCATCCACCGGCTCATGCTACACCTGTTCATCTATGAATGTAGGAAAGTACGGTCTAGGGTTAGCCCTGCTACCCATCTATCCATGTGATGTAACCCCTCCATGGCTTCCCTCAGATCTGGGAGCCTTTTCTGGATTATACTTGATCTCACCATGGGATCCACTAGCATCTTTGCTTCCATACGTCTCAGGGTATTTCCCATGGTGAGTCATCTGCATCAATAGTCAAGTGATCATCGACTGGTTCTCATCAATCTTCCTCAGATTTCCATCTACCTTCTTCAAGGTCTCAGTGATTTCAGCCTGTCCCCTTTTGTTTGTCTCCTAGGTTTCCTGTAAATGGTGGACCAGGTTGCCTTCTGTGAGGTTTAAGGTTTGCTGGAATTTGTCGAATTCGGCTACCAAGAAAGCCAAACCCTGTGGCTCACGGTCATCTCCCGATCCCTTTATTTCGGCTTCTGTTTCACTAGCCTACTTCTTCCTTCTTCCCATAAAGATACCACTGTACCTCTACATGTGCTAATCCTCACAGGTTTGGAGGATTAGACCTCTGATACCACTGTAATGATCCCAAGCCATTTTTTTCTTGGAATCACTAACTAACTACTGATCTGATTATTAATTGTTGTGTATGTAGGTTTCCCATGAACATTTCGGCCTTAGGGTTTATTCTGTTATTCAACCACAGATTATACAAGCATTATTGCAATCATATGAAGACCATCAATACTACACAAGATAAGAACCACAAGCAATAACTGAACTTTAGTATAAGAAATCAAGCACCTGATACAAATAGAGAAGCAGATCTAGAATGGCTTCATATGGCTTCAATACAATAATAGAGTTGCATACAAAATGCTCCTGGAAGATACAATCAACCCTCCCAAAGGCTGTAATAGAAGATGAATGCTCAACTGCAAACTAGGGTTTAAGCCCAACCCTTAAGCAACTGGTACTGCCCTGCTGACTGTTGGTATGGCTTGCTAAAGACAATGGATACTAGGGGTTCATCCCTCCTAAAGATGAAGAACCCCAAATGCTGCCAAACTCCTCCCAATGATAGATCTAGGTGATGGAAGCCTCTTCCTGAAGTATGGAGCTCAAATACCGAAGCTTCCTCCTCAAAGTGCAGAAACCTTAAACTGATATGATCCTCCTGAAACCGTGAATATGGCCAATAGTATGGCCTAGATGAGTATGGTCTCTGAATGCCTTGAAACTCTCTAGGATGATAGATCGGGCAATCACAAGCACATGAGAGAAGTCTCAAGGTCAGATCTATCCTATGGCCTTCTAGATCTGAGAAATGTTGAATCACCAAATCATCCTCCTCCTTTTGAAATCGTCCCAACCTACAAATGGATGATAAGGACATGATTACTCCTCCAAGAAGCCTTCAAACTAATGAGCAAGGGCTTGCAAGAAAAACCCTAATGCTGAAAACCTCTAAAGCTTCCTCAATAAGTTGAATCGAACTCTTCCTCAACAAATGGTGTGTCCCTGCAAGAAAACCCTAGCTGGTACAACCCTGCTGGTCCAACTGGTACGACCCTGCTAGTCGTCCTGAGTAGATGATGGATGTAGAATGGTGTGGGTGGAGTATTTCATCCTCGAGACCAAGCTTGGAAAGGGGTGAGTGGAATCTTTCACCAGTGAGTTGTTCACTAGGGTTTGTAATATCAAAACCCTCAAAACTATATGCTCAAGAGCATCAACAAGCAAATACCAAAATCCAGAATGGATGAGAGGTGCACCCTAGCCTTCTCTTTATACCTTTCTTCTATTTCCCTATTGAGTTAAGTTAACCCCTAAGGATAACTCCTAACTCAACCTCTAGTGCTTCTATTTCTTCATTGAGTTATCTTTTAACTCCTTTTGCCTTTTTATTAAGTCAACTTAAGAATATAAACTTAGTTTGGTTGACTTTTCCCCTTAGTGTGAGACTATGGCCTAGTGGGGATGCCTAGGCCACTGAGTCTTCTCAATCCTCTTCATCAAGAGTCCAGGGACATTACAACAAAGGTCTTGGTTCCAGTGTCAGATCTCTTGAAAATCCCCTCACAGAAAGAAGAGCTTCTGCAAGCAATAAATCTTCCAAGTAATAAAATTGTTCCAAAAGATCAAGAAAAGGTTAAGGAACATCATGAAGATCCTCCAATGATTTTGAATAGCAGAGATAGGACTAAGGAAGAAAATCCTCCTTTCTTTGTATCACTAGAAATAAATGATCAATGGTTACATAACTGCATGTATGATTTGGGTGCTTCATCAAACATCATCATCAAGGGGATTATGAAAATGTTAGGCCTTAAAATCACAAGGCCTTATCAAAATTATAGTTCCATGGACTCTAGAGAAATTGAAACTCATGGAATAATCATAGATATACTAGTCAAGAACATTGGGAGGGCGTGAAAGAAGAAACCAACTGGCTAGAATGGCAGTGATAAACAACCTAGGCCAGGAATAAAAATAGAAGTTGAAGAAACAAGAATTCCAGGTGTATAGACGAAAGAAGTTGAACCAACCCATCTCTACCACTCTTGTGGAAACTCAAACCAAACCTCCACCCTCAGACATTATCTTCACAAAAACTTCCAAAACTGAGAGGGTGGACTTGAACTTTGACTTTGAAGGGGCGCTATCTAAGGTGCATGTAACCATCCCTCTAAGAGAATTCATTAAGGTACCATCTGTTAAAGAGCGGTTTGACAACTTCTTCAAAGGATCAGATGGACCCATGGACCCTCCTATTATGTTGCAAGCTGATCACTTTAGGGTCCAATATGATGAACATCCCCCCTTCTTTATGACCTTGATAATGAATAACAAGAGCCTCAATAACTTCATGTTGGATTTAGGGGCCGGTGCTAATATGATGTCCCTCAAGGTCATGCAACAAGTAGGTTTGAAAGTCACATGACCTTACAGAAATGTGTGGCAAAAATCTAAATCTATACCCACACATGGGGTAATTGAGAATGTCAAAGTTTGCCTTAAGGAATACCCCAAGAAGTTGATCCACATGGACATAGTGGTAGTGGATGTCCTAGTTGTGTGGGGGATGTTATTGTCTAGGAATTTTGCCTCTAAACTAGGAGGTACCCTTGATATGGACTTCACTTATGTGAATATACCTTTGAAAGATGGAGCTACAGGCCATCTCCTGAATGTACCTGTGACTACAACCCATGTGCAAGAAGCTAGTGATCCCATCAAAGATGACAAAGCACATGAACAAATCATGGAAAGTCTTCCTGAGTTTTCTCTGAGTAATATGCCTTTTGCAATAGAGGAAGACTTTGATCAGATTCAGTGGCCCAAGAAAGATGAATATCAATAGCTCCTAGACAAATATAAAGACAAAGAAGTTAGGATCGTGAAGTTACTAAAAATAGGAGAAAGTGACAGACTGATTCAACCTTCCCAGCAAGAAGTCTTTACAACAGAATCCCACCCCCCTCCCTCTGCACAGTACACCGGGGTTGTTCAGGGAACAACAAATACAAGATCAGAGAGTACAAGGAATGGGATGTAGTGTGGATGTGGGATACCCAGAAGGGAGAGCCAACTAATGTCAAAGGAAGTAATCAATCTTGGATCAGGCCTTTCAAAGTTGGAAGAAAATAAGTTGATGACTCTTACTACTTGTCCACTTTGGAAGGAAGAAGTCGCCCATTACCAAACAACGGGCACCTCCTCAAACCCCACTAGGGTGGGGGGACTTGAATTCACAGGTAAGTACAGGTAAGTAGGTAGGCATTTTGCATTCATTGTATATACCATTGCATTTCATGTTAGAGTAGTTTTCTTTCACATTTGTACATGTGCTTGCTTTTATTTCAGTCTTATATACATATATATGCTGGGGTGGTACCGCCACTCCAAATGATTACTAATAGTATCTATTGAGATCAAGTAGGTAATAGGTTATGCCAGAGATGTTTAGGTTCTCATGTGCTCTACGATGAGCACATGCCCCCGAGTTGGAGCCAGATGTTATCCCCCACTTTTAGGGATAGCTAGGAGATTATGTCTCGAGGCCCACAGGTCCTAGACATGGAGTATCGAGAGTCATATCAACTTGAGCATGGACCTAGAGGGCCCATATTTTATCCCTTTCAGTGCCTCCACTTTGTCAGTAGCAAAAACATCCATCACCCTCAGCTTGGTCTTGTATCAGAGATGGTTCTTTCTCCATGAGGTAATGAGTCCGGGTATCATGGTATGTGTCACTCTAATCTTCAAAACCTTTCAATATGTGCAATTAATTCCTTTTGTTTCTAACAAATGCTTAGATATTATACTTGTCCACTTGACCATGTCTGGGGGGAATTACAGGGTGCCCCAGTAATCTTTTGCCCATAGGTTTTGGTTTTCCATTCGGGGGATTTCTAAAAAGTCATCGTCTGTTCCCGTCATATTGCCACTTTTTCATCTTGCTTCCCTCTCATCCATCCCATTACATTTGTCCGGGATTTTGGGTTGGCCAATCATTTAAGGGTTGCACCTTGCCTTGTGGGAAGAAGGGACTAAAGGCCCAGAAGGTAAAAGCAAGCTGGCAAAAGATAAAAGCCAAAAAGTAAAACCTCAAGATGCTTTGCCCAGGGATCCGTGAGAAAGCAGTAAAAGTCTTTTCAGCAAGAAACAAGAGGGACCCAATAAAAATAATAAAACAAGACCTAGTCAGAGGATTGGGGGTCTCATCACGAGCCAGCCTATTAGGTCCATGGGTATCTAGCAGTATGACACTACTAGCAGTTGGTTACCATGCCAAGGTAGTGGCTCTTGGTTGCATGGCCAAGAGAAAGGTGGTCTCATCATGAGACAACATTCTCATTTAAGTGAAAGTACGTGTGGGTAACATTGACACCACTAGTCACCATGCCAAGGCAATGTCCCCTGATTAGCTTCTTGAAGAAAAAACAATAAAGAATAAAGACTAAAAGGCATGAATGGGCTTGGAAACAATTGCATCCAGGACAGGTGCAACTCGCCTTCTACAAAGGCACCCACAAGTAAGCTCTGCATTTCCCTGCTTTCACTGCACCCCTTGTCAGGACATCCCTTATCCACCTCACCCACTTACATGACTTGGACTTAATCTCTTCCAGAAACATCCATTTTCAGTGGACACTAGCCCAATAGGATGCCCTATCACTTTCCCTAAACTTGTATCGCAGACTTGTATAATGTCTTTGAGCACTTAACTAGGGTAATAGGGGTTTTATGAACATGTTTAATAATATTGATGATGAGATGTGATTGGCATTGCTATGATCCCTATGACTTATGAGCCCATGGAGGGCATAACTATTGATGTGCAGGATCATGCCCAACAGACATGTACCACATTGGATAGGTACACATGGGGAGATGATTAGTTTGGACCTCCATGGGGCTGAAGAGCCCACCAGATGGATGTTGAGACCCCAACAGGGGGTAGAGACAGGACAAAGGGTTTTGCACCGGAGAAGAGGAGGAAATTGCACAAAGGGACCCTGGCAGAGCCTGACCTAGGGGGGTTGTGCCCCCTTCATTGGAACATTGGCCTTGGAAGGCCTAGGACGTCACCCAGGAGGTTCATGACATCATCCTTGCTTCATGGACGTTTTGGCAGATAGACAGGGCGGTTTTGGCACGTGTGGCAGGTTGGAGAACCCCAAGGAGGGCTAACGTTTTGCTCCAGGAGGCTACATTTGCCCTAGAAAGGGATAACGTCACCCTAGAAGTGGCATGACGTCTTTCTTTTGCTTGATTAGGGTTTCATTTATGACAATTTAATGTAAAAACAATATTATCGTGTAGTTTGGCCTTGTCGGCCTTTTGATGACCTAAAAAGTAATTAAGGTCATTGCTACTGTATAAATTGAGGGTTTTCACTCTCATTTTTTCATCATCTTTCACTCACACATTAGTGAGGTCTGAAATTTGTGCCCTTCTTAGGGTTTTTGGCTGAAATTTTGAGGTGCACTTGTTGAAGGAAGACTTTTCTTGGCATTTTTGGCATTTCTCTTGGTGGAAGGTATTACAACTAGGGTTTTGCTACTTGAATACATGGTTATGTAAGTGAATTTCTGCAACATTTCTTGATTGAATGGTTATGGTTTATTTTACTTGCATTTATTACTATAATTTGTTGAAACAAACCCTAGGTGACAAGCACTAGTTAATGTCCTTGTCTCATGTCCCTACTAAGATTTTGAGTCATTTAATTTGCTAAAGTGAGATAGAGCCTTGCCATAGAAACACTCTATCGTTTTCTTCTAGCCTAGCCATTTTCATCCTCGTTGTTAAGATAAGAAGGGTAAAAATGCACCAAGGCCTAGGGTTTCTACACCTTGGTGAGCCATTTTTCCCTAGGGTTTGTCTAGTGAAGCCTTGCTTTAGCAACACATCACTTACAAACTCTCTTGTCTTAGACTTTGTCAATCATTATTCAAGCTAGCTATTTTTTATTATTGCCATTGAGCTAAAGAAGGAGGAGAGAGCACTAAGGCCTAGGTTTTTCTACAATTTAGTGAGCCTCTCTCCCCTAGGGTTTCATTGTTGAGGCCTTGCTTTAGCAACACCTCAACACTTAAACCTCTTGTCTTTGGTCTTTCATTATCATTTCATCCCTTCAACCTTTGTAGCCTCTTTTGACTCCACACGCCCTAGTAACGAACTGATCTAAGACCCTATTTCTTGAGTGGCTTGACCACAACTTCAAACAAACAAATACTTTGAGCAATCACTAACCTTTCTAACCCTAGCCTAGACTAATCCTACTAACCCTATTGATGATATCTTTTTCTTGTGCTATAAACATACTCATTGTAGCATCTATTTGTCTTTAAAGCAATTGAATGATTAGCTAAAGCATTGATTCAATTATTGCTACATTGATGATAAATTGCCATTGTTTATTATGAAGCTTCATTAACACTTATTGTGAAGTGATATATATTGCAATCATTTCCATTGTACAACTTTGATTTGCTTCAACAATAATATTTTTTATCAATTGCTTATTCTCAGAAAGTCATTGATTATATGAAGTACTAACCAGCAAGTAAGCATGCACATGTATAGTTTCTTTGTTTCTTTGTCTCGGGCAGGTACACTTCTTGGTTACTACTTCCGATTATCTTTTATCTTTATTGGCTATTAAGTCGGACTTTCTGATCAGGATGTGACATGTGAAGGGGAATATTATCACTTAGCCTTTCTAAGCCTTTTGCCTTCTCAAAACCCCAGGTCACCGAGGACGTCTCCCCTAGGCCTTACCTCCCTAAACAGAAAGAGCCATCCCATTGAGGTGACAGTGGTGGGATTGGTTCAGTTACGCCAGTTTGACCTCCTTTCATCCATCTTTTACCATAACTACAAACTGTGTGATAACACAGTATACGCACTTCAGAGAAATGTACTATGGGAGGATTGAATGACTACAAAGTCCGAAAGTCCTGAAGGATGAAGTACCAGAGAACCTTGTTCCAGCACCGATCACATGATAAGGTAAAAAAGCTAAAGGGGCTAGAAGTAAATAAGCCCTCAGACGTTTGAATACGGTCCCATGTAGAAGAATAGGGGCGGAATAAGAAAGCGCTAACAAAACAATTCTTGGAATGTATAAGCTCATGGTTTCAAGCTCACGGTCACACAAATTTTAGTTTGAAGGGAGTGCCTATTGGTTAAGACTCAAATTTACAATAATTCGAGATCTGTAGACTAATTAACCGATACACAGTCATGATTAAAGAAGAGTTAAAACATGAGCATTGTGAATTAAGAATAAAAAGGAAAAATTATATTATTAAAGTTTAATATTATCATTTAAATTAAAGGGTACAATGGTTCATTGTCAAAAGACACAATGGTTCAAATTCAGACCAGTTGGAAGACTATATAAACAAGAAATAATAGTGAGAAGAAAGTGTCTCTGTAGTCCAGATCAGAAGACCAAAAGCAGAAGCAGAGTCCAAGAAGAAAAATTGATGATACTTATGCAGTGAGGGTGGAAGGGAGGAGAAAGGAAGGATTCATATCCTTTACTAAGTAAAGTGTGAAAACAAGGGAGTTGGTGCTTCCTAGGGTTGGTTCCCTGAAAAACAAGGGAGTTGGTGCTTCCTAGGGTTGGTGCCCTA
>JZKD02S1791856.1:22399-34403 GCA_000966675.3 Picea glauca | reverse complement strand
AAGTCTAACTTTAGCTTGCATTACTTGCAAACAAGTTAGCACTGATTGAAGAATTGTTTTGTTCAATATTACTGTGTTGTCTTGAGCGGTGATTATTAGAGTGTTCTGTAACTCTATTGCTCCATTTGTAACTCGCTCACTTGAAATTCATGCTCGCTTGAACTCGTATGAATTTGTTTCCAAGAATGCACTCGCTTATATTTCCACGCTCACTTGAAGTTGCTCGCTTGAACTTGCTTCTAGGAAGTTGAGGATGTTGGTTACCACCGAAAATGCATCAAAACTTGTGATGTTTACAATGATTTGTGTTTAAACTACTCAACCTTGTCAATTTCGACTCAAAATTACAATGAATCTTGAGAGTCGGGCTCAACCGATAATGCACATGAAAATTACAAATTCAACTTCACTAGATTTCACACTTAAACTATTGCAAGCAGCAAATGATCTTCAATTTTGAATGCTTCATCAACTTAATTTCTCTATTGCTTGATGTAGAATCATTTGTTCTGAAGTTGAGTTGATCTTCAAATTAGCTTGAAGTGTCCAATGCTTCAAGGATATGAATGTGAAGTGTTGTAGAATGATGACTTGTATGACAACTTTGAATGCTAGAATGTGCATTGCAGATGCTTGATCACATGTTCTTGATTGTAAGTGCTTGATTGAGATTAATTGTGCTTGAACTTCATTTGTGTTGCTTTAAATGATAAATTGTACGTGATTATGTCAAAACTAGACATAAATCAACCCATAAAACAACCATGAAAATATCACCAACACACACTACACAAGGTATACCTAAGATCCCCTTATTCAATTTCAGGTGGATCTAGGACACGGAGAAAAATACTTCAATTTTATTATGATTGTTACAACTTACTCTTTAAAATTGAAGAGCCTAACAAATAATTCTTTTTGTCAACTAGAATTTAAAACATGCTCATTATTAACCATGACTATCCAAGGCTTTACAAAAAACTATAACAACCCAACTTTTACTTTGAAAAAAAAAATTCAATCTCCCTCACACTTATCAAAGGTTCAACCCCCTTTTTGCAATCTCCCTTACATTCATCAAAGCTTCAATATTCTTCATATCCCACATACTATAGATCATCATTTACCCTTATACCTCCCACTTTTTCATAAAACATTTAAATTCAAATAAGAACTTCTAAAAACACTTTTCCACCCATGTATATAAAATGTATCTTTTGGTTTATTACTTTTATGCAAAAGTAATAAATTATGATTTTAAAATATGTCATTGAAAACTGTGCATTGAGTATAATGAACTAAAAGAGTGTTGAAGAGGTGAGCCTACAACAAAGGCAATCAGCCACGATCTTCTCTCTGGACTACAGAGCCGTCAGTCATAGAAGTGTGCGATTTGAATGAGGACATGATCCGTGGAATTAAAGAGCCACAACTTGTTGAAGCTAGCATGCAGGTCACAGTCACTGAATATCATGCATATCATGTTCTATCTTGTTCTCCTGAATATCATGTTCTATCTTGTTCTCCTGAAAAGAGTGAAGATCGTGTTCTATCTTGTTCTCCTGAATATCATGCATGACAGCTTCGTGGTGGATGACTCTTTTGATACGATGACGGCTTTCATCGCACCAATTGGTCCCCCTTTCGATGTGCCTCCTCCAAAGAATTCGCTCACATGCATAACTGTGAATATTGAATGCAACAACTGATCGAATGCTTAATCATCGTCGAATCTCTCTTACTAAGCGGGTGCTGCCAAGACTCGCCCAAAATATGCAGTCTCATCTGGACTGTTATTAAAATCATGGAGAAGAAGTGGATCAATGATCTGTCCAATCAATAGATTTCATCAAATATCGCAAACTCGACCAATGCGGATGATTATGGATTCTGATCCTATCTGCATGCTATTGTAAATATTCACAACTTTATAGAAAATATTTGAGACGGCTTGCGTGATTAATGCATAAAGATTCACAAATCGTGAATCTAGATCTATGTGGCAATGGTGGACAAATGAATAATGTTGTTGGACGGATCATATATCAGAAATGGGATGTCAAATCATGAGCAAATGCACAAATTGAAGAAATATTGCACAAGATCATACTAGATCGCACCAGAGATTAGACCAGATATCAAAGTGAGCACAAGAAATTGGCAGTCAGGTGTACAAATATATAAATTTTAAGGCAGGGGCATCCTGCAAAGGGAACTAAATAGTTCAATGATTCAAAAATGAAATGAACACTAAGAAGGCATTACAGGGATCCTTTGAATGGAGACTCGACTTTACGACCAGTCAATGGGTTAATATAGAAAATCCCAGAGACGAAGCAGCTGCCACTTCACTATTTTTTATTGTTGAGTGCAAGTCGCTTCAGATCTGTATAAGTCACTGGTGAATTAAGTCTACCTTTGAATCTTCTCTTCTACTCTAGGCATTTTCACATCGTGTGCAGGTCGCCGGAGCAAATTTTTTAGGAGGCAAATTCGTTGGATGCAGATCAAAAAGTATTGAAAATATTGCTTTGTTTCTTCTCGTGTTGCATGGATCCGTGTGGATTACTACATTTTTTATGATGAATCCATAGTGACAGATCGCTCCACATTTGTGGCGTTGAGATCCGTGGATTTATATCGGAACTTCAAGGAGCTACCGAATCTCCGGAACTCTAGATCTACAAATTCACATATAACATTAGACAACCCCTGTGCGTATATAACTTTTCATATCATTCCACTCTGCTCTTTCATCATTCAAGTCCACATTTCCATTTCCATAGATGTGCTTACCAACAATTGATGCATCCTATAACCAGATATAAATTCTGAACTTTACCATGGCTAATATCACTATAACCTGGGCATATTTCTACATCAAGTTCAAAATGTGTTGGGTGCATCATCGCATTTCATATTTTAATACCGAAGGATTAACCACCACCATTTACAACCTATCTTCAAACTGGGTATATTCATCTCATACTTAAGCTTCAAATTTCGTAAGAGAACAAACTAATTGCTAGGAGAACAAATGCTCTGCCCAGAGAGTCATTCGTCATGGATCTTAGTTTGATCCCATACTAGAATTCAAATCCAAAGGATTGGAGCTCTCAACATTACAACTGCATAAATTTTACAGTATAAGAATGATTTACCTTCAACGCAGCTCCAAAAGGGTATTAGCCTTCCTGGGCATTCGAGTTTGAATGAAAGGGTGAGTTGTCTTCCAACGCACATCAATTGGCGATCTCCACCTTCCAATGTTTAACAGCTATATTTATGACCTCTTTGCAACTCAACGCAATGGTCAATTGCAAAACGTTGAACCATCATGAATTCAAACCCTTCAATATCGACTTCTGCTCAAGCTAATTAGTTCGCATCTAACTCAGATAATCAACTTGGAAAAATCTTTTGTTGATACCTTTCAACGTAATTCTTTGTAGTCACTTCCAATTAGCACTCGACCGAATCTTATTCCATGTTTTATTGGGTGAGTATAGCTATTGAGAATGCCAATACAAACTGTCACCACAATTGGGTCAATGATCTACTTGAGCTAGCTGATCTATAACTCAAATCTCACACCTCACCTTCCATGGAAACTACCACGGTGAAGCTATTAGGCCCTTAAGACCATAAGAGTTCTAATACCAATTGATAAAATATAGACAGGAACAACAAGATGGCGGAAAAGGCTCACTAGCCAACTCTTTTGTATTCACACCAATGGTACATATTTATAGTACAATGGGTGATGCCACCTCATAGAGAGATTTGCTCTAGATCCTAAAATCACGCATGAATCTTAGGCTAGGCAATCTTAACTAACACATTAGTCATCACTTGAGGATATATTACTAATATCCCAAATTAATACAAATATAGGTGACAATTAGACTTAGTGATTGGTTAAGGTAAACCATAGACTAACAAAGTCAGCATTTCTGAATAGAACTCTAGAAAAAGAAGTCTATGTTGAACAACTAGAAGGATTCGTGCTAATAGAAAATCAATACTATGTGTGCAAGCTAAAGAAAGGTTTATATGGTCCTCAGCAAGCCCCAAGAGCATGGTTTTCAAGGTTAGATCAATACCTACAAAAACAAAGATATAAGAGGGGGGCTACTGACAACAACTTATATATCAAAATTGAAGATCAAAATATGATTGTTGTGGTAGTATATGCCAATGATATCATATTTGGGAGTAATCTTACTATAATGAGCAGAAAATTTGCAACTGAAATGCAAGAAGAGTTTGAAATGTCTATGTTGGGAAAGTTGTCCTTCTTCTTAGGTTTACAAGTCACTCAATAAAAAAAAGGAATATTTATTTCCCAAACCAAATATATCAAAGAAATGTTGAAGAAATTCCAAATGGAAGATAGTAAATCAATAAGTACTCCCATGGTCACTGGATGTAAACTAAGCCTAGATGATGACTCACTAAGAGTAGATCAAACTATGTACAGATCAATGACCAGAAGTTTGTTCTATTCAACAACAACTAGATCTGACATCATGCAGGTTGTAAGACTAGTGGGAAGATTTCAATATGCACCTAGGGAAACTCATTTAAAATAAGTAAAAAGAATATTCATATATGTAAAGGGACCTTAGAATTTGGATTATGGTAACCAAAAGAAAAAGACTTTACATTAAATACATACACTGATGTGGATTGGGATGGTAGTATAGATGATAGGAAAAGCACAAGTGGAGGAGCATTCTTTCTAGGAAAATGTCTGGTAGCATGGCTAAATAAGAAACAAACATCCACATCACTATCCACAACAGAGGAAGAATACATTGCTACTGCATCTTGTTGCACACAAGTTCTTTGGATGAAACAAACTTTAGAATATTTACAAATAAGATATGATGATCCCATTACTATTAATTGTGATAACACTAGTGCCATAAGTATCTCTAAAAATCTAGTAATGCATTCTAAAACCAAACACATCCCAATTAAATACCATTTCTTAAGAGATCAGGTTACTCAAAGAGTGGTTAAAATAGTGTATGTGGACACCAAAGAACAAATTGCAGACATATTCAGAAAACCTTTTCCTAGGAGTACCTTTGAAAATCTTCGATATAAATTGGGAGTAATTCACATACCTCATTAAAACCATAAAATTCGCATTAGAAGAAAAGGGGCACATGGATAGGGGGAGCGAAGAAAGATCCCTTCTGTCATTGTTGTCAAAGGGGGAGAAAATTGATAAACAACAGAAATATTTCAAAGAAAAGGTTTCCATCAATGCCAAAGGGGGAGAATGTTGGACAAAGTGGTATGATATTGTCATTGATGTCTATAGAGTGCAAGTGATGAGATCAAAGCTGAAGAGAGATAAGCTAGCAGGTCACGCAGAATCCCGAGCCTACACAGAATAATCCATTGTAAAGGATCGAGTTACATCAACTGTTAGATTAGTTAGGGATCTATCCTGATCGTCAGATAAAATCAAGTGGAAGGAAAGGATAAGTAGACCCCATAAGACACAAAGTCTTGAAACCTATGAAATCGTGAAGTAAACGTCGATCGTCAAAATCGTGAAGTAAACGACGATTACTAGAAACAAGTAAGAATCCACGAAATACCCAAGTCACGAAATAATGCCAACCGTCGATCAGGAAGGAGCTTCAAATGGTTTCTCGGCCGTTAGATCAAGATTTGATCTAGAGTTAAGCGTTGACTATCGATCTAGAATGGAAATGTTGAATCGTCAGATCACACTAAAAGAAAGGAGGTGGTCAACTCTGGCGCTGACCACTCTAGCGAAAAGGAGTCTGAAACATGTAAGTTTACTTGAAGTCCAAAGCCCTGAAGTCGCGAATTCTCATCGACTGTCAGATCAGAGGAAGAGCAGGGAAATCCCGTCAATCGTTGATCAAGCATAGTGGAAGGATACGATAAATAGGGCCAAAGGCACGAAGTCCCGAAGTAAACAAAGGTCGTCTGATCAATACAAGGAAAGATCTACGTTGATAAATCTATTCGTCACTTCAGCAATGATCAAAGGATGGTATAAAAGTGTCAAAACTCCCGAAGCTACGAAGTGACGAAAAGTAAAAATCCTAGTCGGCAAGACCACGTCAACAAGGACATGTGGCCCGATGAGATGATGACAAGTGTCAAAATACATATGGCACATAAGGTCTTTGAAAGTCACAAATCAGGGTGACATGTGGCACACCGACTACGGGTCCACGTCATCATAGGTGACGTCAGCACACCATGTCAGTTTGAGACTACAACCTCAGGGGATAACCAGCTTCTCCTACCAGCAAAAATACTCAAAGCGTCGATAGTCAAAGTCACGAATCGATGTTAGCCATTGATCTAAGATCCATCGGAATATCTTTCAATCGTTCGATCAAGTATAGTGGAAGGATAGCGTAAGGTGTACTAACAATTGACAGCAAGTGGTCACTACAACTTTATGACTTATTCGGTAGGTAAACACTCTGGAGGGATTGAACTACTTTAGAGTTCGAGTAGCTTGGAATCCCAGAGTCACGAATAGTCGAATACCCGGAGAGCAGGAGCTTCTTTGTGCCTAAGTCTGCAGTCCTAACTTTTGCACATGTGAAGGTTATCAAGATGGGAGTTATGATACACCCTTCGGTAGAATTTTCTACAGAAGATTTGGAAGACTGCAAAGGCCGGAGTCCTAAAACTACGAAGTCCCGAAGTGAACGAGAACCCTCCACTCAACTACAGATTAAGTCCTGACCATCGATTTGTTTGAAGCCTATGGATAAGTCAGGATCATCCATCCAACGAAAGATTAAATATTGATCCTTCAATCTATTAGTGAATACAGTATACGCACTTTGACGAAATGTACTCCGGGAGGATTGAATGACTGCAAAGGCCGGAAGTCCTAAGGGACGAAGTACTGAAGAACCTAGTTCCAGCACCGGTCATGTGATAAGGTAAAGAAGCTAAAGGGGCTAGAAGTAAATAAGCTCTCGAACATTTGAATACAGTCCCATGTAGAAGAATAGGGGCGGAAGAAGAAAGCACTAACAAAACAATGCTTGGAATAGATAAGCTCGTGGTTTCGAGGTCGCGATCATAGGAATTTTGGTTTGAAGGGAGCGCCTATTGATTAAGACTCAAATTTACAATAATTCGAGATCTGTAGACTAATGAAATGATACACAATCATGATTAAAGAAGAGTTAAAACATGAGCATTATGAATTAAGAATAAAAAGGAAAAATGATATTATTTAAAGTTTAATATTATCATTTGAATGAAAGGGTACAATGGTTCATTGTCAAAAGACACAATGGTTCAAATTTGCACCAATTGGAAGACTATATAAACAATAAAGAATAGTGAGAAGAAAGCGTCTTTGTAGTCTAGATCAGAAGATCAAAAGCAGAAGCAGAGTCCAAGAAGAAAAAATGATGATACTTATGCAGTGAGGGTGGAAGGGAGAAGCAAGGAAGGATTCATATCCTTTACTAAGCAAAGTGTGAAAACAAGGGAGTTGGTGCTTCCTAGGGTAGGTGCCCTTAAAAACAAGGAAGTTGGTGCCCTAAAGACAAGGGAGTTGGTGCTTCCTAGTGTTGGTGCCCTAAAACAAAGGAGTTGGTGCTTCCTAGGGTTAGTTCCTTGAAGAAGGGGATTTGTGTCTCCAAGAGTTGGTGCTCTAAAGAGGATTCGTGTCTTTCACAATCTCAGACTAATCTTTATAAAACCTTTTAATTCTTGTTAATTATATTTATATAATTGATTTTAAATACAAGTCCATTGATAATCTATTGTGATGATTAATAAAATAAAAAAGTAATTACTAATTGTTTAAAAAGGTAATACTGATTCACCCCCCCCCCCTCTCAGTATTCCAATAGGAAGTCCGTCAAATTTTGCAACATTTTCTTGGGTTTATAACAAGCTGACCCACACAGGTTTCACTAAAACAATATAGTTCGTCCCTCTTTCATAACTAGGATTGGAAGGTCCAGGCTATATTATGTTGATTGTGGCTTATTTTCAAACGAATTATGGATATACTTGACAACTAGAATAACCGATTTTCATATTTTCATTACAGGTGATTCCATGGTCGATAAATATGCCCAATCAACCTCAGAAAATGTGCCCAAAATGGCCAGAAATGTTATGAATTGACCTCCCCTAATTTCAAGTAAATTCCAGATGAAAGAAAACCACCAGATCTGCCAAAATTCCAACTCTAGTTTGTGCTTTTGTTTCTAACCCCGACACTACAAAGAACAAGGTTTTTTTATTTGTATAAATAACATCCTACATATTTTCCTATTCCTTGTGTAATGCATCTTGTGTTGTCTCAGATTCTCGCAGAGCACTTTCACTTCAAATTTCTCCAAAATTATGAGTATCCAATTCACTATTAATCCTCTTGCAAAATGTTGCTTCCAACTGGGTCTCCTATAATTGCTACCTTGTGAGCATCACTTCCCTTTCCACTGGGGGTACCACTCTCCATGCATTTCTTTACATATCCCGAGCAAATCTAGCAGTATTCAAAACAATGTCATGAGAAGACCGTTGCAAACATTATCATTGAAGCAACAACTTTGGTGCTTGGTAAAGATTGATTTGTGTATTGTTTGAGACACCAATGGAAACAAGAGATATAAATGGTAAATCTCCATGATTAATCACCCCCCAGAGTATTGCAATACAATGTGCACAATCTGTTTTTTTTTTATATATCTACTATCCATGGTATCTGTGTTATGAGAAAAATCTCTCTATGGCTAGGGGAAAACCACAACAAATGGAACGACACCCAGAAATCAACTCTAATCTCAAGTATTCTATAAAAATGAAATGCTAGCAAGAGAAGTGATCCAGGGGATCAAAGTGCTCGGAATTGCTTCAAAATGGACTCGTGCATAGGCCTCGTCCTCGCGATCCCAATGCAACTTGAACGGGTTCAAACAAACGTCGTATGAGTGAGATATCGTGTTCTGTTCGCTTTGCCAAACATGCAAAATTTTGTTGACTGTACAGTTCGTACAGTGCAGACGTGCCATGTCCATACTACTGATGTGGCATGTTCGTACTGCTGACATGGAAGGGTTGTACAGGACACATGGTAGGTGGTCATATTGACATGTGGCAGAGGCTGACGTGGCATAGGATAACATTGCAGGTGATGACATGGAAGAGGGTGATTGGCAGATGAGTTGGACCTATTAGATTGTGACACGTGGCATGTAGGTGGGACAATGTTATGGTGCCATGTGGCACCCCCTCCAATGCATAAAAATTTAGTTGTGTTCACGGGGGGTCGAACCCGCGACTTTTGGGGAAATGTGGCAAGACTTGGTAGGGGTCGGGCTACCAGCCCACCCACACAATGTTGCTTACCCCTAATGCGTAAACATTGTATTTAAAGTTTCCAAAGTTTTCATCCGGGTGAGGAAAGGGATGAGTACACACCCCCTAGGGACACCCTCCTGAGACTAGAAAAACACCAATCCACACAAAGAGGCATCTAGCGATGGTGAGGCTAGATGACCTACAATTATTAGGTATACTAGAGTAGATTTGTCTGATAACAAATTGGTGTCATTGTTGGGGAATTCATCAATCCTTGGATATATATAACAACGTTGATGAGACTTGCTTTATGTGTTTAATATTTTCTATCTCTCCAAGCGACTCCACTATTGTAGGATTTTATTGTGTTGGAAAACTTGAGAATATCTCAATGATTTGACCCTGCACAAGGCTTGGTTTCAGGCCTTAATGAACTTGGACATCTATTCCAGAACACAAGGCAGTTTTAGGACTTAATGAACCTAAACATCTATTCTGGAACACAAGTCAGTTTCAGGCCTTAATGAACTTGAACATCTATTCTAGAAAACAAGGGTAAATCAGTACCTAAATCTCGTTTGGCGACTCCATTGAGAAAGTATCGTGATTGATCATGGATGTTGAATCAAAACAATAGGTGCACGATAATATATATCTAGTGTTGGAGTTATCTTACATTAACAAGGGAGAAGATGAAACTATATTCCCGAGTTTCATGGTAGATTTTTCCAAGCATTACATCAGATCCACCCCTCATTTCGACCAAGAAACATTTTGGTGGATTATGCCTTTGCTTTTGATTTAGAGTTTCATTCCCTCTTTTGGAGTGACAACCCAATAAATTTAGGGCAAGATTTCTTTGCTACCCTAAAAGTGCACGGATTTCGTGCTTCTGAAAAGGAACAAAATAGCAGAAACCTAGAATGTGATGAAGTTTTCAATGATAAAGAGGATGAAGATGATTCATGCTTGGATGATCATGAACCTATAGTTGCACCACTCGAGCCATATGTAGAGATCCATGAAGCTGAAGATGAACTCTGAGTGTGCAAATGGGTTCATTGATTCCTTTCATTAATTATGATAAATTTCAAAAGGAAGCACAACAAATCAACCATGCGAAATTGAATCAGTAGGGGACTTTATCCTTGCATATCCCCATAGTGATCCAAGAACAATTTGATTGGATACCATTGCAACAGGGGGAGAAACTTTTGGTTCAACTAGAAGATGATCTTTCTCACAGTTTTCCCATGATCCTGCATTCATATTTTGTTCTTCAGATAGATTCTCTAACTAATCATTACTTGGGTATCAGGATTAGTCATGATCAAGTTGAGTTGAGTATGATAGATGTGTTTCAGGAGGCAAATCTGAAAAGTTGTGGCTCTTCTACTTTCTTCTTGATCACTAGTGAGGAACCTTTTTCCGAATTTCAGCCAATAGACCTACTTGGTTGCTTGACTAGCCAACACATGAACACATCTTTCTGTTTTAAGAGATTTCACGATTGGTTGCATTGGAGGGTTGACTATGTTGACCTTTCATGCTGAATCAATCATTTGTCCACATGGTTGTATTGGTCATTCAAGTTTGTTGATTGATCATGGAAGATCTCACAAACTTCCAAAACAAGAGATTTTTGGGCTCATACAAAAATAAAAAAGAAGAAAAGGCAAGAAAAACAAGAAAAAATAAAAATAAAACGAGTTTTTTGGGGTTTTGGAGGGTAGTTAGAGTCGTTTTTTTTGCCATTTACTTTCACTGATTTTTTGTTTCTAGCCCGTTGTTTGCATTTTCAGATTTCTATATTTCTTGATTTTATGCTTTATTTTAGCCTTAGCCTTGTTTTCGTTCATCAAAAAGCATAATAAATTTCCATGCATATGTGTGAGTAGTTGTAGGTCCTGTATTTTCCCTATTTCCTTGCACTTTCAGTGAATATTGTTTCCTTGAGTCAAAATTGCTAAATCTGATGTCACATAATAGCTACTTATTTATTCAGACACTAGTCTAGGTCAATCCTAGATGAGGCCATCATTCCTTACATTGCATCATCTCAGTGGATTATTGAGTTTGCTAGGGGAGGTTAGTGTTGAAGAGACAGTACGAGGAGTCTTGAGTCATATGTTTATCTTGTCCCTTCATGTCCTATATCGAGTCAAAACCTATTGGTCATTGCTTCATCCAACACTAGGGACATGACATCATATATTTGTACTACATGATTGTCTCTTCCTATGAGGGGAAAGGTTTTCATCATTGTCTTTCTCCTAACAAATCACTAATTGACTACAATACATCATCTAAGGTTTGACTCAGAAGCCAGAGTTCCTTGATGGTCATTAACCTTATTGGCGACCATTTTGCATCTGATGGGATTGAACATCATTGGAACCTAAGTCACCTGACACGAGGACACGAGACAAAAAAATATGAGTGTCCAACACAAAGACATGGTGACCCCGGAACAGGACACGAAGGACAGTTTAAATATCTATATATCTATATATGTATGTATGTATGTATGTATATAATTACAAATTACAGACACAAAAATGAAATATAGACAAAGATTCAAATTTTGTTAGAAACTAAAATAGTTACATGATACAAATTCAACCATACAACTAGTTACTACTTACTAGTACTACATCAATGATGA
>JZKD02S1791856.1:0-16370 GCA_000966675.3 Picea glauca | reverse complement strand
TATATATTGGAGCTAGCTCTCCCTTTGTAATCAGATCTGGTTATGTAAAGTTATGCTGTTGTAATACGCTCTTGGGCTGTTGGAATAAAACTTGAAGACTTTGGAGGTCAATCTTTGTGTCTTGTGCCAATGTGTGGATACAATTCTTCTTTGTGGATTTGTTGAGATTATGGTAAACTTCATTTTTCTTGCAATTATATCTGAACTATTAACTTTTTAATAAGATATTAGTGATCTTGCTTGCATTACTAGATATTATTTAGCATATTTAATCTATGATTTCATGCCATTCTTGCTTGAATTCGTGTTTTCTAAATTGAATGTGTAGGAAGTAGATGCATCTACTTTTAATAGTTTCTTGTAAGATTTGTCTTAAGTTTGCAGGACCTCTAATTTGGAGGAGTGGAAGACTCTAGGTTGAGCTTCTAACACTTTCAATTCCATCTAATCGGAAGGATTCCCTCTTCAAGTGCATCAAAGAGACTCCATAGCCCAAAGTTGGCTTGCGTTCGACATTCTTTCTCCCTATCTCAAAATTTTATTTAAGTCTTTTGGTTACTAGTTGTTTACTTTATCTTAGATGTGTATCAGATTTAAAATTCCTTCTTTTCTAAGTTAGTAAGAGAATTTAAAGGTTATCTCGAGAGTTCATGTTTCAATTTTATCATTTTAAACTAGATCTAGCTCAAGAAATGTCATTTTAGCAAGTAATTTACTTCGAAATTTTTAGAGGCTAAAAGTTGATTTGTTTCAAAGAGATTTTAATTCCATATTCGGCAATTAAAGTGCCTTTATATTACTATTTTAAAACAACAGAAAAGACCCTAAGGAGACAAGCTCTTTAGCTTTCTCTTCTTAGTTCATTTTACTCATTTTACATTAGTTTTACTTAGTCAAATTTGGGGCTTTCCTACTAATAACCAAAGACACTTTCAAAGTGTTTTTGGGCATCTTTTGTCTTTGTTTGCTTGCTATTTTGTGCATATTTGCGAACATATATGAGGAAGTTCAGTCCGTTTTGGGCAGATTTGGAGCATCTGGGACCCCCGATGGCACCCCATTTCTACCTTAAACATTTGTAAACCATTGTAAAGACTTGTGACCCCCCTAATGAATGGTCACAAGTCACTCCAAAAAATATTTGTGTGATTTATTAATAAAATCAGTGGGGCTACAACCTCTCACTCTTCATCCCCCACGGGGGAATGGTGTTTGTCTCAATTTTGCAATTTCAGCTTAGATTCAACTTTCATAACTAAAGATAAGATAAAAGTAATTTTTCAATTCATCAAAAAGAACTACATTCTTCACGTAGATTATATTTCAATTTTGGAAAGTAAAAATCTTTAATTGCTAGTTAGTTTTACATCTTGCAATTTCAAGTTGGCAAATAAACCATCCCCTCAGCTCCTCGAAAGAGGCCTGGTCAGTGTGGATTAGTAATTAGTCTCACATTTCAATTTCAGTTATTTACTTCTTGTATAAAATAAACAAATTCCCCTCAACTCTCAGTGTGGTTCCTGACCCTTCCAGTTGCGAGCTAGTCTCGATCTGCTAGAAGTAAGTTTCATACACACTAGGTTGGTCAATGGTTGATAGATTAATTAGGACAATCTCTAAGTGGTATTATTTGTCTAATACCTCTACCCTGGGTTTCATGTGTCAAATCACCTGGTAACTCGCCTTTTTGGATCTGCGACACACCCGGTCGGCAAGTTTTAGATTGGTGAATGATACATAAGGAGGCCCAAACCATTTTATTAACTAAAAATCAATTTATCCTAATAAAACATGTAAACTTCATTTCCCATGATTCACTTTAACAAACTGGTCTCAATTTTTACATTCAGCAAAGCCACAGGCTTCATATTTCATTTTGGTTATCTATTGGAAGCAATTTTAATGAAACTTGCATCTAACAATTGTGTCTTAGTATCCTTTTGATGCAAGTATATTCTTATTGTTTATATATCGTGGTGAATATTTAGTTCATGTTTTATCAGTTTATGGTTGATTTTTTAAAAGAAGAATAAACTCCTAGATTTAATTTCTTGTACATAGCTTAGTTCACGCCTTAGTATATTTGTTAGGGACTACCCCCCTTGGTTTCGCTAGGAGTTGGCCTAGACAGAGGAGTTGAGGATTAGGTGACAACACTTTAACTCTCAGTTGCCCCCAAGGACACACCGAGTGGATTGAATATTTCTTCCACGTCTCCTAGGTGTGTATAAGGTGGCAACATGGTTGATATTAGAATTGTTGTCACCTTTATATACACCTGGGTAACGTGGAAGAAATATTCAACCCATTTGGTGTGTCCTTGGGGGCAAGTTAGAGTTAAGGCGTTGTCACCTAATCCTCAACTCCTCCATCTAGGCCAACTCCTAGAGAAGCCAAGGGTGGTAATCCCTAAAGAAAATAATCTAAGGCTTGAACTAACCTAAGTACAAGAAATAAATCTAGGAGTTTATTGCAAAATACAATATGTAAAGTAAATCTACTCTAAGAGCATATATCAATCAACCACCACGATATACATAAAGAAGTACTTGCATGAAAATGATACTTAAGATAACAAGATGAAAGTAAATAAGGAAATACTTCAAGATTAAATACAAATGCTTGAGAAATAAGGTACTTGAAGCAAATGGCTTTGTATAGTGTGAAATGAGACCAGTGCCTTAAAAGTATAGTGGGCAGTTGTTGATCGCGTGTTTTATTAGATTGTCTTTTGAAGGTAAATTAATGAGATACGTTTTATTTGCAAAAATAAAGTGTTTAAGAACTAATCTAGATTTGGCCCTATTATCCACCAAGTTGCACTAGGATGGACTTCTAGCGAGCCGCCAAAGATTGAACATTGATTGTTCAAAACTCAGAGTTCAGAATTTCATTCAGTCAATAAAGACCAATTTTTTCACATTTTTCCATAAAAAATTGTAATAAGAGATGTTGCATGATGAACTTGTAAAAGGTCTTAGTCACCTTCGACTTAGGCACGAGTTGTTACTCTAGAGTGTTTTTTTACTTATTAATTATGTTTTGTCGTTTTCAGGCAATTTATAATTTATGAGTTTTTTTCACTCAATTCCTCCAGAGCTGGAGTATATACTCATGGTTAGGCCTTAGCATGGATCTAAGCCTAGTGTCTAATGTATATTACCATGCTAAACATACTCCTAAAGTCTTATGGAAATATGTTAAGTCCCCTGAGGTTTTTTTTTTAATGTTTTCGGATAATATAAAATTTCCTACAAAACGAGATATTTTAATTGTAATTGATGAATAATTCTAAAAAGTGGTACTGAGAGGAATCATGTGCCTTACGGATATTCATTTTCTGTCTCAGAATACCCACTTTACTCATATACCACCTTTCGAGAGAAAAATAATGATTATTAATCATTAAAAAATTAATTTCTCTCGAAATTGGCCAAATAAAAGACAATTAAAAGGAAAAAACAAGATTCCTTAAAATAAGGAAACATGTCTCCCACATGTTCCTTTTGTATTGAGTCTTAAAAAGAGTTGTTGGATATTTCCTAAAATGAGAAGGCACTTACCCTTGAATCGACTTGAGTCTAGCCGTCGTTTCCATTTCCACTAAAGCGCTTTCTATTTATTTCCATTTCCACTAAAGCGGTTTTCTATCCCAACTCACACGCTTTTCTTGAATAAAAAACATCCACTCACATGCTTTTCTTAAGTAATAAATATCCACATTTGCTTTCTCCACTCAACTTAACTCATCTTTTGTGTTTTTTCCACTCACCATCCACCTAAACCTTTCCATCTTTTTGCTTTCACAACTCGCCATTCACTCAAGGATGACTTGCCTTCTCATTAAGGAAACCCTAACCACTCACTTAGCTATTTAAGAAGGTTGATGCCTCCTCTCAAATGAGTGAGTTGGAGCTTTGGAAATTTATCATTGTATTGTACTATGTTATTGTAACACTTTTCTCAAAGATTGAATAAAGAAGACTTTGGAGGCCATTTGTGGGTGGTCTCATTGTGTGGATGCTCTTGTTCCTGGTGTATATGGTATTTGAGGTAACCTTAGATTAGCTTCTTTTGTCATTAATATTCATTGAGCATATCTCTTGGAAGTAATAATTATCTAAACTTGATTGTTTTTATAGTTTCTTATTTCCTTTATATTTGAGAAACAAGAGTGCATGTCTATTTGATTTCATATACATGCTTTCTAAATTTCAAGTGTAGGGAATTGTATGCTTAATGCTTTGTTTGGAAAGAGTTGTTTAGCTTGTAGGTTCTCAAGTTTGAAAGAGTGAAGACTTGGGGTTCAATACTTCATTCTTCTTCAATATTTTTGTTGTGGAGCAAGATCCCCTCATCCATCTCTCGAAAGCTCCCATAGCCCAAGATTCAAGTCTTGAAGAAAAAAAATTCCTCTCTCTTTCTCAACCTTATTAAATCATACTTTATTTGGTTACTTTATTCATGCTTTATTAGATCTAGATTTGATTTAAAAGTTAGATATAGTTTCTTTTATTGCATGAGTTAACTTGGATCTAGATTCATAAATTTTATATCTCAAAGAGTAGATCTAAGTAAAGAACTTCACTTACTTTTTTGCAAGTTTTTCATATAAAATCTTTAGGCAAAAAGTAAATTGTTTTAAGTGTCTAGATCAAGCTACTTAGTAGATTTTACTTACTATTTTATAATAGAAAGATAAATTTGACTAAAGAGAGCATTTCTCTAGTTTCTTAAGTTGTCTATAATTCCAAAAAATCTTCTTTTATACTTAGAAAAATTTGCAGAAAAGTTGAGTTTAAATTTTCATTTTTTCGAAGCACTTTTAAAGGTGTATTTTAGGTGAATTTGATCTAATTTGTTCATTGTTTTCTAGCAGGTCATCATATAAAGAGGGATAAAATCTGCCCGATTTGACCAAGATTGGAGTTGTTTTGATCCCGACAGTGAATCATTGAAGACTAGTTTCAAAGAAAACCTTGTAATATTTGTGATCCCAAGTTATAAGGATCATAAGTCTTCCAAAAGGAAAGAAAGACAATTGTAAAGTAAATCAATAAAATAAGTGAGGCTAAGGAGGCCTCACTCTTTTCTCTTTCCCCTTAAGGGCGGAACCAGTGCCGTGGTGTGTTCAGTTTTAATGCATGATTTCCTTTTTTTTTTGCTTAAAGTTTAATCTATCTCATAATCTAAAGATCAGGTAAAAGGAATCACTTTCACAATCTGAAAGCACTACACAACCTTCATATATTAGATTTAAATTTCAATCACAATAATCTTTAATTGTTTAGTTTGCTTTCATTTTCAGTTTTCTCATTTTGCAATTTTCAATTTGGCAAATAAAATGTCTCCTCAACTCCTTGAAAGAGGCTAGTCAATGAAGACCCTAGTAATTACAAAACATTTCAATTTCAGTATTTTTCTTATGTGTTTAAAATAAACAAATCCCCTCAGCTCCCAGTGCGGTTCCTGACCCTTCCAGTTGCGAGCTAGTCTCAATCTGTTGGAATAAGTTTCACACACGCTGGGCTAGTCAATGGTGATGGATTAATAGGGAAATCTTGAAAGAGACTTATTGATTGGCTTTAAGAACTGGCTAAAGGGAGTGTGTGAAGTTTCACTGAATACCTCAGGCTTGTTCCCCTCAGTGTTGGACATCCGACACCTCTAGTGAGCTTGTTGGTGGAACCATTGGGTTTCGACAAGTTCTCAACAAATATTTGAGCTAAAGGGATAACCTCTTAAGAGGCAAAATCTAGTTGAGAAAAACATTTTGCTTTTCATGCAATAAAATTTATCTCATTAACCTACCATCAATTTACCTTAATAAAATACTCGATCTACATTGCCCATGAATCCTTTTAAGGCACTGGTCTCATTTACACATTTTTTCAATGCCATATGCTTCACATTCATTTTTAGTCATTCACTTGGAAGCAAATTTGAATTTACTTGCATCTAACAATTATGTCTTAAGTATCCTTTTATGAAAGTGTATGTTTGATATATATCGTGGTGAATAATTGATTTGTGTATTTTTTTCTTTATACTGGTTAATGAAAGAATAAACTCCTAGATTCATTTTTTTGTAATTAGTTTAGTTCAAGCATTAGTATATTTGTTAGGGACTACCCCCCTTGGCTTCGCTAGGAGTTATCCTAGATGGAAGAGTTGAGGATTAGGTGACAACACCTTAACTCTCACTTTCCCCCAAGGACACACCGAGTGGATTGAAGATTTATTCCACATCTCCTAGATGTGTATAAGGAGGCAACAAACCCTTCAAAAGATATCTCTATAGTGGAGGTTGAGCTTTCCAAATATCCAACAGGGAGAGTATCCCTCTAATTTTTCACACAAGCCCAAGAGAATGTGGGAGATTCGATAGGGAGAACCTAGATCTCAAAGTTCCCGCCAGATTTCTTACACAAACTCTCTTATGTTTCCACTAAAGAAATACTTCTTAAGGATTTCTCTATTAATCTATCCACACTGACCATCCCAGCGTGTATGAAACTTACTCCCAGAATATCGAGACAAGCTCACAACTGGAAGGGTCAGGAACAACACTAGGAGCTGAGGGGAAATGTTTATTTTAAGAAATAAAGTAAAAAACAAAAAGGAAAATGTTTTCTAATTACTAAGTCTTCACTAACTAGCCTCATGTGAGGAGCTGAGGAGACGGTTTATTTTCCAACTTGAAATTGCAAAAAGTAAAGTTGCATAAAAGGAAATCTAATCTAGCAATTAAAGTATTACTTGCCAAATTGAAACCTAATATATGTGATGATTGTAGTGCTTTATGATGAATTAAAGGATTAATTTAAACTTATTCTTAGGTGTGAAAATTGATTCTAAGCTAAAATTGCAAAAATGACACAATCACCAAAAACATCATTCCCCCTAGAGGGATGAAGAGTGAGAGCTTGTAGCACCACTAATTTTATTAATGAATTTACAAAGCTCTTTTTTGGAATGACTTGTGACCATTCATTAGGGGGGTTACAAGTGTTAACAAGGTTTTACAAACTTTTATTGAAGAAAGGGTTCTCCCAGGGGTCCTGGATGCTCCAAATCCGCCTAAAACATACAAAATTTCCTCTTATATATTTGCCAACCTGCAAAAACAACAAGCAAAGAATGAAAAAATATGGCCAAAAACACTTTGGAAGTGTCTTTGGTTATTAGTAGAATACCCAAAATAAGTTAAAATCTATGATAAATGAGCAAAGGAACTAAGGAAAGAAAGCTAGAAAGTTTGTTATCTTAGGGTCTTTTATGTTTGTTATAAAACAGAAAATTAAAAGCACTTAAATTGCTAGATATGAAAGCTAAAGAATAAAATCAAAGATCTCTTTTAAAGCCTTTAAATTTGACTAAGTTTTAACTTGCAAAAATTACTTTTCTTATTGTTATATCTTTCTTAAAAGATAGATAAATTGAAACTAAGTTAAGATCTAAACAAGAGCTTCTACAAATCTGATATACTTATGTATTTGAATTTAAATATGGTAGATATAGAATGGATTTAAGTAACCAAAGAAATTTAAAATTTAAGAGAGAAAGAGAGAGTAGAATTGCTTGATCCCTTGAAAACCCTTGGGCAATGAGGTTCCTTGCTTTGGTGGAAAACCGAGGGACTATGTTTTTCACCACAATATTGAAGAATGAGGAAGATGCAAGATAGATCAACCTATCCTTCAAGTGAGACATCCTGCACAACTTAAAACTTCTTGCAAAATGGTTAAATGCATTGGTGTCACATAATATAGGAGCATGAAAGCATGAATATTAAGCTAAATAAGCATCCAATTCAAAACCATCTAACATACATGAATCAATAGAAATATTAAGCAAGATATATTTTCTTTTTATATATTATTGGGAGGTAGCTCCCCTTCCAAGGCCAAGATTTAACAACAAATGAAAAAAATTAACAAGAAAGCTTATACCTCATACATAAATTGAACATAGATGATCCACACAAATTTTCTTTACACCATGTAGTAGCCTCCAAAGATTTTTTATTCCAATGACAAATAAATACTACAATAACATCAACAAGAAAGATCATCCAAGCTCCAACTGGCTTTCACAAGAGGTGAGTGCTTGGTTAAATAACAAATGAGGGAGAAGCCCGAGAGAGGAGGGCACACCAAGTGGAAGAGAGGGGCGCACCAAATGGAAGAGGAAGAGAGCCAAGTGGTAGACAAAGGGCTTCCACCTCTCCTCTTTCTCCAAAACAAGCCAAGTGTAAGGTAAGAATAAATTAGGAGGGCACCACATCTCCTAGAGAGGGTGGCCCCTCTCTAGAATGTGCCACCTCTCCAAGAAGGGTGCACTACCTTTTGCCCACATGCTTAAATCAAACCCAATTCAACTTCAACTCAAACTACACCTCACTCACTCAATATTAACAACCTTTTACTTGCCTCTTATGAGTACCGCATAGCCTTTTAGTCTTTATTTCACTAAAAACATGTCAAAACATGTTTCCGACAACTTTGCTAAAATTTAGCAATTCTGATTTTTTATGTCTTTTTTTGCTTTCGAGAGTAAAATTGACTTTTTAGTGCTTAAAATCACTACTTTCACTCACAAAAGTGGGTACTTAGGTAAATTGGGTACTATAGGTTCAAAAATGATCACCCCCAAGGCATATGATGTTTCCTAGTACCACTTTTTTAATACAACTTCAAATTACAATTAAAAAATTTCGTTTTACGGGAAATTTTTTATTAACTAAAAAAATTAAAAATCTTAAGGAGGACTTATCACATTTCCATGAAACTCTAGGAGGATGTTTAGCATGGTAATATGCATTAGACACTAGGCTTATATGACCATGCTAAGGCCTAAGTATATACTCCATCTTTGGAGAAATTGGGTGAAAAAACTTGGAAATTATAAATTGCTTGGACAACAGAATATAATTAACAAGTAAAAAAAACACTCTAGAGTAACAACTCATGTCTAAGTCTTAGGAGGCTAAACCTTTTACAAAATTCATCATGCAACACCTCTTATTACAATTCCCCGCAGGGTATGGAAACATGGTAAAAAATTTGAAAAAAGGCCATATTGGATAGCTGGACTTCTGAACTCTGAATTTTGAACAAGTCATTGTTCAATATTTGGTGGCTCACCTGCAAGTCCATCCTAGTGCAACTTGGTGGATAACATGAACCATAGATGGAAGAATATCATAGCTCATGACTAGTCCTCCATGTCATAATCATCAAAATCAACATCACTACCACTTCTCTCTCTATCCTCCTCCTCCTCCTCTATATCCAATCCAATTTGTGCATCTATTGGTGTGGAGGATGACCCCTCAAGAGGATAATCATAATCATCAAAGATTCAAAAGTGATTGGCCCTAGCACTAGTTCATTAAGATACAATTTGGCTAACACCAACTCAACACTATTGTCCAAACTCGTATCATCCCAAAACACATCCTACATCTTTCTCTTTCCCTTCAACCACTCCTCTCTCTACCTATAAATAAGACAAAGGTTGGTGTGCACATACCCCATTGTCTCTGCCCTGGACTACTCAAGCCTACTCTTCTTCAAACTGTACAAATCCCATATGTGCTCCAATTCCTCTAGAAACAAGAGGATGTAGTAACCTAAGAGAGGATCCTCATGGCTAATTGTTGTAGAAGATGGCATGTTGTCCCATGTGTTTCCCACCAATCATAGGGCTTCTTAGCCCCCTTGTCTCTTAGCACATCATAGCCTCCAAATCTTCAAGTTCTAGTGGAAAAATCTACAAATCCCTCCACCACGTCATCACAGGATACTTTATCCTGATATATCCATCTAAATGTATCCTTCCTCTCCTATGAAATATCACCACCCATGTGAGGAGGGAATCTATGTGAAGGCCCACCATTGAGCCAATCATTATTGTAGTATTTGGGATTCAATTAGTGAACCAAGCAATGAAAAGGTGTGCAATTCTTATCCAACCTACTAATAAGAATATTATGTATGGTGGTGAGAATAAGGTCTATGTTGATTTCCCATACTCACGACACTCATTCTATAAAATAACAGTCTTCACGGAATCAATCATGGAATTCGACCCCTCATAAGCCTCTCCTCGGATTGGATGGTCCATGTTTGCAAACTATAGAAAAGAGATGATAGGGTCCATGATCTTAACGGTACGATCTAGCCTCTCCCACCACCCATCATCTAACATTGTATCCTTGACCTTTTTTGAAGAAACTTGATCTATCTTTCTCCAAAAAGACCAAAACTCTAAAACAACCATGGACCCAAGAGTGGTCTTGACCTCCCTCAACCTCTTAAGCATGATGAATGAAGAGGCAAACCAAGTATCTACAATCTTCAACAATGATAGATGTGTGTACTCTTTATAGATTGTGAGGGAATTGGTATGGTTTTGTACAAAATTGTAGATATGGCATGCATCCTCAATAAGACTTCCCATCTAAAGAAATAGATTTAAGTGCTAAATTCAAAGAATGAACAATGCAAGGTGTCCAAAAAATATTTGGATATTTAGCTTCCACAATCATGTCAGCAACCTTGCAAACAGGTGCATTATCTATAATAATTTCCACACAAGAATCAACACCTACATTGTCGATAAATTTAATTAACAACTCACCCATATATTGTACATCCTTGTATTTTCTAAGAAGACTAGTCCATTTAGGGAAGACATCATGAAATCGATGAGTGGATGGCGCATTGCATGAGTCCATCCATAAAAAACAATACTAATGCCAAATGAGGGCCATGATGATTTAATAGGCTCTAGGATTTTATCCAGTTCCTTCTTTTCCTTAACCAACAATGTGGTTTTAAGCCTCTCTGAACTAGGAGGCACATACCCTGTTGGAGCTCGTTCAACTAGAGCTCAACACCTTTCAATAAACAAAGGAGACCATGCAACATTAAATGATATGAAGTTGAAATAGAAAAAGAACCCAATGGTGAGATCAACCTAATCTTTCTTCTCTTGCTCAAATATCTTGTTTTTCACTGAGTGTTTTTTTTCTCAGGTTATTAATTTGGCCTAACTAGCCTTATTAATTTCCCTTGAGTTTTTCACTCCAACATAATTTTCCAAAGTGGTGAAAGGAGTTCTAATGATAGATACCATGGGGTAAATGAGGTCTAGGACTATTGTAAATGACCATGCTAGACATTTCCTAGAGTCTCGTGAAATTTCGTTAAATTTTGATAGGTTTTTTTTTTAAACAATTAAAATTCCCGCAAATTGAGGATTTTAATTATTTTTTATGTAAAATGTAAAAAAGTGGTCGTTGGGGATTTTTTATACGGGTATGAGTACTCAAATAAAATGGTTCATGAACCCCTGCACCCTTGGACCAATTCTCGTCTCATTTGGACAAGTTTTGCTAGGCCTTTGTCCATGAGGAGTCAAAGTCGGTCAATAATTAGCATGTAATTGGCTTAATTAAAATAGCCATTTTTTTTAAAAATCACTAAAGTTATGAGAGAGAGTGGGAAAATTATCCAAAATTCATTTCATAAGTTGGAAAAATGATTTCCAACTTAGAAATACCCCTTTTGCTTAACCCACAACCCACATTGACCATCTCCCTAGAAGAGGGGTGCCCCCCTTTGCTCAATATTTCATGAAAAATAAAAAATCTACCATGGGTGCCCCCAATGCTTTGGTAAAACCCACCATTTATCCCCACTACACTTTTAATTAATAGGAAAGGGGGTTTCCCCCTTCCCCACTCATCCCTCAACCCTCACCCTCCTCTCTTAACCCAAAAGTGTGCCCCCCTTGATGAGACCCTCTTCCATTGAATGGGTGCCACTTGAAGCTCATCCAAGTGGTCTCTCTCCTCATCTTATCCTATAAATTGGACCCTCTCCTCCTCATTATCTCATCTATTCTCATAGCAAGTCTACTATACCAAAATTTCTCCTCTCTTTTCCCTCACTCTCTCATGCTCTCATGCGTAAATCTTGCTACAAATATTTGTAGCAACATTTTGGTGGATAATAAAGGAAGCTTTGGAGAATCTATGGTGTGCATTGGAAGTCTTCTTCGTGCCTTCATTTTGTTTTTGTGAGGTGATACATTTCCATTTCATTTTTTGCATTTTGCTTTACTAATTCGACTTGGAGACTCAAGCAAAGTATTTTGCTTGGGTGATATTAGTAGTAGTATTGCTATTGATCTTGTGGTAGTTTCTTATAAAGTTTGCAAAGTATTTTACAAGCTTTTTGGATGCTCTCACCTCCATTTTTCCTTGTGTAGAAAAGGCAATCTTATTTTGGGGATCACTAAAGGGTTGAAGGATTGGTTTTACAGTGGAAATCCAACTCTTTTCAAATCCAAAGTTTCCAAGATTATCTAACATTCTCTTCCTCCTTTCTCTCATTTCTAAATGTTCTTATGATATAGAATAGACACTAAAGGTTCAATATCATTTTCAAATTTTCTACTTAAATTTATGTATCATTGGGCTAATTCAACTTAATAAGTTCTTGGTGTTTTGTAGCATTTTCCATAAAAATATACCTTGCTGAGTTTTTATGCAGATTTCTAGAAACAAGGAGGAAGTGCTACTAGTTTGATCCCCAAAGGCCTACAAAGGGCATTCTAGAGTTGGGATATCAAATCCCCATCCTTCTTACTCTTCTAAGTCATTGTAAGCCACCCTTGAGAGTCTCTTGGGTGTTACTTCTATCAATTTTATATCAAAAATCTGATATTGTAATAGTTAGAATAAATCGCCCACGCCTTGCAAAGAGAGTGGCCTAAGCCATCCTTGCAAAATCATGAAGGCTAGATTATATTTTCTTTCTTTCTTTTCCTTTTACACCCACCTTGGACAAACCGGTAGGTATTGGGCCTCCACTTGTGCCATTTGTTTTGGGGTTGTAATTTACTTCCAAGCTTTTTATTTCTTTCATAATACCCAACTTGGCCAAAACGGTAGGCATTGTGCCTCCACTTGTGCCATTGCTGAGGTTGTTTTTCCTTTCAACTCTTTAAATTCTTTTTATTACACCCACCTTGGCCAAAATGGTAGGCATTGTGCCTCCACTTGTGCCATTGTTGTGGGGTTGCATTTAATTTTCTAAGCAACTAATGAAGCATTTCAATTTATTTATTTTGCTCCACCTTGTAAGAGATTGGCATAAGCCATTCCTTGCAATAACGGAAGGCTTGTATAATCTTAAAATCATTGCTAAAGTAATCTTGTTGTTCTGATTTTTTTGCCCCGTATTCTCTCCCCTTGCCACTTTGTGGATCCTGGGTGACAAGAAAGGGCAAAGATTGTGAGTTTAGTAATTAGGCATCCAACCATTTATTGTTTCCACCATAAAAGAGGAGGCTTGCCGAAGATACTTGGAGTGTTAGGTCAGGGATGATCTCATGGCACTAGGTGTCCCCCGGGTTGAGTACACTTGCTCTTTGGATTTGACCTGTGGAGCTAGGGTAAGGCCTTGTTTTCCTTGCTTATTGAGAAACCAACACTTCCCTTTGGTTGAGAGGATAACGGTTTATGGTAGTCACATAGTCTAGGATTCAATCTGTCACATCTAATCCCCCTAATCAAAGAGAGACTTAAAATTTACTAAAATTAACCTACACAATACATTCACAACACTTGCAATCTCATTTTCAAAGCAATTTATTTCACAACATAGCATCTCAAGTTTGCTTTTCAAGCAATCTCAAGTTGTGTAATCCATATTTCAAGCAAGTCACTTTCAAGCAAGTTTACCTTTCAAGTTTTGCTATCACATTTTAAGGCAATTTATTTTCAAGTAAGTTACTCTCAAGCAACTCACTTTTCAAGCAATATCTTTTATTGTGATATCTCATGTTCATTGGTATAAAATCTAACTCTTCTTTATACAATTGTAAGATCATCTAATTGGTTATTCTTTTTCATCATAAATTTCACCTTTGACATGCTTCATATTTATTGATGTGAGTTGAATGTTTCACTACCTAACTATTCTTTAGTTTCCTTTATGTATTTGGTGCAAATTATCTAACTTATCATCTTCATTGTAAGCTATMTTTCCATATTCATTTTGTATATTTCACTTTGTAATAATCTCAATTGTAAAGTAATTTCTTGTTGATAATCAATAACATTGTCTATTTCTTGTATAATTGTACTTAATTCTTTTGTTGTATAATCTAATTGACCCCTTTCCCAATCCTTAGGCACTAGTCTTAGTTGACCTTAGGGAAATGTTTGATTTTAATTAAAAAGATTTGCATTTGCATTGTTGCTTGCCATATAAGCTATCTTCCCCTTACCTTTAACAAACTAAAATAAACTCCTAGAATTCATTTAATAATTCACATAGTAACTAGGGTCTACCCCCCTTTGGCTTCCCTAGGAGTAAGCCTAGATGGAAGAAGTTCAAGTCGAGGCGATAGTGGGCTTGAACTTAGGCATTGTGCCTCCAAGGACACACTAAGTGGATTGGACTTAGTCTACGTTAGCAAGTGTGTATAAGGACGGTGACAAGGGGTATCCTTTTCTAACTCAGAATACCTTGTTTACCTAAGTACCCCCTTTTTGAGCAAAATAATTGACTTTTACTCAAAAAAATGAATTATTTCCTCAAAAAAATGATTTAATTAGCTCCCTATTTTGAAGGAAACATGTTCGAAACATGTTTTTGACTTGTCTTCAGTTCACTCAACCTCACTGGTTGTTAGTAACAATTGATAGCAAGTAAGAGAGAGTCCAATGACTTGTTAACTGAAATTGGTGGAGATCCCAAGGAGAGGTGATCCCTCTCTCTTGGGAGGTGACGCACTCTCCTTGAGGGAGCCAATCCCAAGGAGGTGCGCACCGACTCATCTTGAGATGTGTCACTCCCTCTCACTTCACTCTTGACTTGTGGTGACTTTCTCATAGTTTGTCGGAGTGGTGGCATCCATCCACTCACACATGTGGCTCAACCACTCTTGGGAAATGCACCCATCTTCCTTGGGAAATGTTCCCCACTTGTTATTTAAGCAAAGCAACCCCCCTTCATTCAGGTTAATGAGAGTTTGGGTTGAGCTTGCTATTGTACTGTTATTGTAATACTTTCATTGGAATGAAGAAAAGGCTTTGGAGGTCAAGAAGGTGGTATGCAATATTTGTATGGATATTGATGTCTTATGCTTATTATATGAGGTAATCGTAGCTTAGTAATTTACATATAACTTGTTATTTTGGCCTTTGAAGGGGTGTTGTCACCCAGTAGGATAGGATCTATTAAGTTAGTTTACTTCTTAGATCTTATTGATTATTTACACTAGCGGTCTAAAATTTGTATGCCTTTTCAGTTGATTAACATACTATTTGAGCCTCTTTTGTAGGTAGAACTGATATTTAACAAGCTTTTGCAAGTTTATTAAGTTTTACAGGTCCTCTTTCTTGGAGAAGTGGCTGGACTAGCCTAGTGCAACCTTCCAAAAACTCCAAGCCTATCGAGAATGTAGTCCCTTAGCATTTCATCGGAAGACCCCATAGCCTGAGGATTATGAATCTCAAGCTTCTCTCTTTCTCCTTCAAAAAATTAAACATTTTCTGATTACTTTCCTTTGCATGCAATTAGATCTAAATTCTAAATATAAATTTTAACTAGATCTTCACTTTTGCATGCATACATAGATCTATATTTTGCATTTAAAGTTTTTATCATTCAAAGTAGATCTAGCACAAGAAATCTCATCTTTTAGCAAGTTTTATAACTAGATCTTAAAAGCTAAAAGTTATATTCATTTAAGAGCTTCAATTTACATATTCTGGAAAATCTTAGTGCCTTTTTGTTTGATGTCCAAAATAGAAAACAAAAGCCACGAATAAAGTTGGCTTCCTACTGATTTTCTTAGTCTTTTTTGTTAAGTTTTTATTTAACTTTCACTTGGTAAAATTGTGCATAAGACTAACACTTTTTGCAGGTTGTCCCAAAAGCATTTTGGGCAACTTGCCATCAATTTTCTTGCTGTTTTTTCAGATTTTATGAACAGCTAGAAGGTTATGCTGCCCAATTTTCGCTGATCTAAGGCATCTAGGACCTCCCAAAGTGCCTCCTCTTCATTCTTTTCACTTTTCTAATTAATTTGTAAGTTTGACTCGTCCTTGGATTATAAAAGGCCAAAAAACCTTAAAATTCTAAGATTGTAACTTGAAGGAGTTAGTGGGATAACCCACTATCCCTCTCATCCCCCCTACCCTTGGGAGATTGCATCATTTTTGCATCTGTCCTTTTTGTTGGATCATGTTGTCATTGATGCCAATGGTTTGATTGATTGATGTCAAGTGATTGATTGATGTCAAAGGATTGATTGATTGATGATTTATGTAATATAATATGTATTGT
>JZKD02S1791845.1:60263-74672 GCA_000966675.3 Picea glauca | reverse complement strand
TTGAGGAAGAAAAACTCAGAAGCCAAGATCCTCTTGGTCCAGAGTTTCAAGGAGCTGGAGGGTGACTCGACTGGATCCTCCAATTCCAAGCCATTCCAGCGCTGAGAAAACACAAAAACTAATTAGAAACGCTGTGACTATTGCAGTGATCCAACCTACATCATCCTACAACAGTGCAACTCGAATGGATCCTCCAATTCTGAGCTGTTCTAACACAGTAAACAAAGAGATGGAAAAGAAGCTGACATCCATAAAGTAAGAAATCTCAAATGCCGTATACATTAACCAGAGCGACCAACGCTTCATCAAAAATTTACAATCGGGAGCCTTGCTCAACCATCCATCCTTTACAAAATACAAAGACTGAGTTTATATACTCAAAGAAATTCGCCTAACAGAGGCGTGCCCATTCACCCAAGGCTTGGTGTCCCTTCAGTCAAACTCGTACTGATATCCTTCTTCAAACGCCACTTTAATTGCGCATGGCTTCTGTAAGAGGAGTAGATTAACCATTAAAAACTGAGCTAGTGTGTGCAGACCTCCTCCGGCTAGTTGAGAACTTAGCATGACTTCTCTGGAAAAATGAGTACACAGGATCCCCTTGAGCAGACTGCTCTCCAGACCCTCCATACCTCACACTTAATGAATGAGGAGAGG
This sequence comes from Picea glauca, assembly GCA_000966675.3. Taxonomy (NCBI): domain Eukaryota; kingdom Viridiplantae; phylum Streptophyta; class Pinopsida; order Pinales; family Pinaceae; genus Picea; species Picea glauca. Next base: position 74,015 of record JZKD02S1791845.1, on the reverse strand, counting down.
TTTCAACCACCCCTTCTTTCCTTCATTTACTCCAAGCGCAAACCAGGATCGAGGTCAGGCCCGATGGCAACTGGAGGTCGTGACAAGCCTCTCTGTGACTGAAACTCGACGCCTTTGGCCCCTTTTGCGTAGCTCTTTCTTTCCCTAGTGACCATAGGCTGTGACCCTATGTTTACTCTCAAAGGCGCTTTCGACATTCGTGAATAGGAAGGGGCTGATCCCTGCTTCTTGAAATTGTGATGAGCGAAACGCCGAGACAACTTAATCTGGCGCCACGCGTCCCTCTAGATATGACGGTTCTGAAATCTCCCGACGATGTTGTACCTTGAGCCTTGGAATCGCGATGGGCAAAATGGAGAGGAACCTAATCGCGCGCCAGGTGTCTCCTGCAGGTGGACGGCTGAGATTGCCCCGTAATACTGCGGGCCCGACTTTGGGCACCTTTGGTGCTTTCGGGGTTCAGGGTTTTGAGACATAGGACAACAAGGAACCTTCACCCTTCGAATCCCCGAATGTTGAAACACTGACGTGACTAGATCTCGCGCCACGCGTCTTCTAGATGGACGGATGCTATCTTTCCTTGCACATAATATGGGCGCTATCCATTGCGCTAACCTCAGCACCACTTCGTTAACTGTGATTTCCCGCCGACCGTTGATCTGCTTTTATAGATGAATATGGGCCGTTGACGACGTAATTTGGCCCACTCACTTGATTTTTAGCCTGAAATGGGGCTTTACGTGCTACACTTGGGCGTTCTTCGTGCAACCTGCAGCTCTGGATGCTCTCGGGCCCAAGACAAGAATTGTTGCTAACATGACCTATCTTGGGAATGGTTTGAGAAATACTTCAGGAAGAAGTATCTGTCGGAAAAAATATTTTGATGAGAAGACTAAAGAGTTCTATGAACTCAAGCTGGGGCAACTCACCATAGAGGAATACGTTAGTAGATTCTTTGAGTTGTTGAGGTATATACCCTACATAAAAGTGGAAAATTCAAAGTTGCAGCGATTTATCAGTAGGCTACCTAAGTACTATCATAACAAAATTGAGTTTGACGAGCCAAAGACCCTAGAAGACACTATCCAAAAGGCAAGATATTGTTATGAACAGTTTGGGCATCAGAGAAAATATCGCGAAGGCTGGATGCAGAAGAATACTTTGGGGTTCCAGAAAAAGGGGTTTAGACCCCCAAGATTTAAAAACTATAAGAAGGATTCAAGGATGATCTTTTCTGCCCGAAGTGTACACCAACAAAATTTCCCCTCCCAGAGCGAAAGTAAACCATTTGGATCAACCCCAGGAAAGACTGATAACCCAAAGAAAGAACCCTTGAAATGTTGGGATTGTGGGGAAGAGCACCTACTGAGGGACTATCCGCACAGATAGCAGAATAGTAGGATAACTTACAACGTCCAAGAAGCTACCACCGTCAATGATGTGGCCAGGAGTATGCCACAAATCTATGCAACCGTGGATAATAAACAAGCCGACCACCAAGCTTCAGTGGTGGAAATGGAAGGTATGATCGCCAATCATCTAGTATCTATTTTAATAGACCCTGGTTCAAATTTGAGTTATGTGGCCCATAGGGTTGTTGATAAGTGTAAATTAAAGCCACATAAACATGCCAAGCCATTGTTGGTACAGTTAGCCACTGGCACCAAAAGAAAAATAGTGGAGGTCATACTAGCTTGCCAATTCACTGTGGATGGATTGTTCACCCAAGCTAATCTTAACATACATCCCCTAGGATGGTATGACCTGCTGATTGGTATGGAATGGCTAGCTGCATATAAAACTAAATTGGATTGTTACCACAAAACCTAAAAATGTGTAAATGAAGAAGGGAGAAGGATAAACCTCCAAGGGATTCAGAATCATGTCTCAGTGAGACGAATATCATCCCTTCAAATGAAAAAGTATTGCAGAAAGGGATGTCCTCTATATGAAATACAAGTGTCAGAATCTGTTGAGGATGACAAACCAAGCCCAGAAGACCACCCCATAATAAGAGAGTATAGAGATGTGTTTCCAGAAGAGGTATCGAGTCTACCTCTGAGAAGGGACATTGACTTCTCAATAGAACTTGCAACTAGAGCGGTACTAGTATCTAGGACCCCCTATAGGATGAGTACACTCGAGCTAGTTGAACTCAAACTATAGCTAATAAAAAAGATGCACAAAAGCTACATCCGACCTATCGTGTCTCCATGGGGAGCACCAATCCTGTTTGTGAAGAAGAAAGATGGAACGTTCCGACTGTGCATAGATTATAGACAGCTCAATAAGGTAACCATAAATAACAAATACCCCTTACCCAGAATCGATGACTTGTTCAATCAATTGGGGGGTGATACCATTTTCTAAAAGATTGACTTCAGATCTGGATAGCATCAAATCCGAATAAAGGATGAAGACATCCACAAAACCGCTTTCAGTACAACATATAGTCACTACGAATTTGTGGTAGTACCATTTGGATTAACCAATGCCCCTGCCACCTTTATGTGCTTGATGAACAATGTACTCAACAAATTCCTAGATAAGTTTGTATTGGTTTTTATTGAAGATGTCTTGATCTACTTGTACTTCATGAGGAACATCTTAGACTTGTACTTCAAGTGCTAAGAGAGCATCAACTCTACGCCAAATTTAGCAAGTGTGAATTTTTTCCAGAAGCAAATACATTACTTGGGCCATGTCATATCTGAAGAAGGGGTAGCAATAGACCCTAAAAAAATCAGATCCATCATGAAATGGCCTACCCCAAAGGATGTTTCAGATATCAAATCCTTTATAGGTTTAACAGGATACTATAGGAGGTTTATAAAGGGGTTTTCCAAGATTGGTTGTCCAATCACTGCCCTCCAGAGGAAGGGGGTTGAATTCATTTGGACATCAGAATGTGAAGAAAGGTTGCAGTCACTAAAACACCTTCTGACCCATGCACATGTGTTGAAGATCGTGGATCTCGATAAGGACTTCCTCGTGTGCACTGATGCCTGCAAGGAAGGACTCAGAGGAGTACTTATGCAAGAAGGAAGCGTAGTTTGCTATGAATCTTGAAAATTGAATGAAAATGTGTTGTAGGTGAATCCCCCTGTGGAAAAGTGGATTCCCTCTTGGTCTCTAGACTCCTAAGGCCAAGACAGAAAAGTTCTTAACATGGACACTGACTTTCTTTTAGATCTAATCAAGCTAATAAATGAAAGAGAAGGAGAAATATATGTACCTTATTAACGACGTTTGTCCCTGCAAAGTCCAGGCTGAGCTTTGATCCTGAGCTCCCTGATAGGTCCTGTAAAAGAAACAAAGGTACAAAAGACTTCCTACTCTACTGAGATTAGCTCAAACATAGATCCATCTACTACAGACAAACTCATGTGACACAAACATAAGTTTGAAAGAAACATGCCAAGCATTGATTATTAATGAGAACAAGTAAAAGTACTTACAATCCTTTGGATGAAGGTGCAACAGCTTCTTCCAGTTCTCCTTTTCCAACCCCTTTGCTCAAATAATCTCCATTGATTGCTTTGATGACATCTCACTCATGAGATCATAAGTATGATGTAATTCTCAATCTCCATTGTCTCTTTCACCATGATAAAGCCTCCTTATATAACCTTGGAGAGGTCCAACCACTTGAGAGATCTTTGGGATAATTTGAGTATTCTTCTCCTTCAGTTGAGGATATTCCCTAAGATCATGCCTTGACTATCTATTCGAATCCAACCACCTTCAGGAATTGAGGGATTCTTCCCTCATTTTCCTCAACAAACCCAAAATTTGCTCAGAAAAGGGTAACGCTCCCCCAAAAGGGTGCACAGGGCGCTCAAACACTCCCTCAAAGAGGCTTAGGGAGCGCCAACAATCCCTGACAGTGGGTAGGGGAGCGCTCCTCTCCAAAATCCATATTTGAGTGGTTTTTCCAGTGGCAAAAGGCTTGTACTTCTTGTCAATTGATTTATATTCTTCAAAACTACTCTTTGAGGTGTCTTAAGTGTCCCTATGATGTCGTTAGAGGCACGACATAGGTAAGTTGGCAGTATGATGTTTTTTATGCTTGCAACACTTGTGGTCAATATGCGACACTTGCGGACAAGATGCGACACTTACAACACTTGTAATGACAACACTTGCGACACTATCGAAGTGAGTAATTTTGAGGTGTAACAACATGAAGTCAACTATGTGACCCATGATCTAGAGTTGGATTCCATAGTGCACGCCTTTAAAATGTGGAGACATTACCTCCTGGGTAGGAAATTTGTACTTATGACAGACCACTGTGCGTTGAGACACCTGTTTGATGAACCAAAACTCAATGTTAGAAAAGCTAGGTGGATGACCCTCCTTAGCGAGTTTGATTTCAAAATCAAACATATCAGAGGAAAGGAAAATAAGGTGATCAATGCCCTTAGCAGAAGTATGAAAACAATTCACCTGGCAGTAGTGAGCAATTGCGAGACAAATGTCAAGGAAAGAGTCAAGAATGCACAAGAAACAGATGCATTCTCCGATACCGTGACCTCATACCTGGAGAAAGAACCCGCGGGGCTAAAGCATGAGGGCTACCAGATGCTAGATGCAAGTCTATTGACTTATCGAAACAGGCTATATATTCCAAGTTGTGACGACTTGAAGAGGTTCATAATGGATGAATTACACAACAGACTATACATCAGCCATCTGAGATATCAGAAGATGGTCACGACCACCAAGAAACAATTCTATTAGCCTGGATTGAAGAAAGACATAACTGAGTATTTCGCTAAATGTCTAGAGTGTCATCAAGTTAAATTATAACACCGACACCCAACAGGATTATCACAACCTCTACTAATCCCAGAATGGAAATGGTAGACCATCTCCATGGATTTCATCACCGGATTACCAACATCGGCCAGACAAAATGATGCCATCATGGTAGTAGTGGATAAATTGAGCAAGTCCGCTCATTTTATTCCCATCAAATCAACCTACAAGGCAATAGATATCGCCAACATATTCATGAAGGAGATATTCAAACTGCATGGCATGCCTAAGGAGATCGTGTCTGACAGAGACACCAAATTTACCTCAAACTTTTGTAAATTCTTGATGGCTGGCCTGGAGACCAAATTATTGTTTATCACTATCTATCATCCTCAAACCGATGGACATACGGAAAGAGTAAACCAAATACTAGAATACATGCTAAGGATGCATGTAATGCATCTACCTAAAAAGCGGGAATATTACCTGCCATTGGTGGAATTTGCCTACAACAATGGCTACCAAGAATCACTAAAGATGAGCCCTTTTGAAGTCCTCTATGGTAGGTTGTGTAACACTCCAGTCAGTTGGAGTAATCCCGTGAAAATAATTACAATTGGACCTGACATGTTGAAAGAAACGAAACAACAAATGATTCAGATAAAGAAAAATCTAAAAATTGCTCAGAACAGACAGAAATGTTATGCCGACAGAAAGAGAACCCCCAGAGAATTTAAGACGGGATACAATGTCTATCTTAGAGTTAGGCCCATGAATATTTCCCTGAGGATGGGAGCTTGTGCCAATTTGGCACCTCGGTATTGTGGACCTTTTGAAGTTCTAGATAGAGTGAGACCTCTAGCCTATAGGCTAGCACTTCCTCCCACAGTAAAAGCATATAATGTTTTCCATGTTTCATTACTGAAGAAATATGTACATGATTCTAATCATATAATTGATTGGTCTATGATCCAGGTGGAACTGGAGGGAGAATTTCTTCCATAACCTCAATGCATACTAGACAGGAAAGAAACCTCACTCAGGAATTAAACCATTGCACAGGTCAAGGTGCAGTGGAAACACTTTGGTCCATATGAGGCCACATGGGAAATGGAGGATGCCATGAGACAGGCATACCCATTTTTGTTCACTTATGTACATACTAGACATGTTAATAGATAGAACATCGAGGATGATGTTCCTTTAAGGGGGAGGTAATTGTGACACCTTGTTTCCCCCAGTTTGTAAATATAACTATAAATGGCCAAAAGACTATTGAAAACTTTATATGTGTGAATATTGATTCCATGGACCTTTGTTTGAAAGGTAAACGAATGTGAACCTAATTATTTACTAAGAAAATGGACAAGTGTTGCATGACTAATGGAAGTGGGGTGTACTTAGAAATACCACGAATGTTATACGATGAGAGGGTGAAGGGGACCAGGAATGGTTGTGTTAACCTTCACCAGACCAGTGCTTACTGGATTTAATTGCTTAGGACCAAAACCATCCTCTGACCCAGAAATGAATTACAGTCAGGCCGGTGGGTGGGAAGACCTCCTCAAGAGTTAATGAGGGATGGGGTGTGTAGGCACTCATCCGTAAGGCTTCCAGACTTGATCGTTGACTAGGAATTCGGGCCACATGTGACCATGCTAAAAAAGGCAAGAAGGGAAGGTGTGGGGGGCAAAGGGAAGAACGCGCCTGCGAAGAGTGCAGAGACAGGAAGTGAATCTCGGGGATTCAAGGAACAAATGAAAAATTAAGTGTTCTGGAAAAAGGAAATGGTAGAGAAAGTTATGATACAATCTGATAAACGAGGCTAGTCCTCCTTGCTTGGTATCGTGTAAACCATTGCCAGGATCCTGCGGGAAGAGGGGAGTAACCTTTGTCCCTATTGTGGTTGAGCGAGAAGAAAAGGTTGTGTTGCAGAGCATCATGGTCTAGATCGGGGTGGTAAATCCATTTGGAGTGACTGATGATATGTTTGGGTGGAAACAAGTACCTCTTCCAGTAGTCACTTCACATTGTCTAATTTTGATAAGTCTTCTCTTGGCATTAATTGTTGAGCTAGAATGATGAATGATTTCCTGGTTTGTATATATATATGAATGAATAAATATCTCTGTGTGAAATGGCTATGTTATGCGTAAGCTTTCATCTCCTTAGAAACTCATAATTCCCATTGATAAACGGTATGCCCAACTTCACTCCGGAGGGCTTCCCGAGCATAAGTCGTAAAATGGATGAGATAGGAAGTGTCGTGTAGACCTTAAAACACCCGTGTGAAGAGAATACTCTCCCCTGACCCCTATGTCATGTGAATTTCCAGACCCAAGCCCCTAACACGTTCAAAGTGAGACTCAAAGTTATAAGGCTCGCAGAAGATAAATCGAAGGCGAGACCTCCGAAACATTGAAATATTCCAAGCGAGGAAGAGATCAAAAGATCAGGAGAAGGAGTTTAGCAGTCATAGATCAACTGTAGAGGAGGAAATCGTGACCGTCAAATCCACGTTCAAACACTTAGGAGAGCACGCAGAGGAGATCAGATCTGGGCCATCAGATCTAAGTGTGTGGACCAACAGACGTTGGATCTAGGGAACGTGCACAAGGCTTAAACGCCTAGAATTTGCACAGGAGAATGGACACCATGAAACGCCAAGTACCGAACCAGCCCAGTTGCATTCATGCCTGGCGCAGAGGTTGTTGTCATGAATTATGAGCCAAAATAAGATGATCTGATGGGAGATGATTCAACAATGGATGATGGAAATGAAAAGACTCTTCCAACTCCTGTGCCCAAATTGAAATCAACCATAACGGACGGAACTTCCTGGCTCGGTGATGGCAGTCTTGACAACACCAAAAGGAGTTTCAAAAAAGAAACCAACGCTAAACGCAATAGCCGCTTTGCAGCGCGAAAATAGGAATTCCAGAGATCCAAATTAGTTCGTTCTGGGCAGAAGAGTTTCAATGTAAAGTAGTTATATGTTGATGCTCCCAGAGATATATTTCAAGCCAAAAAATTATTCACTTGTGGGGCTAGTGTAATGTTCTATGGATATACAAATAACATTTTCGGGAACCAAGTCCAAAAATCTCACTGCTGCAAGGCATTTTTCTACTAGTCATCTCCTTCCACCTAGAATGGACTAATTTGGGCCTCTGAAATTGTACATGCAACCTCTGCTCCTGAACTTGTTTCGACCATGCAAAGTCGGTTTCAGTTAAGGGCTATTCCATTTTCCCTGCAATGTTTTTCGTCTTCTTCCTCACGGGAAGCTTCTGAAAACTATCAATTTCAGCACAGGATGATTCATCGAGGAGAAAATTGCAAGGATCTTGCATACTGCGGATCCCCTGCCTGTGTTTGTAGCAGATACGTTCAATGTTTTGGCCCGAAGAACTGGGTCCAATTTCTAAGGATGGATGTACAATATCCAGTATTTTTCTTATTTTTTTAAATGGATTTGCTATTAAAAAAAATTGTCTTGGACTCTTCGTTGTTGCTTCTTTTCTGGATTTAACACATGTTCTCATTGGCATGGTTCGATGCTCTCGTACTTCTTCGATATTGTATTTACTTAGGTTATTTTTTCTAAAATGGAACATCTAACAATTATATGACAATGTATTGTTTGCCTTTTATGCAAACAAAAAATGGATTACATAGTTTCAAACTAACGTTCAATTCTATTCGTAATGTAGATAGAACATAGCAATACCAATGTACAATCCTGCAGCAAAATCATTATTCTTGTTTCTAGACATGCAATTATTAAGTTTTAATGCTAGCAACCCATAATGTAAGAAGTTTAATACTTAAGTTAATATGTTGCAGTCATGGAAGAATGTATGAAGAACACAATTACAGCTACACGTTTCAATAAAATATAATCTTGAACAAAGAATTTGTGGGCAATTAGTAGAAAATGAAGTTTAATAGTTAAGTTAATATGTTACAACCATGGAAGAATGTATGAAGAACATACTTACACGCACAGGTTGCAATAAAATCTAATCTTCAACAATGCATTTGGTGACAATTGGTAGGAAGTTGAAGTACATGTGGTTTCCATGCTGAATATAGTATTCCCGAATTAGTTTTTCCGAAATTTATAAAAAATTATTAACATTTAAAAGGTTATTGGACACAAAAAAATTATCATTCCCGAAGTTTTTTTATTTACATACATTCGTGGACAAAAACACAAAAAAAAATAGTAGTAACCTCTGTTACATAGTTTCGTGGACAAAAACACAAAAAAAATAGCATTCCCGAATTAGTTTTTTTTAAAACAAGGGCTCCTAGACACAATAGAAATTGAAATTTATCAAATTATAGGTAGCTGGATATTTGCTTTTATACATACGAAATATGTACTTTTATACAGTATGGCGATGAGATTTTATAGAGCATGCACAAAGCCCTCATTCCATACTTAGCCAGTTTTATGATTGTGGGTTCTCGGGCTGACGAGCTGAAAATTGGGATTATGTTGTTCCGTGTCCTGCAAATAGCACCCAGAGTTTCGCGATATACAAATTGACAACTAGATTTGCTGACTATTTGAATTTTAAGGGCCTGTTGTTCCCTATCCTACAACTAGCACCCAGAGTTCCGCCATATACAAACTGACAGGCGGACTTGTGCATTGGCTGGGTCAACATTGTACTTCTACTTTTCCATGACCTCCTAACAACATTCGAAGCTCCACGATATACAAATTGACAGACAGGCTCCAGGTTGGTGGGCTCAAGATTTCCTTTGTTTACAGATGAAAAAGTGTTAAAACGAGCCATACCACATTTGCGCCACAGAAGCTGTATTAAAGGGAAAAACATTTCCTCTATAGTTATGTGTCCTGCAAACAACACCCATAGTTCCGCACTATACAAATTGACAACTGGACTTGTGGGTTGGCTGGCTAATAAAATGCTTCGGAATTGCGCTATATACAAATTGACAGACAAAGCATACAAGCAAGACCCAAGTAAACTCGCGGATCGTATTCTTGGTCATTGTTTTCTGTTCCCACCAACTTCACAATTCTTTCCAAGTATATATCTTGCCACGAAAATGGGATATATGTTACATATGTGAATATATTGTTCCTTGTTTTTCGTCTTCAATACTTGGCCAATTATCAGTTTCTCTTTTACCTGAACTTTATCTTTTTCGTCACTTATTGGTTTTTCCGAAAATGTATGGCTGCGCGCATGGGCGGTCTTGCGGGTTCACACTTGCACTTGTGCTCTTTTATCGCGACACCGACCGACTGCTTCCCCATTCCATACCCAGACACTTCTCCGACCGTGAATTCCCAGTAGGCGGGCTCTAGATTGGACTTATGTTGTCCAATGGCCTGCAAATTGTATCGTCACTTCTGCAATATACAAATTTACAAATGGACTCAGATCATACCCTCTTCCGTATTATGGTCCAGCTATCATGTAATCTTCTATGGTATACATTTTGCACTGAAAACTTCTGAGAAATACAATTTAACCGTAGGGTCCTCACGTCTTTTGTGGAACTATTTTCACCCCATTTTGAAGCCCGTCTGTCTGCTTTCCATACTTCGCCATTTATTCGAATTTCTTTGGCAGATCGTCTGTTTCGCGGGTTGAAGAAATATTTAGTTCCTAGTGGTTGCTTCCTATGCCTGTGCCACTTTGCAATTAGAAATTGTGAATTATATATAAGATCTTATTTCTAGACATGCAATTAGCAATTTCCCTATTCCATATTTAGCCACTTTGCCGGAATTCTGCAAATATACAAACCGACCGCTAAACTGCCCCATCTTCATCTCTTCCATTTTAAACATTTTGCAGTCAAATTTTCCAATACCTAAAATTTGACCGTGGAACACTCGCATGTCCTGAGTATCCACGTAACCCTTTTTTGAATCTCGTCTGATCGCTTTTCAGAGCTTCCCATTATTTCCTTGCTCTCTGTCGTCTCCGTCACCTTCGCACTTGTTTATAATAAAAGAAAAAAAATACTTTTTTTATATAAATATACATATCTTGTTTCTAAATATGCAATTACTGACATTTAATTCTAACAGGTCATCATGCAGGAATCGTATAGATTTTCATTGATGGGCGAAAGGCTCGAGAAGATCTCCTATTGATGCGCATTAAACCAAGATTTGTGGGGGCTTATATTATCCCATTCGAGTGTTGATTTCAAAACCATGAAATGTCGTTCGCACGTTGTGTCCTCCGCACGTTCACGAAACCTCTAATCCTTAATTGCTCTTCGTTGTACCCACCACCTTTGCATTTCTAAATATGCAATAAGTAAGCTTTACTGCTAACAGTTCATCATGCACCACCCATACAATTTGTCATTAATCGACGAAAGGCTTGAAGAGATTTCCCATTCATAAGAATTTAACCAAGATTTAGCAGAGAGTTACATTATCGGCTCTAACTGTTCATTTAAACCATCATCTGCAACAAACCAACGTTCCCATAAACCTATGGCATTAGCTCGATAACAGTTCTTTGGAGATACAATGAACATCTTTGGGCGTGAGGACCAGAACTTCCAGTGGTCTAGGGCATATTCTTATTACTCAACCTTTGATGCAGAGAACCAAGTAATTTGGACCTCTGGGATTGCTCGTGCAGGCTGTGTCCCTGAGGTTTTTTACTGTAAGGACCTGGTCTTTTGGTGCATTGATAGATTTATTTTAGACAAAAGAATTATTCCACTGCGGGACTGCTCTTTTGTTTCCTTGTCACCTCATGTCTTCCGCCAGATGCTAATATTGTCAGAGCCAACATTGATGTTCAAAGGAGAAGATTGCAAACATTTCCTAGCAAAGCATAATAACGGGTTGGACCTCTTGCCCCATTTTTTGGAAAATCTGCTTCTAGTTCCTGAAGATATTACAAGCTTCCAGGTTAGTTAATTTAGAAATCCATTTTGTGAAATTGCTTGGCTCTTTACAAGAATAATGAGACAGGAGTCCACAGTAACTGTTTCCCGGATGACTCTTTATATTTTGTATTTCATAGTCAATGAACAAGCCATTTTTTATTGGGGCAGGTTAATTTCCCATGAAATCTGTTCCCAATTGTCAAGCTTCAAAAGGGAAAATAAATTTTATATGTTGTGCTATTTAGTTTTTGCAATAGCGCATTCCTATTGGTTTTCACAACTGTCTTTGTCCAAGAATGTCAACTGCGAATTCCACCCGGTAATGTTCTGGTACCAAGCCTTGTGGAAGCACAAGGCTTCCCACTATTTTTATGAGGTTTTTAATGGCTCCGTCTTCGTTTTCAAAGTTTTGTTGTTAGGAGAAGATGCTCCCTGCATATCTCAACAGGCAACCATTTTTTTGGACAAGAAGGGGACAATCGAACATTTGGATAATTACACTGTCATAAGAATTTTTGTCTCCACAGAAAAACCTGCTCTCCTTCCATGTCACATTACAAACATAATGTTTGTTGCAGAAGTAGTGCGACAATACAGTATGTTCGTTAAAAATGAAGGGAAAGATAATGAGTTATTTTTCCCCCAACAATGTATTCATTATTAAACTTTCGTTTTTGACAAATGAAATATACTACAACAATCTACATAGACTATATTTTGTGATGACTATAGTTTTGAATCTAACGGATGAATATTATAATTTCTAGAATTTTTTGAAGTTGACCTATCTGAAAAAGTTACAGATTTTAAACACATGTTTTCCCCCACCATGTATCTATCTTAATTTTTACTTAAAATTAAAATCTAAAAGTACCCTTTTAAAAAGATAGTTTAAGGATTATGAATATAAAATTTTCATAATTTTCCACTTTGTATTTTTAGAGATATGGATTTTTCATTTCACTCAATCATAATCTCACCTAAAAATATTATGGAGTGATTTTTTTATAAAATTAAATAAAATTAGATAAAAACAATGAAAATGAAAACAAATTATATCCAATGAAAGTAAATTCAATTTTGAAACTAAATTTTGAGTATTTGTATGAGGTCGCTACCTCCAAAGATCAAGTAAGATGGAGAGAATTTGCAGTTTCCTGCAAACAGTCCCATTTTCAATTTTTTGGCTGAAATATTCTTTTGGCCAAAATATAGTTTTTCACGGAATCCGTTAAAAATAAACGTTTTGGCCAAAATATGATTACCGCAGAAAAAAAATTCATCTAAAAAATATTGTACATGAATTTCGAGGGCACCGTCAGGACGTCGTTCAATTTGACGTGCAAATTTTCGACCGAAAAATGTTTCGTCCGAAAAATGTTTCGTCCGAAAAAAATCCTAGCATCTATCTTTCTCCAAGATTCACGAGAGATACTACAACCCCAGACTTCACATCCATAAAGAATAACATGTGTAACAAGAGTCTCAAAGAGGAGTTTCTTCTTATCCAAACTCCAAAGATCAGTTGATTTACAATTGGTTTCAAGCCCATAATAAGCTTTTCATCCCCCAATAATCATTTTCTTAATGTTATAATTCCAATTGAGCTTGTGGTGAATATCAATTCCAATATATTTGTATGAAGTCACTTCCTCCAAGTTGTTGTTGTCATATACAAAGGTATCATAAGTGACCTTATTGGATTTAATAATCATGACCTTAGTCTTATACGTATTAACAATACCCATATTTGAGCAAAAATCCTTGAGGATTCTTAGTTGGTTTTCAAGGTCATGGGGACTCCTTGCCATAAGAACGATATCATCGACATAAAGAAGAAGATTGATGACTATACCAGTGAGAGTGGGACCGACACAACCTGCTTTTTCCAAGCAATCTTCTAACTTGTCAATGTATATGCCAAAAAGGGTAGGGGACAAGGGACAACCTTATTTGACTCTGATATTACAGTTAAACTCTTTTGACCAACCCTCAGTGTTTTTAAACTTAGCAATAATGTTCTCATACATCCTTATTGCAACAACCCTCAACTCGAGAGGCACTTTTATCTCTTCCAACCTATTCCAAAGG
>JZKD02S1791845.1:11239-55649 GCA_000966675.3 Picea glauca | reverse complement strand
CTTACGGTATCCACGCATGCACCTCCACGCTCACGGATCTTCTATCTGGATTCCAGGAGCGAGTTCCCAGCCGAGACTTGAAGCTGTCGCTGCAACAAGCAATCGCTAATTCTTCTTCTGCAATACGATATTCACCGAGCGAGTTCCCAGCCACGTTCACTTGGCTGCTGGAATTTTTTATTTTTATTTTTTTATTTTTTTAAAAAAATTCTATGCGTGCCGTTCGCACTCCACGCTCACTCCGGCTGCGGGAATGATTCGGACGTACGCACCCCACGTTCACTCCGGCTGCGGGAATGATTCGGACGTACGCACCCTACGTATACTCCGGCTGCGGAAATTTTGTGAAAAATTCTGTGCGTGAAGGGCGGGTAGTATTCCCCCGCACCCTGGCAGAGGAGAGAACTGCGAACGTCTTCAGTGTTCGTGCCTCACTCCCGTGGCTCCAGTCGTCTATTTCCGCTGCAAATGCTCCACGCAGGGATGGATAGTAAAGATGCAGATAGGACAACGAACATCCACACAGCAACGATGGGCAACAACTCTTGTACGCGCCAACAACAAAAGAAACGGACAGTCACAGCTCCAGCACCCTCACGCTCATGGTTTGGCGGGCGACAACTTTCTCACCAAACTCTTCGCACAGCTCCCTTCTCCTGAGCTCTGACTCTGGTGGCTGTCAATCCCGTGGCTCTGATACCATGAAAGAATATGCAAAGCATGAAGAATCGAAATATACACGCAGAAATGCAAGGGCTTAATACAACCGTCTAACTATTCACAGAATGTATATGATTTACAATGGTTTTACAGTCATGCGTAAAAGCATGCAAACTCAACTAAAGCGGAAACTTGGTAAAAACTAAAAAGCCGAAAAACACAGTTAACTAAACTTGCATGTATAGTGAGTAATTACTATTTCTAACATTAAACTGGGGACGCTGCCAGCTTCTTCTTCACCTCCCCTCACTACTTCTATACCGGTGGGCCCTAGTTTGTCCTCTGTACAAGTTTTTCAGGAGTCGGAGGCGGAGGAGCCTTCATTTTTGGAATCTATTGATTCCTTAGTTTCAACGTCTAGGGGTTCATTTAAAGTGACACAGTTGTCGAAATTCCAGGGGAAGGCTGTGTATTCTCAGGATTCTCATTTAGGGGCCTCTAGTTCCATTTCTACCGCGGCTAAGGAAGAGAGAGATATAGTGCGATCTAGAGGGCTAGGATTAGAACTTTTTCCATTAACAACTAGGAGTGGGCGAAAGAAGATGGCGCAAGGTCTCCCACAACCTTCAACATCCTTGGATCATCATTCAGACAATGGTCCTCTTAGAGCATTGAAGGCCTTGGCGAGGTCTAAATAATGTTGTTTCTTTCTCTTAACATCAGAGGGATATGAGGCACCCTCAAAGAGGCCTCAGTTAGACGAGTGTTGGATCAGACTCGTCCTGATACTCTGTTTTTTCAAGAAAAATTGGTTAGTGACGTGAGGGCTAGAGGTTTTTTACAGGTGATTCGTCCCTCTTGGGTTTCTTGCTCTGTCAGCGTTGTGGGGAAATCTAGAGGACTTTTAGCCGCCTGGGACCCTTCTCTTTTCGTTTTAGAAGCTGTTCACATTGCCGGAAGTATTTTATTAACTGGAAGAAGCGTAGCAACAAATCGGGAGTTGGCTTTCTTAAATTTATATGGGCCATACCAAAACAAAATTACTTTCTGGAAATCTATCGTTGATAGTGGTATCTTAAGTATACCAAACTTGATCTTAGCAGGTGACTTAAATATTATCTGAGCTGAGGAAGAGGTTTGGGGAGGATCTGGGAATATAAAGAATATGGACGATTTTTTCAAAACTCTCTTTCAGATGAATAATTTAGTGGGCATTAAATCGGCAAAGTTAAAGCCTACCTGGAGGAATGGTCGGTCTGGACAGGATGCTATAGCAAGGAGACTAGATAGAGTTCTAGTATCAGAGGCCCTCCTTTCAGTTGCTGGCAATTATCGATCATGGGTTGAATCTCCGTTTGTTTCTGACCATGCTCCTATTTGCTTTCAGATGGAGCAGCTCCCAACGTATAAGTGTTCTCCATTTAAGTTCAACGTAGAATGGCTCAATGAGAGTGTATTCGTTGATATTATTCCCAATAATTGGAATGATCCTTTGTTCCTTCGTGAAGATAATAAACAAATGTGCTTGCTTTGGAAGCTACAGGTCATTAAAAAGTTAACCAAGATCTGGTATAAAGAGAATCAAGAAAAAAAGAGAACGAAATTGATATTATTGGAAGCAGATATAAATCATTACACCGATCTATTATTGGCAGATCCTAACAACTTAGATCACTTTTCAGCGCTGAAACAGAGTGAAGCCGAAAGGAATTTGATTCTAAAGTGTGAAGAGGAGATGTGGCGACTCCGTAGTAGAGCATTATGGCTCTCAAGTGGAGACAAAAATACAAGATATTTCCATAAAGTGGCTTCTCACAACAGGACAAAAAAGCATGTGTGGGAGATTTATTTAGGATCTCGCGATTTGTTAACTGAACAGGATGCAATAAAAATTGAAGCAACAACATATTTTAAAGCTATTTACAAGGAGCCAGTATCAGTGAATATCAGTGACCAATGCATAGTTACGGAGCTTTTTTCTTAGTGGGTTAATGAAGAGGAAGCAAATGCCTTGGTCTCCTCGATTACTCTGAAAGAAATTCAAGGAGTTCTTGGTCAGTTCAAGAAGGAGAAGAGTCCAGTTCCGGATGGCTAGACCTCTGAATTTTTCATTTTCTTTTTCGAGTTGCGAGGGGAGGATCTTCTGGCAATGGTTGAAGAGTCTAGAATTAAGGGAACTATATTGGGTGGTCTAAATTCTACTTTCCTGACCTTGATTCCAAAATCAAATCGCCCTAGAACCTTTGATGAATTTATCCCTATTTCGCTCTGTAATCTTTGTTATAAGATCATCTCTAAAGTAATTTCTAATCGGTTAAAACCTATGCTTGCCAAATTTATTTCTCCAGAGCAGTTGGGCTTTTTAAAAGGAAGACGTATTCAGGACGCTATAGGGACTGCCAGCGAAAGTATTCACAGCATAACAAAGAAGAAGATTAAAGCTCTCGTCTTAAAGCTTGATTTGCGGAAAGCTTATGACTGTATTGACTGGAGTCAACTTAGATTGATTCTTCTCAAAGTGGGCTTGGGTATCCAATTAACAAATTGGATGTTGTCTTGTGTAACTTCTTCATCCTTCATTGTTTTAGTAAATGGAGAACCTTCGGAATTCTTCAGAAGTGAGAAGAGGGTTCGTCAAGGCTACCCACTTTCCCCCCTACTCTTCATTCTTATGATGGAGGGACTCATTGTTGAAGAAAGTAGCAGTTGAAGGATTGATCTCAGGTATTAGTGTTTCTAGAGTGACTAAAATTTTGTGCTTGCTCTTTGTAGATGACGTTCTTATTATGTGAAAGGTGAGTCTTGCTGAGTGGAAACAGATAAAAGCTATCATTGAGCTTTTTTGCAGCGCTATGGGACTCATAGTAAGTCAGCCAAAAACAATTGTTATTTATGAAGGTCTCAATGACCTGGAACTATCTTCCTTCAAATCTCTCCTTGCATTTTCCTTCAGCAAACTTTCAAAGGGTTTCAAGTATTTGGGGTATTACTTAAAGAGTTGTCCAAGCCGAGCAACAAACTGGGGCTAGCTAGTTTCAGAAAATTTCGAGTTGGTATAACCGGTGACTCTCTTTAGGAGGAGGATACATTCTCATTAAATCCATCCTGGAAGGCCAACCGATCTTTTGGATGTCTCTCGAATCCTTGCCTCACTCTATCCTCAATAAGATACATAAATTGATTTTTCATTACTTATGGAATGGTTAGTCAGACTCTAGTCAATATCATCTTTGCAGATGGGATCTTCTCGCCAGACCAAAAAAAACGGGGGTTGGGGGTTTCGTAACCTCCCTTAATGCTGCAACATTATGGATACTTCTAACGCATCAGAGCATCTGGCACCAGATTGTTATGGACAAGTATTTAAAATCTTTGTTTCTTGTTAATTGGCTCAGACAGCCTTAGCATAATCGGCATGCATTCTCGAGGCTGTGGTCAAGTTTGCTCAAATCGCTGCCGGTTATTCTTCGGTGGCTCTGTTGGAGGCCAGGGGATGGGCGTCATATCGCCATAGGCAGAGACGTGATTCTTGGCTTGGGGGATCGAGCATGACTCAGTGTGGAACTTGTGCAGAATCTAATTGACAACCAAATCACTACTTTAGCCCATACCACAAATTTTGTAAATCCGGTTACCTTGACAGAAGTTTGGAAAACCAGCGTTGATTTGAATTTGACAGGGGCTCACGTGGCTTGTTAAAATATTGTGTAACTGCAAAAAATATTCTTATCCCCTTTTGTGGATAAAGATAAAATATATTTATTATTGATTAGATCAATCCCCTTTTGTGGATTGTTCATGTCGTGTATTGTAAATGACCAAATCCCCTTTTGTGGATTGGTCAAACCCTAATTGTAATAGGCTAAATAAGAATTCGGCCCCAGAATATATTAAAGGTGGTTATAACCACCCAGAAGAAGAATTCGGCCCTGCCAGTGAAGAGACACTTCCACACGTGCCAGAATTGTATAAATAAGAGAGATCAATGCCTCATTTACACACACACTCAGCTCACTCATCTAGTGCGCAAGTATTGAAGGAAGCTGCAGTTACCAATTGCCGGAAGAAGGAAGAGAGAGAGAGGTGCATCCTTGGGCGAGGAATTTCTGTGTTGTTTGGTTCATTATCTTGGCATTGTATTGGCTATCTATATTAAGGAAGTTTTGCTGGGTTTTCTTCCCCTTGAGGGTTTGCTAGGATAAATGCTTGTGTACTCTTGTGATTGTGTTTCTCCCAGTGATCTTGTCTATGCTATTGTTATCTAGTAAATAGAAAGGTAACCTAATAATAACAAAAACTTTAACACGATTGAGTGGAATTCATTCATTGCTGAGTTGAATAAAGCGAGAGTAATTATGAGGGGTGACCAAGCCGACTTGCTTCTTTGGTATAGAGGGGATGGTTCAGGTGTTTTTTCTGTTGAAAACTGTTATGATGCTCTCATCTCCACCTTCAATTTTCCTGTCAGTCAAGGTTGGAAAGCAAGTTTGTGGAAGAGAAAAGTTCAACATAAGATTATTCTTTTCTTTTGGTTGGAAGTGGAGAACAAGTTATTCACATGGGACAACCTACAGTCAAAAGGATGGATAGGTCCAGGTTACTGTCTGCTATGCAAGAATCATGATGAAGACATTCCAAATCTCTTTATTCATTGTCCATTTTCAAAGGAGGTATGGATTCATTGTATGCAGATGCTAAATTTGAGATCCCAGTGGTATGGAAATACTCTTAATGAGTGTATGGACGAGTGGAACAACAGGCCCGAATATTCAAAAAATATCCCTTTTATAGTTTGTTGGCACATTTGGCTAGATCGTAACAAAATCCTCTTTGAAGGTAAGAACCAAACAGTAAGGGTGACTTCCCACAAGGCCTTGGGCGCTCTTGGGAATGTTTCCATGATCGAAAAAGAACAGAATTTAAGAGTAAAATCTATAAATAGGATTAATGGCTGTTCAATGGCCTTTTTTTATGGAGCTTCGGAGGCAGGTGGCACAAATTATGGGGCAGGTGGTGTTATTAAGTCGTGCTCATCGATGGAATATAGATGGTTTTTAAATTGTGGGGTGGGAACAAACACCAAAGCAGAGCTGATGGGAGTGTGGGATGCGCTTTTTATTGCCAAGCATTTAGATATCATCGATATTCAGTTATTCAATGATTCTAAAGTAATAATTGATTTGTTAAAAAAAAGAAAAAACCTTCGAGCCATAAATATTGAAGGATGGAAAAATAAAACTAATGAATTGGCCTCCACCTTTAGGATTATTTACTTTTAGCACATTTACAGAGAGAAAAATGTGGAGGTAGATCTTTTATCTAAAAAACCCCTAACTACCATGAGTGGAAGACTTTTTTATCATTCCTGGGATGGAGTTGTAGCTGGAAATGTCCAACATCTTGATATTTTCTAACTGCATATGTTGAGTAGGGGTTCTCTGTATTGTTTACATAGGGTTGTGATGTTTAATGATTTTGAGGAGCTATCTTGTTTCATAATGATTGTGATGGTCATTGTATGGAGGATCTGTCTCATCCTTCTTATAGAGAGATTGGTAGACTTTTTGCCCATTGGAAACTCGCATTTATTTGTCGGGGTTGTATAAAAAAATATATTTTTAATATAATTAGTGTGAATTTTCTGCGGGATAAAAAACAAAATCACAAACTTCCCTAGAAAGACACCAAAGATTAAAATATTAACAATATATACCATAGTGTCTAAAAATATTTTATGGATCAAACAAAACAAAGATAACAATTTTAAAACATGTATCACTATCAGTAGCAAAACCCTGTATACTAAAGAAGACATGTAAACTATGTTGGGTAGTTTCTCATCCCTTGTTATCTTATGTGCTCTCATTCGTTTTCACTAGCCATGAAACCATAGAAAATATCAAATTTTTTTTCATCTCCAAAGCCTTTAGAAGTTGGATGAGTTTCCTATATTCATTCTTTTTGGGTAGCATTTCCGTGGCCACCATAGTTTTAACATGCTAATATAGTTTTCCAGTTTGCAATCCATATTAGAGATGTTTACAATGCATTTCATTTAACTTATTAATATGTATTAACAAATTATACTAAAGAAGGCATGTAAACTACCTTGGGTAGTTTCTCATCCCCTGTTATCTTATGTGCATGAGAAGGACTGGCTTCTTAGGACTACCCATCACCTTTTATGAGCTAAAGGGTGTTCTCATTCCTTTTCACAGGTCTGGCTCCGTAGGACCACCCATCACCTTTTACGAGCTAAAGGGTGTTCCCATTCTTTTTCACTAGCCATGAGACCATAGAAAATAGCAATTTGTTTTGTCCCTCCAAAACTTCTAGAAGTTGGATGAGTTTCCTATATTCCTTGTTTTTGTGTAGCATTTCCTTGGCCACCATAGTTTTAACATGCCAATATAGTTTCACAATTAGTTGAATTTAGTGTCTTTGTTTCTTGTGCAACCCATATTAAAGATGTTTACAATGTATTTTATTATATATATATTAATAGAAAACTATTTTTATTGAAATTTATTTCCATTTTTTTGATATTAATGTAAAGTTATTTTTATTAAAATCTATTTTATTTTTATTGAAATTTATAGAAATAAATATAGAAAGATATATATGTTTTTTTTTAGCATGATAGGAGTAAGAAAAATACAAGCTATGAACTAAAATTTTGTAAACTCCTTTGATTCAACAATTTGCTCCCACTCAACTCTTTATACAATATAAGTTTTAATTCCACTTTAAAAAATTGTCATTATTTTTTAATTTATGTTTTATTAAATCAATATAAAAAAATATCTTAATATTGAAAATTTCATTATACTAAAGTTTAAAAAAACTTTTAACAAATAATAATAATAATAATAATTTTTTAATTTTTAATTATTTACATAATTTATTTTAGTTATTTAGCTCTCCATCTTTAAAACTCTTAATTTATATTTCAACTATTTATCATTCTATAAAATTCATTTAGTGAGTACATCTCTAAAAGGCAATAACCAAAGTGGCAACAGATCGATAAGCTGTAGTATATGCATGGTTGTTCAAAGAACACACTTTGATTTAGTTGAACATACCTGCAAATCAAATGATTTGGAATTCAATGTTATATCCGTAAATAAGGTCCACATTTGGAGGCAACAAAGAAATCTACTGGAAAAAATAATAAATTACAAAGTTCTATATGCCAATTAAGTGAGCTCCATTGCTTTAAATACAAATGTGTTTTCATTTGAATTGGAATTTGACATTTAAATGCCTTTAATTTTGTTGTTTCTTGATTACAAATAATTCAAGTGAACGACTCCTTGACGTAGGGTTACTAGTCCAAAACAATTTTGATATTTGATGTATTGTCTACCATTTTTGTTTCAATGCTTTTAAAAGCTTCACTCAAATTTCTCTTTTTGTAATTGTTCTTTGCCATAGCAACCTATTATTTGCATACTTGATGGAGTTGATGCTTTGAGAGTTATATGGTAGCAATGTTTATAAACAATTTTCATTAGCGTTTATCATCTCATTTTGTTCAATTGAATTTTTATATTTAATCATCATTTTATCTATGAACGAAGAAATAGACTTCATTTCTCATTATATTTTTGAATGACTCTMTTTAGCAAACCAWAATATTATTTGATAATAKTGCTTAATATTTTGTAATATTAGATATTATTTCCTACAATCATTTAGATCATGGTTCTGAACACATTTATTTTGTAGGGACTTGAATGGAACAACAGGGATGGCATGGTCCAATAGTGCAATCTATTTGAAAACTATGCACAAACTCACTACAACGCAAAACTATGTGAACTCATTACAACGCATGAGAAGGAGCACACTCTACTATACTCTTTGATCTCATATTATTTCAAAATTTGCTTGGAAGGGACTAAGCTGTCATCCAACACTTGTTAATTTATTATATATTTATTTTTCATTCTATATTGATTTATTATAGTTTTACAAATAATTTTATTATTTTACATCCTTCACTTTAAAATGTGTAAATAAAAAATTGTGTGTGTGTGTGTTTATTGTAATTGTATGTGTATTTTTATTTATCCACATATTTTCTTGTTTAAATTAAGTTTTTTTAATAAACATATGGTTGTTTAATATTTTTTTTATTAATTTATTATAATTGTATGTGTTGATCTAAATTGAACTCTTTCTAGTTCTTCCAAGGTATTATGATCCAGGTGGACATCGATGGTTCTCCACTTATTCCACTGGCTCAAATTATAGTTTCTATCTTAGCAGTTTTCTATAGTTTTTTGGGTCCCAAACTTCTAGGGTCGTTTTGAGGCGCTAAATGACATTTTTTTTTACTTGGTAGCACTGAATAAGCTCTTTGAATATGTACTCCTCGGCTAGACCTTTTTGACAAGGTACCAAACGTCCCAAGTAGAGATCATATGCAAAAGTTGTGTCCTCGTGAAGTTGACATATCAACTACCCCCATAAGGGCCCGCAAACCTTTTGGTGTTTCATCTTCTGGGGTTAGGGTTTTGGATGTTTAGGGTTTTCTCATTTATGATTTATGTTAAAAAGGTCTTCAGAGCCTCGTTGTAATCAACTTCTTGCGAATGAGAGTAGCCGACATATCTCTCTTCAGAGATAAGCTATCGTCATTCTAGCTAGTGTGACACCTTGTTTCCCCCAGTTTGTAATTATAACTATAAATGGCCAAAAGACTATGGCAAAATTTATATGTGTGAATATTGATTCGATGGACCTTTGTTTGAAAGGTAAACGAATGTGAACCTAATTATTTACTAAGAAAATGGATAAGTGTTGCATGACTAATGGAAGGGGGGTGTACTTAGAAAGACCACGAATGTTATATGATGAGAGGGTGAAGGGGATCAGGAATGGTTGCGTTAACCTTCACCAAACCAATGCTTACTGGATTTAATTTCTCAGGACCATAACTGTTCTCTGACCCAGAAATGAATTACAGTCAGGCTGGTGGGTGGGAAGACCTCTTCAAGAATTAATGAGAGATGGGGTGTGTAGACACTCATCCGTAAGGCTTCCAGACTTGACCGCTAACTGGAAATTTGAGCCACACGCGACCCTGTTGAAAAAGGCGAGAAGGGAAGGTGTGGGGGGTAGAAGGAAGAACGCACCTGCGAAGAGTGAAAAGACGGGAAGTGAATATCGAGGATTCAAGGAACAAATGAAAAATTAAGCGTTCTGGACAAAGGAAATGGTAGAGAAGGTTATGATACAAGCTGATAAATGAGGCTAGTCCTCCTTGCTTCGTATCATGTAAACCATTGCCAGGATCATGTGGGAAGAGGGGAGTAACCTCTGTCCCTATTGTGGTTGAGTGAGAAGAAAAGGTTGTGTTGCAGAGCATCGTGGTCTAGCTCGAAGGTGGCTAGTGGTAAATCTGTTTGGAGTGACTGAGCCTACGGTTGGGGGGAAACATGCACCCCTTCTAGTAGTCACTTCACATTGTCTGATTCTGACAAGTCTTCTCTTGACCTTAATTGTTGAGTTAGAATGATGAATGATTTCCTGGTTTTTACACACACACACACACATATATACATATATGAATGAATATTTCTATGTGAAATGGCTATGTTATACGTATGCTTCCATCTCCTTGGGAAGTCATATTTCCCATTGATAAACAATATGGCCAGCTTCACTCCTGAGGGCTTCCCGGGCATAAGTCGTAAAATGGCCGAGATAGGAAGTGTCGTGTAGACCTTAAAATACCCGTCTGAAGAGAATACTTTCCCCTGAACCCTATGTCGTGTGATATTCCAGACCCAAGTCCCTAACCCGTTCAGAGTGAGACTCAAATTTACAAGGCTCGCAAGAGATAAATCAAAGGCGAGACCTCCGAAACATTGAAATCTTCCAAGCCGAGAAGAGATCAAAAGCTCAGGAGGAGGAGTTCAGTAGTCGTAGATCAACTGTAGAGGAGAAAATTATGACCGTCAAATCCACATCCAGACAAATAGGAGAGCGCACAGAGGAGATCAAATCTGGGCCATCAGATCTAAGCGTGTGGACCAACAGTCGTTGGATCTAGGGAACGTGCACAAGGCTTAAAACCCTAGAAGTTGCATAGGAGAATGGACACCGCGAAACGCCAAGTACTGAAATCATCAGGACCGTCCATCGACAGAGGACAGGTGGTAGTGGATCAACATTTCGTTGACTCGCGACTCAGGGGAGTCAAAGGGAAAGTGTGCGAGAACTCACGAAACGCGAAATCGCGAAAAGATCCCAGTTGTTGATTGAGGGGAGATCTAGACCGTTGATTGTCCAGGGTGAGATATCGACATTTCAGGAATCGAGAATGTGAAGGAAGATGAGACTTGGAGGTCCCAAGTCGCAAAATCCCGACGCGATCTGGACTGTCAAATTGTGGAAGAATCGGGACTATTGATCTGTGGTGAGGAGATATCGACATTTCAGATATTGGGAGAAATGAGGTGAGTGACCCTCCAACTTTGTGAAATGCGAAGTCCCGATAAGAGCTTGAGGTTGAGCCCTGGGTCACAGTCAGTGGTCATACAAAGGAGGAGCTAGCAAGTGTTAGCCCCTGTCGGGAGATCAAAGTTCAGGAGAGTCGAAGTGACTCACACGCAAGGACCCAATATACGATTCCATGATGCGCCTTCTTGTTAGGCTTGTGGTCACAAGTAGTGGTCACGTGGAGGGGGCTTGCGTCTAGTGTTTGTTCTCTCGGGAGAACAATAGACGAAAGTTTAGAGGTTTTACACTATAGAAGCTCCTTCAGAAGGGTGGGTGTGTTACAAATTGGTATCAGAGCATGGTTACAGCACTTGGCCTGTCTGGGCTCATGGATGAGTTGCGTAAAGACCACATTAAGGGGTTTAAAGGGCGATACCCTACCTTACTCCCTTCCTAAAAATTCTGGTTAAGCCATTAGTATAGAAAAGAATGACAACTTATTGTTGTGTGTGTGTCTATTTAAGAAATGGGAATTATGTGCTGATTATGAACTAATATAATGTTAGCTAACAACAAGTGTTTTGTCTGCATACAAACGGTCGATCAACCGCAGGAAACTGCAATAATATAGAATGGTGACACACCACGAAGTGGGGGATAACTCCCACAATAGAGACGAAGAGTCTGACAAGAGGAGGGCGGTAGAGACTCCTCTGGACCTGGATGAGACTATGAAGAGTCTCATGGCCGAATTACAGAGTTACAAGGCTGACAACAAGAGATTGATAAAAGAGCAAGAGAAGCAAATGGAAATTAATGCAGTCTTGTTGCAGAGTTTATTTGACATACAAAGGCAACTACAACATGGACCTGGCACCAGTCATGTGGACTGACGACAATTAAAGAGGAGTCGAAGTCCACTCGAGATATGGAAACATGGCCCTTTAAGTGGTTTCACTGGAAAGAGTACCTCGAGAAAGGTCCAACCTGGAGGCAGAGGACAAGCATCGGACGAATCCTCTGAGAAGGAAACTGGTGACTTAGAGGGATCTTCTAGTAGTAGAATGAGTTCACATCCTCAAAGAAAACAGAAGAAATGAAATCATTCCAAAAGTCATAATTTCTAAGAATTGAAGAAGGCCAAATCACCCTCTTTCGACGGTGAGATTAAGAAAGGAGAGGAGGCGGAGGCCTGGCTGCTTGGACTAAAGAAATATTTCAAAGTTTATGACTTCTCTGAAAACTCGAAGGCCTGAGTAGCCACTTTCAACCCGAATGGAAAGGCTTCCATTTGGTGGGAAGACCTTAAGAATGTGAGAGGGATTCATGAAGACGACCTATCTTGGGAATGGTTTGAGAAATACTTCAGGAAGAAGTATCTGTTAGAAAAAATATTTCGACGAGAATACTAAAGAGTTCTATGAACTCAAGCTGGGGCAACTCACCATAGAGGAATATGTTAGTAGATTCCTTGAGTTGCTGAGGTATGTACCCTACATAAAAGTGGAAAAGGAAAAGCTGCAACGATTTATCAGTAGGCTACCTAAGGACTATCAGAACAAAATTGAGTTTGACGAGCCAAAGACCCTAGAAGACACTATCCAAAAGGCAAGATATTGTTATGAACAATTTGGGCATCAAACAGAACCTTGCGAAGGATGGACGCAGAAGAATACTTTGGGGTTCCAGAAAAGGGGTTTAGACCCCCAAGATTTAAAAACTATAAGAAGGATTCAATAATGATCTTTCCTTCCCGAAGTGTATGCCAACAGAATTTCCCCTCCCATAGCGAAAGTGAATTGTTATCACTCCAAGAAACTCCTTAGGGTTGTAGACTAAGGATGCTTGGTAACTTAAAAATAATGTGTAGGTATGCTTGGAACAATGGGATTACTTCAATAATTAATGTGACAGACAACTCATCATACATTCAAATGAAATAGTGCTTTCAGAAAACAATGATCAAATCAAGTAATTTCGAAGGTGAGGATGAAGAATACTAATCTTGATTTCCAAATACAGCTGGGTGTAGGGCTTAATACAAGATAGAAAGAAAATCCTTCACTTCAAATCTATGAGCTCAATAAAGAGATAACAATATTTATAAGCTAAGATAAACTGAAATGAAGTACAGAAAAGGAAGCATGGATATTTCTGATATTGAAAACGAAAGGAGACTGCAATTTTATTATATCATAAGAGCCTATACAGTAGCACAAAAATGTATCCCCGTTTGAACCATTGTCTCTTAGAAAATATAGGAATTTATAGCCTTACAATGTAATGATTAGATCCTAAAACTGTGGATCTATCTTTCTAAAAATAGTAAACAGAAACTGTATATACAGAGTAGTAGGAAAAGGTCCTTAGAATAAGGAAAATCCCTGTATTCTAGTCTTCAAAATGTGTTGAACAATTGATGATGTGGAGATCATCCTTCCAAGGCTCTTTGGCTTGTTATCCTGAAGATAGAAATCGAGTTGGATGATGTGTCATTTGATCCCTATCATTTTGCCCTTGAAAACGACCAAATCTAGTCAAAAAATTCCCTTTTGACTTTCATCTCCAAGAATGGCCTTCAGATTTTGATTTGATAATTCATAACCAGCTTATTGAAGAATATTTCATACCAATCCAACTCGAAAATATCGAATCTGAGGAAGAATTCAGTTTTTCTGGCTGTGACAGGCTTTCACCAGTGAATTTACCCGAAAATCCGCTCCTTAGCTGGTGAAAGGCGGAGCTTTCACCAGGTAACTAGCAAAATTCAAGACGGGTTAGCTGGTGAAAGCGCAGATTTTTTTAAAATCAAATTTCTCAGTCATGGAGAGTCTATTTTGCATGCTTGAATAGTCGATCGACATCTAAAAATCCTAAGATTTCCAATGGTGCTTTCAAATATGCATTTGGATCCTAGGAAGCTAGTTAAATATTCCCTACAATATTAGGTATCATTCTTTAAAAAATGCCAGTGCATTTTTTATCGCTAACATCTGTCTCCAACTAGGATGGAGACCTCCCTGCGAGGTCTCCAAGAACTTAGCAGACCCTGTGCCTTTAGTTTTGGGCATGGATTCATTTAGCCTTTACAATTTATCATCTGGCTATTTTCCAAAGCTTGTTGTTGGCAGATTTCATGACTGTCATTGTATTTCGAGCATCCTTGATGTCCTCCGTGGCAAAAGAAAACTGATCGAGATTGAACATCCTCTTTTGCTTAATTATTTTCATAGCCTCTGTTACTTGCAGCTGACCTGCAAATCCATGGAATTGTCTCCGCAAATGGTCCTAAAGCTTGTGGATGTCAGTCTTTTGAGACTCAATTTGAGATAAATGACTTTCACTTTGTTCTTTTAAGGCACCAACATCTTCCTCCAAACAGACTCTGAGGACTGATGAAGCTTTGGCTCCCATACCTTTTCAAATGCTCCAAAATCGCTTTGCTCCAACTTAGTTTTCCAAAAATTTCTTTCTGTAGTTTCACCAATTAATTAACTTTACGATCTGCTAGTTAGCTGGTGAAAGTTCTGCTTTTCACCAGCTATTTGGTTATAATTTTTCCCTTTGCGCTGGTGAAAGCTCTGTCTTTGGCCAAAAAAGGAAATCTTCAAAATGATTATACTCTGCTTCCATGGCTGCCATCTGTTCCTTTAGAATTTGAACCAAATTCTTTATTGTCTTCTTCAATTTGTTCCATATAAATTGACAGAGAGTTTTTTGTTCATCTGTATTGATATCGTGACTTGATTTACCTGTGTTCAGCTGCTAACACATTTATGATTTGATTTAGGTCTGCATCATTGTGTCCCTTCAGTGTATTCAGATCCAGAGGATGGTGACGTCGCCCCTTGTCAGCAGCAGAAACATGAGACTTGGAGTGAAAATGAGATTTGTTTCTAGCATGGGTTGAAGGCTTATTTTCTCCAACAAATTCCCTATCTCTTGTAACACATCAATAATAGACCGTAAATCTATGCGCAACATCTTCAGACTTGGCTTGCTCGAATATAATCTTCCATTGTTGCCAAAAATGAATGAGGTGGCCGAAAATGACCCTGAGCGTATATGTATGTCGATGTTCCTTAGTACATCACCTAGAATGACAGACCTTGCTATCATCCTTGTTCCTTGGTGGGTGGATCCAACAAGAATTGCACCAAAACTTTAGCCAGGCACGAAAGGAAGGGACTGAACCATTAAAGGGTTGGGACCAGACGTTGAGATGAATACCACTGGCCCAACATTGACTACTGCTTACCATACGCAATATCATGGTGCTGCATCCAAGCTCCAACAACAATACACCCAAATTCTGCATCATAATTCCATTTCGCATGGCAACGAATTAAATCTCCCTACGTGCCGATGCATCCATTACAGTTGCCTCACCTTTCAGATGTGTGGGAAGTTGATCAAGTGAAGCTCCATCTTGCTGAGTCAATAACTATTGTGTGGAACGAATTATACATAGAAGACTATTGGTGTTGGAAAACCTCCAACAACTGATGATAAACCCGTTGATCTAAAACTAACAAACTATCCCTAAAAATCAGAAAATAATCACTGAAATAGAGGGCACAATCTTTGATCTGCTGAGATGAAGGAATTTTGCAAATGAATACTCCATCATTCCTTAGAAAGTGGCGTATGATAGCATTGACCTGGCAGCATCTTCAACGATCATCAAACTCTCGTCTCCTTAGATTTCATTTAGTTAGGTTGTACTCGTCAATTCAAACTGCAGAGACATGCTTTGGTGCTTTGTGAATGCTTCACTGCCAATAACTCAGAGCGTAGAATTCAATAGAAAACCCGTTGGTTCTTTGAATGAAAATAAGTTTGCTTGTGCTCTTTTTCTTGCGGATTTCCTGATCCTGCAACCACCATTAAACATGGATCAGACTTGCGAAACCCTAACTTGGCTTAGGGTTTATGTACAAAAACAACGACGGTATATTTGTTGATGGGGATGATTTTACTCTAATTGGACGAGGAGAATTTCCTGCCGAAGATGTGAAGGTGCAGTAAAATAGCACTAGCACAAACAAACAACGACTGATAAACTACATCCTTGAGGCATTTCTAGCCATAGCTTACAAATTGCAGACCAAATTAGTCTAGTGCTGAATCTTGATAAACCCTGTGCATACAGTACTTGAACTCTCGCCCTCGTTTGTAGTCTACTTCCCCTTCCTCTAGTGGATCATCTTTGTAAATGTGTTCATAGCAAACGACATTGAGGCATCTAAGGGCACAATTCTCTTTGGATATAGATGAAGACTTGCATTGCCATCCCCATAAACCACATTTAGGTCGTTGACTGAGTATTCAACGGTGCAACAGGGTTCCGTTCTCGCTGTAGTCTTCCACGTCCAAACAACATGTCTAAAAAAAAGGCCAGGGGTAGGTTCCAGACAATTTTGGTAGAATAATAACCTCTCAGGCCTGACACTTTAGGGTGAAATTCTATGATATGTGTTCTCAATATCTTCGTAGCATGTGTAGTGGCATGTGAACCGGAACTTTGGCTAAATGCACTTGGTATGTGGATTTTAGACATTCACATCATTTATCATTTTATTTTAATAAAAATAACAATGCAAAATTAAGGTAGCATAAACCTAAGACTTAGGCAATACTAACAATGTTTTGAAGTGCAGGTCAGAAGACAATCTAAGGAGAAAACGATCAACGAGAGCTTTTGATGAAAAACCTGCAGCTTGTCTATAACCTGCCTATAGCCTGTCTTTTTTTATTCATGAAATCAACAACTGAAGAATATCTCACTGCTCGTATAATGAGCTTATTTTCTTGCCTACTCCTACTTCTAATCAGTTAAAGCGAACTGATCAAGTAAAGCTGAATTTCCAATGCAGCCAAGAAAGTAATTGAATTCCAATTTTATGCAAAGTCACAAACATCTAGACTGTAGCATGTGAAACATAATCTTTAAAATCATACTTACAATCCAAACACCCGACCTTAAATATGGCAACAATTGAAATTTTCTCATTGCAAATCATCTCCATATAAGTGGTAATGGGAACTTGAAATCCATATAAAGTTGGTTGCTCAACATCTAGTAGAGAAACATGCATCACAAACTGTTGATCTAATTCTTTCTGCTTATCATATTCCTCTTCATGTCTGTTGCAAACCGCCTTTGTCTGCAAATCTGGAAAATGTGGGTTGTCTTCAACATATACTGCAGATGCAATACTTTCACTTACTGATTGGTCAATCTGCTCATCACCTTTCAAATCTTCATATCAGCTATAATTTTCCTGTGTCTGCAAATCTGAAAGTTGAGGGCTTCTCATAGTATTTGCCACAGATCTGAAATATGTTGATCTATTACTTTCTCCTGCTGATATATACATTGGTTCTTCAACATCAATACATCTAAAAGAGACATGTTGATTTTGATCAATATTCAAAACAACAGACACATTTGATATGATGTTGGATATGTCACTATTATCCTTCAACACCTCTTTTCCTACATGGTAAATGTCTTCTTCAACAAATAAAGCTTTATGAAACGAAGAAAACTCTTCACAACATCCTTCAAAAAGATATTCAACTGGAAAATAATCTTTACAAAAGGAATTGAAGGCTGAATGGAAATCTGTCAAAGAACTAACACTTACATTAGGAAGAGACCGACACCATTCACGAGCAATTCCCTCTAATGAGAAAAAGAAGAGCTGGATTTGAACATCCTCATGTACAATTTCAAGTCGATGAATAAAATCATGAAAATCCAACAAGTGTTCAGCTGACACTTCCCATTCTTCTCCTTGAAATCTGGGAAGGTTGCATTCCCATTCATCTCTATTAGGCACTAGATTAGGGAAACCAGAAATACTTGAAAAATCACAGAATGCATACCTCTTTGCTAATATCTTGTTCATGTCATACCAGTGGAGTCACCAACAATTTTCTGAACAATGGAGTCACCATTGAATTCATCCTTCATGGAGTCGCCAGATAGATGATTACAACCAATGTAGTGTCCAACCTTTGTCTATAATCAAAGATCAGATCTATGTCGTATCCCAGGAAAGCAGAACTTCAATTTCGTTTCCCCGACAACGGCGCCAATTTGTTATCACTCCAAGAAACTCCTTAGGGTTGTAGACTAAGGATGCTTGGTAACTTAAAAATAATGTGTAGGTATTCTTGGAACAATGGGATTACTTCAATAATTAATGTGACAGACAACTCATCATACATTCAAATGAAACAGTGCTTTCAGAAAACAATGATCAGATCAAGTAATTTCGAAGGCGAGGATGAAGAATACTAATCTTGATTGCCAAATACAGCTGGGTGTAGGGCTTAATACAAGATAGAAATAAAATCCTACACTTCAAATCTATGAGCTCAATAAAGAGATAACAGTCTTTATAATCTAAGATAAACTGAAATGAAGTATAGAAAATGAAGCATGGATATTTCTGATATTGAAAACGAAAGGAGACTGCAATTTTATTATATCATAAGAGCCTATACAATAGCACAAAAATGTATCCCCATTTGAACCATTGTCTCTTAGAAAAGATAGGCATTTATAGCCTTACAATGTAATGATCAGATCCTAAAACTGTGGATCTATCTTTCTAAAAATAGTAAACAGAAACTGTATATACAGAGTAGTAGGAAAAGGTCCTTAGAATAAGAAAAATCCTTGTATTCTAGTCTTCAAAATGTGTTGAACAGTTGATGATGTGGAGATCAACCTTCCAAGGCTCTTTGGCTTGTTATCCTGAAGATAGAAATCGAGTTGGATGATGTGTCATTTGATCCCTATCATTTTGCCCTTGAAAACGACCAAATCTAGTAAAACAATTCCCTTTTGACTTTCATCTCCAAGAATGGCCTTCAGATTTTGATTTGATAACTCATAACCAACTTATTGAAGAAGATTTCATACCAATCCAACTCGAAAATCTTGAATCTGAGCAAGAATTTGGTTTTTCTGGCCGTGACAGGCTTTCACCAGCTAATTTACCCGAAAATCCGCTCCTTAGCTGGTGAAAAGCGGAGCTTTCACCAGCTAACTAGCAAAATTCAAGACGGGTTAGCTAGTGAAAGCGCATATTTTTTTTAAAATCAAATTTATCAGTCATGGAGAGTTCGTTTTGCATGCTTGAATAGTCGATTGACATCTACAAATCCTAATCTTTCCAATGGTGCTTTCAAATCTGCATTTGGAGCCTGGGAAGCTAGTCAAATATTCCCTACAAGATTAGGTATCATTCTTTCAAAAATGTCAGTGCATTTTTTATCACTAACATAAACCATTTGGATCAACCCCAGGAAAGATTGATGACCCAAAGAAAGAACCCTTGAAATGTTGGGGTTGTGGGGAAGAGAACCTACTAAGGGACTGTCTGCACAGACAGCAGAATAGTAGGAGAACTTACAATGTCCAAGAAGCTACCACTGCCAATGATGTGTCCAGGAGTATGCCACGAATC
This sequence comes from Picea glauca, assembly GCA_000966675.3. Lineage (NCBI taxonomy): Eukaryota > Viridiplantae > Streptophyta > Pinopsida > Pinales > Pinaceae > Picea > Picea glauca. The sequence goes on along the minus strand of JZKD02S1791845.1, from coordinate 36,054 downwards.
TATGCAGTCGTGGATAATAAACAAGCTAACCACCAAGCTTCAGTGGTGGAAATGGAAGGTATGATCGCCAACCATCTAGTATCTATTTTAATAGACCCTGGTTCAAATTTGAGTTATGTGGCCCCTCGGGTTGTTGATAAGTGTAAATTAAAGCCACATAAACATGCTAAGCCATTGTTGGTACAGTTAGCCACTGGCACCAAAAGAAAAATAGTGGAGGTCGTACCAGCTTGCCAATTCACTATGGATGGATTTCTCACCCAAGCTAACCTTAACATACATCCCCTAGGATGGTATGACCTACTGATTGGTATGGACTGGCTAGTTGCATATAAAACTAAGATGGATTGTTACCACAAAACCTTAGAATGTGTAAATGAAGAAGGGAGAAGGATAAACCTCCAAGGGATTCAGAAGCCTGTCTTAGTGAGATGAATATCATTCCTTCAAATGAAAAAGTAATGCAGAAAGGGATGTCCTCTATATGCAATACAGGTGTCGAAATCTGTTGAGGATGACAGACCAAGCCCAGAAGACCACCCCATAATAAGAGAGTATAGAGATGTGTTTCCAGAAGAGGTACTGAGTCTACCTCCGAGAAGGGACATTGACTTCTCAATAGAACTTGCACTTGAAGCGGTACTAGTATCTAGGACCCCCTATAGGATAAGTACACTCAAGCTAGTTGAAATCAAACTACAGCTAAAGGAAAAGATGCACAAAGGCTACATCCGGCCTAACGTGTCTCCATGGGGAGCACCAATCCTGTTTGTCAAAAAGAAATATGGAACGTTCCGACTGTGCATAGATTATTGACATCTCAATAAGGTAACCATAAAGAACAAATACCCCTTACCCAGAATCTACGCCAAATTTAGCAAGTGTGAATTTTTTCCAGAAGCAAATACATTACTTGGGCCATGTCATATCTGAAGAAGGGGTAGCAGTAGACCTTGACAAGATCAGATCCATCATGGAATGGCCTACCCCAAAGGCTGTTTCGGATATCAGATCCTTTATGGGTTTAACAGGATACTATAGGAGGTTTATAAAGGGGTTTTCCAAGATTGGTTGTCCAATCACTGCCCTCCAGAGGAAGGGGATTGAATTCATTTGGACATCAGAATGTGAAGAAAGGTTTCAGTCACTAAAACACGTTCTGACCCATGCACATGTGTTGAAGATCGTCGATCTTGATAAGGACTTCCTCGTGTGCATTGATGCATGCAAGGAAGGACTTGGAGGAGTCCTTATGCAAGAAGGAAGCGTAGTTTGCTATGAATCTTGAAAATTGAATGAACATGTGTTGTAGGTGAATCCCCCTATGGACAAGTGGATTCCCTCTTGGTCTCTAGACCCCTAAGGCCAAGACAGAAAAGTGCTTAACATGGACACTGCCTTTCTTTTAGATCTAATAAAGCTAATAAATGAAAGAGAACAAGAAATATATGTACCTTATTAACGACGTTTGTCCCTGCAAAGTCCAGGCTGAGCTTTGATCCTGAGCTCCTTGATAGGTCTTGTAAAACAAACAAAGGTACAAAAGACTTCCTACTCTACTGAGATTAGCTCAAACATAGATCCATCTACTGCAGACAAACTCATGAGTCACACGCATAAGTTTGAAAGAAACAGGCCAAGCATTGATTATTAATAAGAACAAGTAAAAGTACTTACAATCCTTTGGATGAAGGTGTAACAGCTTCTTTTAGTTCTCCTTGTCCAACCCCTTTTCTCAAATAATCTCCATTGATTTCTTTGATGACATCTCACTCACGAGATCATAAGTATGATGTAATTCTCAATCTCCATTGTCCCTTTCACCATGAAAATGCCTCCTTATATAACCTTGGAAAGGTCCAACCACTTGAGAGATCTTTGGGATAAGTTGAGGATTCTTCTCCTTCAGTTGAGGATCTTCCCTAAGATCATGCCTTAAACATCTATTCGAATCCAACCACCTTTAGGAATTGAGGGATTCTTCCCTGATTTGCCTCAACAAACCCAAAACTTTCTCAGAAAATGGTAGCTCTCCCCAAAAAGGGTGCACAGGGCGCTCAAACACTCCCCCAAAGAGGCTTAGGGAGCGCCAGCACTCCCTAACAGTGGTTAGGGGAGCGCTCCTCTCCAAAATCCATATTTGAGTGGTTTTTCCAGTGGAAAAAGGCTTGTACTTCTTGTCAACTAATTTATCTTCTTCAAAACTAGTCTTTGAGGTGTCTTAAGTGTCCCTATGATGTCATTAGAGACACGACATAGGCAAGGTGGTAGTATGATGTTTTTGACACTTGCAACACTTGTGGTCAGGATGCAACACTTGCAGACAAGATGCGACACTTACAACACTTGTAATGATGTTACTTGCGACACTATCGAAGTAAGTAATTTTGAGGTGTAACAACATGAAGTCAACTATGTGACCCATGATCTAGAGTTGGCTGCCATAGTGCACGCCTTGAAAATGTGGAGACCTTACCTCCTGGGTAGGAAATTTATACTTATGACAGACCACTGTGCATTGAGGCACCTATTTGATGAACCAAAACTCAATGCTAGACAAGCTAGGTGGATGGCCCTCCTTAGCAAGTTTGATTTCAAAATCAAACATATCAAAGGAAAGGAAAATAAGGTGATCGATGCCCTTAGCAGAAGTATGAAAAAAATTCACCTGGCAGCGATGAGCACTTGCGAGACAAATGTCAGGGAAAGAGTAAAGAACGCACAAGAAACAGATGCATTCTCCTAGACCGTGACCTCATACCTGGAGAAAGAACCCGCAGGGCTAAAGTATGAAGGATACCAAATGCTAGATGGAGGTCTATTGACTTACCGAAACAGGCTATATATTCCAAGTTGTGACATCTTGAAGAGATTCATAATGGACGAATTACACAAGAGACCATACACCAGCCATCCGGGCTATCAGAAGATGGTCACGGCCACCAGGAAATAATTCTATTGGCCTGGATTGAAGAAAGACATAGCTGATTATTTAGCTAAATGTCTAGAGTGTCAGCAAGTTAAATTAGAACACCGACACCCAACAAGATTATTACAACCTCTACTAATCCCATAATGGAAATGGTAGACCATCTCCATGGATTTCATCACCGGATTACCAACATCAGCTAGGAATAATGACGCCATCATGGTAGTAGTGGATAAATTGAGCAAGTCCGCTCATTTTATTCCCATCAAATCGACCTACAAGGAAATTGATATCGCCAACATATTTATGAAGGAGATATTTAGACTACGTGGCATGCCTAAGGAGTTTGTGTTTGACAGAGACACAAAATTTACCTCAAACTTCTGGAAATCCTTGATGGCTGGCCTAGAGACCAAATTATTGTTTAGCACTGCCTATCATCCTCAAACCAATGGACATACGGAAAGAGTAAACCAAATACTAGAAGACATGCTAAGGATGCATGTAATGCATCAACCTAAAAAGCGAGAATATTACCTGCCACTGGTGGAATTTGCCTACAACAATGGCTACCAAGAATCACTAAAGATGAGCCCTTTCGAAGTCCTCTATGGTAGGTCGTGTAACACTCCAGTCAGTTGGAGTAATCCCGTGAACAAAATTATGATTGGACCCAACATGTTGAAAGAAATGGAACAACAAGTGATTCAGATAAAGAAAAATCTGAAAATCGCTTAGAATAGACAGAAAAGTTATGCTGACAGAAAGAGAACCCCCAGAGAATTCAAGACGGGAGACCATGCTTATCTTAGAGTTAGGCCCATGAAGATTTCCCTGAGGATGGGAGCTTGTGCAAAGTTGGCACCTCATTATTGTGGACCTTTTGAAGTTCTATATAGAGTGGGTCCTATAGCCTATAGGCTAGCACTTCCTCCCATATTAAAAGCATATAATGTTTTCCATGTTTCATTACTAAAGAAATATGTACATGATTCTAATCATATAATTGACTGGTCTGTGATCCAGGTGGAACCGGAGGGAAAATTCCTTCCAGACACTCAATGCATACTAGACAGGAAGGAAACCCGACTCAGGAACCGAACCATTGCACAAGTCAAGGTGCAGTGGAAACACTTTGGCCCATATGAGGCCACGTGGGAAATGGAGGATGCCATGAGACAAACATACCCATTTTTGTTCACTTCTGTACATACAGGACATGTTAATAGATAGAACATCGAGGACGATGTTCCTTTAAGGGGGAGGGAATTGTGACACCTTGTTTCCCCCAGTTTGTAAATATAACTATAAATGGCCAAAAGACTATGGAAAACTTTATATGTGTGAATATTGATTCCATGGACCTTTGTTTGAAAGGTAAACAAATGTGAACCTAATTATTTACTAAGAAAATGGACAAGTGTTGCATGACTAATGGAAGCGGGGTGTACTTAGAAAGACCACAAATGTTATACAATGAGAGGGTGAAGGGGACCAGGAATGGTTGCGTTAACTTCACCAAACCAATGCTTACTAGATTTAATTGCTCAGGACCAGAACCGTCCTCTGACCCAGAAATGAATTACAGTCAGGCTGGTGGGTGGGAAGACCTCCTTAAGAGTTAACGAGGGATGGGGTGTGTAGGCACTCATCTGTAAGGCTTCTAGACTTAATCGTTGACTGGGAATTCGGGCCACACACGACCATGCTGAAAAAGGCGAGAAGGGAAGGTGTGGGGGGCAGAGGGAAGAACGCGCCTGTGAAGAGTGCAGAGAGAGGAAGTGAATCTCGGGGATTCAAGGAACAAATGAAAAATTAAGCGTTATGGACAAAGGAAATGGTAGAGAAGGTTATGATACAAGCTGATAAACGAGGCTAGTCCTCCTTGCTTGGTATTGTGTAAACCATTGCCAGGATCCTGCGGGAAGAGGGGAATAACCTCTGTCCCTATTGTGGTTTAGCGAGAAGAAAAGGTTGTGTTGCAGAGCATCATGGTCTATATCGGGGGTGGCTAGTGGTAAATCTGTTTGGAATGACTGAGCCCATGGTTAGGTGGAAACAAGCACCCCTTCCAGTAGTCGCTTCACATTGTCTAATTCTTATAAGTCTTCTCTTGGCCTTAATTGTTGAGTTAGAATGATGAATTATTTCCTGGTTTATATATATATGCATGAATGAATGAATATCTCTGTGTGAAATGGCTATGTTATGCGTATGCTTCCATCTCCTTGGGAACTCATATTTCCCATTGATAAATGGTATGCCCAGCTTCACTCCGGAGGGCTTCCCGGGCATAGGTCGTAAAATGGCTGAGATAGGAAGTGTCGTGTAGACCTTAAAACACCCATCTGAAGAGAATACTCTCCCATGACCCCTATGCCGTGTGAATTTCCAGACCCAAGCCCCTAACTCGTTTGGAGTGAGACTCAAAGTTACAAGGTTCGCGGGAGATAAATTGAAGGCGAGACCTCTGAAACATTGAAATATTCGAAGCGAGGAAGAGATCAAAAGATCAGGAGGAGTTCAATAGTCGTAGATAAACTGTAGAGGAGAAAATCGTGAATGTCAAATCCACGTCCAGACACTTAGGAGAGCACGCAGAGGAGATCAGATCTGGGCCATCATATCTAAGCGTGTGGACCAACAGATGTTAGATCTAGGGAATGTGCACAAGGCTTAAACCCCTATAAGTTGCACAGGAGAATGGACACCGCGAAACGCCAAGTATCGAAATCATTAAGACCATCCATCGTCACAGGACAAGTGGCAGGGGATCAAAATTTCGTTGACTCGTGATTTAGGGGAGTCAAAGGGCAAGTGTGCGAGAACTTGCGAAACACGAACTCGCGAAACGCGAACTCGCGAAATGCGAACTCGCGAAAAGATCCCAATTGTTGATCGAGGGGAGATCTGGACTGTTGATTGTCCAGGGTGAGATATCGGCATTTCGGTAGTCGTGGATGTGAAGGAAGATGAGACTTGGAGGTCCCAAGTCGCGAAATCCAGATGCGATCTGGACTGTCAGATTGTGGAAGAATTGAGATCATTGAACTGTGGTGAGGAGATATCGATGTTTCAGATATCGGGAGAAGGGAGGTGAGTGACCCTCCAACTTCGCGAAACGTGAAGTCCTAATAAGCACTTGAGATTGAGCCCCGAGTCACAACCGGTGGTCATACAAAGAAGGATCTAGCAAGTGTTATCCCCTGTCGGGAGATTGGAGATCAGGAGAGTCGAGGTGACTCGCACGCAAGGACACGATACACGATTTCACGAGGCGCCTTCTTGTTAGGCTTGTAGTCATGAGTTGTGGTCACGTGGAGGGGACTTTCATCTGGTGTTTTTTCTCTCGGGAGAACAATAGAGGAAAGGTTAGAGGTTTTACACTATTGAAGCTCCTTCAGAAGGGTGGGTGTGTTACAAATTGGTATCAGAGCATGGTGACAACACTTGGAATGTTTGGGCTCATGGACGAGTTGCGTAAAGACCACATTAAGTGGTTTAAAGGGTCGTACCCTACCTTACTCCCTTCCTAAAATGTCTAGTTAATACCTTAGTATAGAAAATAATGACAACTTACTATTGTGTGTGTATGTATTTAAGAAATGTGAATTATGTGTTGATTATGAACTAATATAATGTTAGCTAACACCAAGTGTTTTGTAGATGCATACATAGGATGTCGAACGGGTAATATGGCAACCGCTAGAGGGGGTATCAAAAAGAATATCATCTTATATCCTCCTGCCAAGCCAAGCCCAACTTTCGTATATCCAAAATTGCCACCACCACGATACCCAGAAAAGGATTTGTGAGCCCCTCTCATGCTGGAAGAAGCCCTCAGACTTAAAAACCAGCTAGAGGATGACATAATCAATGGGTTTATTAATAGCCCAGACATTGTGAACAACCCAACCTACCAAATGCTCCGAGTTGTTCTAGACTGTGAAGCACAGGGAGACCTGCTAGAAGATTTAATGGAACAACAAATTCCAACTACAGTTGTTCATAACAACAAATCCGTTGAGATTGCACCAAGAAGGTCTCTGAACATTAATGTCAATTTAGATGAACAACAACAACAAAAGCTAATACAAGTCCTCTTCAAATATCAGCAAGATTTTTCCTGGGAGTACTCTGATATGAAAGGTATTGATCCACAACTTTGCACACACCACATTTATGTTGAAAAATATGTCCGGCCTAATCGATAGCCATAGAGAAGATTGAATCCTCACCTTAGAGATATCGTTAAAGAAGAGTTACAAAAGATGTTGGACGTAGATTTTATATATCCCATCTCAGATAGTCGGTGGGTTTCCCCATTAGTGATCATCCCAAATAAAAATGGGAAATGGAAAATCCGTGTTGACTATAGGGAACTTAACAAAGCCGCTCAAAAATACCACTTCCCTTTAACTTTCATTGATCAGGTCCTGGATACTTTGGCAGGGAAGAAATTATTTTCTTTCCTAGATGGTTTTAGTAGGTACAATCAGATTCAGATTGCCCCAGAAGATCAAGATAAAACTACATTCACATGCCCCTGGGGCACTTTTGCATACAGAATATTGCCCTTTGGACTTTGTAACGCTCCAACCACTTTTCAAAGGGCCATTCTGAGCATATTCAATGATCTGATCAGCAAAGGACTTGAAGTCTATATGGATGACTTCACTCCTTATGGAAACGACTTCGATCAAGCATTGAATAATCTGGAGAAAGTACTAGAACGGTGCATTGAGACCAGGTTATGTTTAAGCCACGAAAAATGTCACTTGATGATGATAGAAGGTGTGGTACTAGGGAATTATATCTTTGTAGACAGAATTAGAGTAGATCCAACAAAAATAGAAGTAATCCTTAATCTACCTACACCACACACACAAACTGAGGTACGTAGTTTCCTTCGCGCTTCAGGATACTATCGTAGATTTATGAAAAAATTTGCAAGAACCGTTGTACCTTTACATGCTTTGACTAGTAACGTAGAGTTTTAGTGGTCTGACAAGTGTGATGTGGCATTTGTAGGACTCAAGAAGTTGATCTTGACAACACCGGTGTTGAGGGGACCAAATTGGAAAATACCATTTCACATCTCCACCAATGCATCAAATATTTCCATAGGCGTTGTCCTCGGACAGGAAGAAGACAAGAAACCCTACACCATTTATTTTATTAGCAAGAATCTTACTCCAGCTGAACTTAATTATACAGTAACAAAAAAAGAGTTTTTAATTGTTATACATGCCATCAATAAATTCCGTCATTATATAATAGGCTATCTGGTTATTCTGTATACTGATCATTCTGCTATCAGATATCTAGCAAATAAACCAACTACTAATGGACGGGTCAATCGATGGTTATTACTATTGCAGGAATTTCATATCACCATCAAAGATAGACCAGGGAGAGAAAATCTTATCGTGGAATTCCTATCCCACATACCCAAAATAGACGACTCCTTAACAGTCGAAGATCAATTCCCAGACGAGCATCTGTTTGTGGTTACTACAAAGCCACCTTGGTACACTGATGTGGCAAATAATCTGGCAGCGGGAAGATTACCGACACATCTTTCATCAAGGGAAAGAAAACTGATCATCTAACGTAGCAAACGATTTGCCTGGATCGACGGATATCTCTTCCATACAAAAGTTGATCTCCAGATCTGCAGATGCGTACGAGATGACGAAATCTACGACATACTAAAAGCTGGACATGACGAGCCCTATGGTGGGCATTTTACAGATCGCAGGACTGGACACAAAATTTTGTAGATGGGCTATTATTGGCCCTCAATATTCAAAGATGCGAAGAAATATGTCCAGACCTATGATAGTTGTCAATGGATGGGAAAACCAGGTCAGGCTGATGAAATGTCGTTGAAAGCACAAGTAGTTGCAGAACCATTTGAGAGATGGGCACTAGACTTCGTTGGCCCCTTCAATCCAAAGTCAAATCATAAGGCCTATATTCTAGTTGCAATGGACTACATGACTAAATGGGTAGAGGCAGAAGCCTTACCAAATGCAACAGAAGAAGTAGTCATCAAATTTATTTTCAAATTATTCGTACGCTATGGACTACCAAGAGAGGTAATTACTGATGGGGGGTCACAATTTACAGCTCATAGAATCACCACCACCCTGGATAATTATCATATTAAACATAGAATTACTTCTCCATACCATCCACAAGCAAATGGGCAAGTAGAAAGCACCAATAAAGTCCTGGAGGCAATCCTGACAAAGACTGTCTCAATAAACAGACAAAATTGGGCTACTAAGCTCCCAAATTCCTTATGGGCTTATCACACAACATGGTGTAACACCACTGTCTACTCTCCCTATCACTTAGTCTATGGAAAAGAACCCATATTCCCAATCGAGTTTGAGATCAAGACTCTAAGGATGGCCCTGGAAATTGGACTGGATCTTACATAAGCACATAAAAAGTGCCTTCAACAAATCAATGAATTGGATGAAGCATGCATGTCTGTTGTAGAGCACACAATTGTTATTCAGTAACAGAGAACGACCTGTCATGACAAGCATATCAAGAAAAAATCATTTAAAAAAGGTGATTGGGTGCTCCTCTATGATTCCAGATTTCAGGATTTTTCAGTAAAATTACAAACATGGTGGCTAGGACCATATGAAATCAATGAAGTCCATGATAATGGCACAGTCATGTTAAGAACTATCGACGGGTCCAGATCTCCATTTCGGGTCAGTGGACACAGACTACGACTCTATCATCAACCGCCCTCAAAAGAATCTTTCTACCAAGAAGTAAGTAAGGACCCTACCATTCAAATTTTGGCTGGTTGGGAAGGTAATCCAGCCACCCCAACTCCATAAATGTTGAATTTTGTTGACACTGTACATACTATATATAATTTTTCTTTTTTTTGTATTTTTATTTTATTTTATTTTTTATTGTCACTCGAGAAAATAAGAACTAGGGAGGATAATTATAATGAACTCAATTAGAACTCTTTTCTGTTTCGAACTCTTGGTTCATCTCATCACCCAGACCCTGTCTTTCGCAGAAAAATGAATGTGTCATGTTCAGTAGCAACAATTGGGAAACTATAATGAAACTCATAACATTAACAAACCATCCACTACTTAATTTTGAAATAAACCAACCCATAAATTAATTTAGTTGATGACTAATCAACCTTGGATTCAAGCAAAACACATTTCCAGATTTATAAAAATTACCTATTTAGATGGTTAAAAACTTAACAATTATTGTTCCTTTTGTGCGTTTTTTGTTCCTTTGAACAGAACAATTGTCGTTCCTTTTGTGCGCTTGTTGTTCCTTTGAACGAAACAATTGTCGTCCCTTTTGCGTGCTTGTTGTTCCTTTGAATGGAAAAATTGTCGTTCCTTTTGCGTGCTTGTTGTTCCTTTGAACGAAACAATTGTCGTTCCTTTTGCACGCCCACTGTTCCTTTTGAACACTTGTTGTTCCCTTTTGCACGCTTGTTGTTCCTTTTGAACAGAACAATTTCTGTTCCTTTTGCGTGCCCATTGTTCCTTTTTGGAACACTTGATGTCCCTTTTTGCACACTTGCTATTCATTTTGTCGTTCCTTCCCTACATTGCTAATAAAACGCCAAACCATTCCTTTGGGGTACAACTTTCACCAAATAATTTTCATCAGCATTATTTCTAACGATCTATCATTATTTTATGGACTATCCCCCATACCTTATCAAATTGTTTTTTGGATTACTTTCTTCGAAATATCTTAAACCTTGTTCATGGCCGGTAACCACCATAATTCGTTTATTTCCCCTTATACATATAAATACACTTAAATGATATCTCGCCTTTATATTATAATAAGGAGTCTAAGGCACACTTTTACTTGGCATCCTTACACTTCTTTATGCCATACCTTACTCTTAAGGAGTAGATGAGCCTCCCTTCATACACTTCTAAAAAAAAAAACAAAGAGCAATACAATTTCTTTCTTTTCCCACAAAGAATAGGGAGTCTCATCATGAGCCAACCTACCATTATCATAGGATACTAACCTAAGTGACATTCCCACTATGACTACCACACCAGGGCAATGGCCTTTGACATTCTCTTTTGTAAAAGGACAAGAGGTCTCATCACGAGCTGACTTGTTCACTTAAGTTACACTCTAGTGAGTGGCATTATCACCATCTGGATACCAAACCCTCTTCCTAAAGAAACCCTCTTCCTAAAGAAGCAAGGAAGAAACCCAAGGGCCAGAGTGCAAGGAAGAAACCCTCTTCCTAAAGAAGAAGTCAGTACAAATTATGTAGGGATACAGACAGACCCTGAAGAAATAGTAGTAGAAGAAACAGTAGCTTAGAATGAGGAAGTAATTCCTTTAGAAACACAAGAAAATATGACAGCTACAGAAACAATTGATGCTGAGGTGCAGACAGATACCCTAGTCTTAGAGGAAACAATTCAACTCCTTGAGCATAATGCTACCATCAAGAGATTGGAGGAAGAATTGATGCAATCTCAACAAACTCTGATTCAAAAAAAAAATGAATTATTGACTATGGCAGAGAATCAGACACTCTAGTCCCAGAAACATAGTGCTATTGTGAACAGACTGGAAGCAAAGCTTACACAGGCCCAACAAGCATTGGCTCAACACCAAGATGAGATGCTCACTAGGGATGAACATCAAAAGATTTTTAAACAACTGAAGGACATGACAATAATAAAGAGTGAGACCTATGTTGAGCTCACCAGATCCCAAGGAAAGGTAAAAAGGGTACAAACCCAATTTGAAAAAGCTTTGGAGAAAATCAAAGAAATCTGTGATGTCTACTCTGATGCTATTAATTGCAGAGCCCCTGCCACCAATTACACTTTATTCTTGTTGGAACGATATATGTTATTGAGAGTGAAGGCCATCAGATCAGGTAAACCTATTTCATTTTCCACTGTACCTGAGTTCATTTCATGTTTCAGAAAGCAGGACGAAAAGGTACAATACTTTCTGTGTGAGTTATACTTTCATAATTTCATTTTGGAAGAAGAAAGGGAAGATAACCCTGGCCCATTCATAGGTGACATACAGTTTCAGGCATTTCTGTCATTTACTCATAACCAAGTCAGATGGGGTAAATCTTATAAAATATTCCTAAAGAGGGAAACTGGGCTAGATCTATGGGTCAGGGGAGAGCCTCCAAAGTCCTTTCCAGCCATTATGCGACATAAAAACTTTATGAAAAGAAGGGGGGTCGTAGACTCCTTATCCCCTATCCATCTACAGGTTATATGTTCATGTATCACTCGTTTTAGAAAGCTTAAAGAAGAGGCTCTTGCTGCTTCTAAAATGAGATGGGATGCATCATCCAGTGAAGTAAAGAGTAGGGAACCCTTTGGGTATAGGAATTTCTTTGCAGCTACCTTTAGAATAGAGAGGTATTCTAGATTTCTCCAAGAGGAAGGACCTGCCTATATTGGGTGCACACATAATCCCCCTATCATTTGGTTTCCTCTAGAAAGTTACCAAGAAGATTACCAGATTAACAAGAAAAGGGAGGATGCTGCTTTTGGAGAACTCAAAAGAAGCAATGGGTTCAGGAGGCTTGGTGAACCAACCTTTCCACCTTACAACATTAATGCTTTACATGTAAGATCTCAGCTTGCATGAGGACATGCAAGAAGGTAAGTTGGGGGGTATGTTAGGTTATGAAAAAGGCATAAATATCTTTCTTTTTCCCACATTTCATGATATCATCTTGATTGACTTTTCGGTTATTTAGGAGAAAATAGGATAGAAAATGGATAATATACTTTTTAGCGTTATTGTTGAAATTAGATTACATATACCCTAAAATACAATTGGAATTGTTTAGTTTTATTACAGGATTGGTTAAATATCGTCAAACCCAAGATAGCAAAGGAAATCTTGAAGATGCGCAAGCTATTGGAGGGTGAGGACTTTATGGCACAAGGCAGTTTTGAAGATGATTGAGTTTCTTATATTGTAACTTTATAATAGTAAACAATATTGAGGATCTCTCGATCCTCAGGATAGCTTAATTTACCTAGATTATTGTAATATATAAGGGGTAAATGGATCCTGAAAGGATATAGAAGAATTGCACCCAAGAACTCAGAACTTAGAATTGCTCTGCGTTAGTAGTTTTTGTAAATGTTGTACCATCTATGAAATCAATAAAAGATTTGAGCGGTTTTACCATTTCTACATACTGAATTTCAAATAGTAGTGCTTCTAAGGACCAAGGGCCCAGTCTGAGGGAGCTATTGTTCGACCTATAATTGTATCAGTTCAATTTATGTTTCGTGATTCGATTCTCTTTTACAATATTTAAATGAATGCATAAGTGTGTTGATGATTTTATATCATTTGCAAGAGATAGATATTTCCTTAAGCATTAGATGATTGTTGTTCCAATTCCTGTTACTGAGATTTGATGCATGACAGATTCTCATAAGTTCATATGCATTGTTCCTTTCACTTAGTTTACATTTGTTGTTCCTTTTCGTTAAGATATAGTTGTTGTTCCTTTCAATAGAAGTACAATTGTTGTCTCTTTCAATTATATTACAGTCGTTGTTTCTTTCCATAGATAGAGTAATTCGCCTTTTTCCTTTCCAGTAATTCGATTCATAATAATAGTCAATTCTGCAAGTCTTTATTTAGATTCAATTATTTCTCTTAAAATGAATTCAATAGATTAATTAGTTCCTTTCCATTGCACAGCATTAGACTTCAAATGCTAGAATATTTAATGAATGTTTGAGGAACTTGATTGTTGATAAACTCAGATTTGCTTTAACTACATGATTTTAGCCTCTACGAGCTATCTACATAGACTTTGATGATATTCTTGAGATAAAAGATGAATCCTCGGGTTGATAAATTAATGTTAAACTAAGGTTGTTTTTAGACATCTTTAGACCCCAACAGTAACGTAGGACATTCTTCTGTGTCATGATCAACTGCGGGACAATACATGCAAGTCGTTGGTGGAAGTGGGCATTCTCTTGCATAGTGTCCTAGTTTTTTACAGTTGTGACATACCACTGGTCCTCTACCTCTTCCAAAGCCTCCTCTTGCTCGTCCTCCACCTCTATAGCTAGCTCAATCTCCTCTCGGTGTGTTATACTAAGGTGCCTGATTGTACTGCGCGGTATTGTATTGAGGTTGCATTGTGTTGTACAATGGTTGTGCGGTATTATATGGTTGATGTGCAGTATTATACTACGGCTGTGCAGTGTTGTATGGGTCTGGTACTTGGTTAAAATGAGGTGCAGCTTACCCAATCATCATTTCTTCCTGCACCCTATATGCATATGATGTCCTCTCTCGCATCAAATCCATAGTTCTACAATCTTTGTCGTTGTGGCCCACTGACTTGCAAAAGTTGCAATATGAACTCTTTGAGACTGTCTGGTATTTTTGCATCATTGGGAAATGATATGGATCATGGCCTGGTTTCTTATATATTTCGCACCATAGTCCTCTTGTTCGTAACGGATTTGGCATTCTTGTTTCCATGTACTACACGAATGTTGGACATTAATTCTTATGGTGTCCTTCCATCCTGCATGTGGTACACCAAACGACTTCTCATTTGTCCTTACTTTTGTTCTGGTTTAGCTGGAACATTAAATTATTCAAATCCTCCTTCATCTCTTTGATGGTTGGATTTGTCTTCTGGTATTGGTTTTCTTCCAGTTGTAGTGTTGTCTGCAGAGATTGAAAATTATTTTGTCGCAATGGATATTTCAAGTGTGGTAGTAGTGAATTGATGAACATGTGGCCGTGTTTCATATCTGTCATGAGATATTTCAACTTTCCTTTCAGTCACTTGAATCTTTGGTCAATATCCCATACGAATTCTTCCTGTTTCTGTCTAATTTATATCATCTCATTCATGTATTGATCCTCTGAACTTGGCTTTTGAAACTCATTTATCAAAAACTTCTTGATGTTCGTAATTGTTCTAGTTGTCCCTGGTGGATTGTTTGTCGCTGAGCTCATATACCAATCTAGTGCGCCATCCCTTAGTGTAATTTCTAGATGTGCAAGTTTAGTGTCATTGTCTGTGATATGTTTTTCTTCCCAGACCTTCTCACAGATAAGCAGGTGTTTTTTCGGGTCCTCTGACGCTTCTCCTTTGAATTCAAGTAACCTGATGGTGGGATTGTGTCTGGCCATAGTGAATAGTGAAATACTACCTCTGCGCAGTGTAGATACTTGACTAGTGCTTCCTAAATTAGCTCCTCCAGTTGTTGTTCCTTGTGTAGATGTACTTCCTGTTGTCTTCCTTCTCTCGAAATCCGGTTTTCTAAATGGTGGTGTTCTTCTTGGTGTGTTATTCGTACATGGGTTGATGGGTTCCACACTGACATTAATATGGATAGGATTGTTTCCTTCTCTTCCCACTCTTGGACCTCTCATCTTCCTCTCATATGTTGCGCGCAGGATTTCCTCAATATGCTCCACATCCCGGAGATCCTCTACCTCTTATTCATCACTTGCCAAGCCTTCCCTCACGGCTAAGGCTCTCTTCTTGGTGTTCACCCTATATTGGTAGGGTACTCCATTGCGCGTCTTTCTAGCTATCACCATGATCCACTTGATCTGATTGTCGTCCATCATGATTGGGTCCAAGGATTCTTCCTTCTTTCCTTTATCCACTTCTCTTTCCATTTCTCCTCTTTCTGTCAGTGTTTCCCCCATGCATGCAGGGAAGTTTAGTTGTCTGATTCCATTGTCATTACACCTTTTTTATAGAGCAGTATCTTAATAGAAGTATACATCGATCGAATATACCTTCCTCGAGGCCCACATAGAAACTCTTGCTCCACTGCACTGTATGACTTTGCGGTATCTACTGCAAATTCTGTTATAAAGCTAGCTACAATACTGTCAAGCCAATTAGCTACTGTGCGGGTGAATTTTTTATTCACCTATTGTAACTGCTCAATCTGAACTGGGGCCCACTCGAACTGTTGGATCCAGTTTGTTGCGTGGTTATCCTTCAATCTAAATATCCATTCCTGCAAAGTGTGGAAAATCACAGAAAAATACTTCATGCAGATCAGTAAACACATACTTCTCAAGATATTTGCATGATGTTACTCTAGGGTTTCTGTTATCTTTCTGTGCAAACTCCAACTCCTTTGTCTTCAACCAACTTTCGATCTCTTCTTTTGTGGGATTCCACAGTCTCAACATCCCCTTCTAGCGGCACATTATCACCTTCTTGTTGTCTCATTCAATATTCTCGTGACCCGCCTTCCACATATCTTACGTGTCTTTTAACCGATTTTCAACAGATCTCATCTACTCAATCCTATATTGTTCCAACCGACGACAATAGAACCATTTGTTGGATTACTTATCTGATTTCATACCTTTAACATGATTGACCCAGGGTTCGAGTCTACTGGGGTTCCAGCAAAGCCTCTAAAACTATTGGCCCTCCTGGTAAACTAGAAGGCAACGCAACAAACATAGTGCACTACGCAGTCTCACCCGAGATAACCTCAATGGGTGACTACAATACTCAAGTGTTTGCAGTCCAAGATTGAGTGGAGATATGAGAAGTGTACATTGAGATTTCTATTTACTTATTAAAAAAAACATATTGGCATTCACGATTATGCATGTAATATAATCAACTCATTCATTCATCATGCTAATATCTACTTATAAACAGTAAAAGAGACACAAGCATTCAATCACATAACACATGTGTTACCGTGGTTCACCCCCTGCTGGGCTATGTCCACAAAGATATAGCTCTTAAGCTCTTCTATTATGGAAGTTCCAAAACTACAACATTACGCACTTTACAACTCCTCTCAGTCAGGTCGAGATCTATTGTGAGGTAGACTAGATAACACCAGGCTCCTCAGCCTGCGATCTAACCCTCAAGATCTACCCTCCTTACTCCTCTTCAACTCAACATCTTACAAATTAGGTCGTATATCAAAATATTACAACTAGCTATCAAAACAGGACTCCTCCTCAAGACCCTCTATACCCACCTCTCGCTCTCCTTATGAGACCTAGGTATCTATATTTTTATACGTTTCTAGCTCAACAGCCATTACAGTGTATTACAAAAACCCTAACCCTAACGTCATTAGGTCTTACATGCATGCACACATGCTACTCTTCCTTCCAACTGTTGCTTTCCTCGTGCATGCCTTCTTTCCCAAAATAGCCTTTCTTTCCACTTTGGCCTGCTTCCAACACCAGTACATGAGATGGACCACATTGCGACAAGAGAAGAGCCAAACAGTGCCAGAGTTCTCAAATATTTTCCATACCTTGCACACCAAGGTGGGTATCAGATACTTTGAGTGACATTTGGTTTTGAAATACCATGGTGCTCTACATAGGTACATCCAAAACGAAATGGATTTCCTAAACATCTCATCATTAGGAGTTGCCTATCGATATGCTGTCAAAATCGAGCAGAAATCTAGGCACCTGAACAAAGGGGAATTTGGGTCTGCAAATCTGCTACAACCAAAGCATGGTAAGGACGAACCTAACCAACAACCTCCAGATAACCATTCCAAGACATAGGACAAGAAGGGTAAAGGAAAGACAAAGAATGACACTGGGAAGTGGTGTGACTTCCACAAAATCCCCTAGCACAACATCGATGAATGTCGCTTGAAACAGTCGTTAGTGTCCAAGTTCAAAGACATGGAGTCGAACCCTAATTCAGAATCTGATCTAGAAAATATTGAAAACAGACAGATCATCGATGCAGACCCCACTTCCACTATCGCGGCCACAACAATTCAACCAGAAGAATCAGTAGACCCTGAAGAGGGGGAGCGCCTCTTCCATTCATAGATGTGGGTGAAAGGGACCCCATTGCATTTTATTGTTGATAATGGCAGCCAGAAGAACCTCATCTTAGCTAATGTCATCAAACAGTTGGGGTTATCGACAACACCACACCCATAGCCATACAACATCGGTTGGCTTCACTAGGGACGAGATCTTCGTGTCAGCCAGCAATGTCGCATGTCCTATGGCATCCATCCCTTCAAGTATGAGGTAACGTGTGATGCTTCTCCTCTTGATGTTTGTGATGTGGTTTTGGGCCAACCATATATGTGGAGACATCATGTTTTCTATGAGTCTAGACCCCGTAGTGTCATTATTACTTTGGGAGTTAATCTCTATAGGATACCAGAGGTAGTTCCGACTACTGCTCCACCAAAATAGTGTTGCAAGGTAATATCTCATACTGCAAAATTCATCTTCTTCACTTTTTGTTCAAAGGATGCACAAAAGACCGCTACAACCAATGCAGCCTCAACACCTTCTATCCAACAAAAATAAATTGTTTATTCACCTACAATGGTGCCTACACAATGCCTTGTCAAACCCAGAGACAAGAGATTAGTGGAGCATATTCAACCCTGCTAGCAACCGGCTGGTGACAATCTTCCATAGACCAAGCAACATAACTTCTTCAAAAAAGCATGCAGCTCACCAAGATTCAAATTAGGAAAATGATTTCCTCTCTTCCCTGGGCACTCAACGCAATGGAGACCATTGCTTCCTAAGGGGGGAGGATTGATCCAGGTGGATATTGGTGGCCACGCACCTATTCCAACTGGCTCCTTTTGTTAGTTTTTAGTTCAGCACGTTCTTTTGTACTTCCTTGTAATTGTGGGTTCTACACTTCTGGGAATGTCTGAAGACCTACACATATTCCAAGGGGATACTGGTGGCCTCCCACCTAATCCAACTAGCTTATTTTGTATATTTTCATGTCAACACATTTTCTTGTACTTCCAGCGTTGTTTTGGGGCCCTAAACATTGTTTTGTTTTCTTGCCACAGTCAAACTATAGGCATAGTCAAATTTTGACGGCGAAATGTGTAGTTCTCTGAAAGACCTTTCCAATGATTTATCACGTGCCTAAAACAAGGATCGTATGCAAAAGTTACGAGCCTGGGAAGTTAATGTACTCACTTACCCAGACGGGGCCCACATGACTTTTGGTGTTTCACCTTCTAGAATTAGGTTTTTGGATGTCTAGGGTTTTGGCATTCATATTTAACATAAAAAGGTCTGTAGAGCCTCATTGTAATAATCTTCTTGTGAATGAGTGTAGTCGTCACATCTCTTCTTAGAGATAAAGATGCCACCATTTTAGCGAGTCTTGCACTCTATATTTTTACAATCTCTTTACAATTCTTTCATTAATAGAAATCAAGTATTGTTATATTTCTCTGTTTCTGGCAATTTTCATGGGTGTTTTATTGTGATATCTCTGCTTTCATTTCGTTTCAAACATAATTCGAATCAGTTTTCCACTTTATTGTATGTTGGAGGTTATAGGTAGTATTTTTTCCATAATTCTTCAAAGAAACCTTCATTTTTTTGTCTTGTTTAAGGCATTGAGAAGAGGATTTTACTCTTTGAGATTCTTTTTTTCTCATGGGTCAGGTTAATTAAGAGAATTGATTCCTCACTTGCACATGGATACCTAACATGGCCTGGTTTTTCAAGATCTATATTGAGTATTGTTTTCCATGATGGTTATTTATGGTACCTCTCGTTCTACACCTTAGAGTAGTGGATTTTGTGCCACTCGTGCAGATAGTTTTAGGAGTGTAACCAGGCATTTTTCTCCATGTACTGCCTTGTTTCAGAGTCCCTTGGAGCTCTCCACTTTGGAGTGTTTCATGCTTAGTTTTTTTTTCATCTTTGTCACCTTAATCTCGTACTCCATACTTTAGTCATTAGTTGTGAAAATGATTTCCATCATATTTTCGACTCTGTTGTAGGTGAATCCTCCTATGGACAAGTGGATTCCCTCTTGGTCTCTAGACTCCTAAGGCCAAGACAGAAAAGTGCTTAACATGAACACTGACTTCCTTTTAGATCTAATCAAGCTAATTAATGAAAGAGAAAGAGAAAGATACATACCTTATTAGCGACGTTTGTCCTTGTAAAGTCCGGGCTGAGCTTCGATCCTAATCTCCCTAATAGGTCCTATAAAACAAACAAAGGTACAAAAGACTTTCTACTCTACTGAGATTAGCTCAAATATAGATCCATCTACTACAGACAAACTCATATGGAACAAGCATAAGTTTGAAAGAAACAAGCCAAGCATTGATTATTAATGAGAACAAGTAGAAGTACTTACAATCCTTTGAATGAAGGTGCAACAACTTCTTCCAGTTCTCCTTTTCCAACCCCTTTGCTCAAGTAATCTCCATTGATTTCTTTGGTGACATATCACTCATGAGATCATAATTTTGATGTAATTCTCAATCTTTATCGCCAATGTATGTTGCCTATGAGATCATAGGTTTCATACCTCCAATATTTTTCATGTACCTTTCACCATGAAAAGGCCTCATTATATAACCTTGGAGAGGTTCAACCACTTGAGAGATATTTGGGATAAGCTAAGGATTCTTCTCCTTCAGTTGAGGATCTTCCTTAAGATCATGCCTTGACCATCTATTTGAATCCAACCACCTTTAGGAATTGAGGGATTCCTCACTGATTTGCCTCAACAAACCTAGAAATTGCTTAGAAAAGGGGAGCGCTCCCCCAAAAGGGTGGATAGACCACTCAAGCACTCCCTCAAAGAGGCTTGGGGAGCGCTAGCACTCCCTCACAGTGGGTAGGGGAGAGATCCTCTCCAAAATTCATCTTTTAGTGGTTCTTTCAGTGGCAAAAGGTTTGTACTCCCTGTCAAGTGATGTCTCTTCTTCAAAACTAGTCTTTGAGGTGTCTTAAGTGTCTTTGTGATGTCGTTAGAGGCACAACATAGGCAAGACGGAAGTATGTTGTTTTTGACACTTGCAACACTTGTAGTCAAGATGCGACACTTGCAGACAAGATGCGACACTTACAACACTTGTAATGACGACACTTGCGACACTATCGAAGTGAGTAATTTTGAGGTGTAACAGATTGCCCCCCAAAGTACGAAGTTAGAAGACAATGATGACTGAAGTACTTTGTAGACTTTTTTGAGCAAGGGTATGGACGCAGAGAAACTGGAAAAAGCTGCACACAACCATCAAACAAATATTATGACATGTTTCAAACCCAAGGTAGGCATACCTATGCTTGAGTGATAAAGAATTTTAGGTATGGCCGCCATAAAATACACTGTGGATCCATAATTATATTGATAAAAGGTATAACCACTGAAGATACAATGTGGATCTATACTCCCATGACCTGAACTAATCATAGCCATGAAGAATACACAGTGGATCTACGAGATGACAAGACATAGCCACGACCAATACAAAGTGGATCTATGTAACAATATATGTGTCATAGTTCAAAAGAACTCCTTCGCAACCTGGGAAAAGTATGTACAAAAGTGATGACACTCAACCCAGGGTCTTCTTACCGATCCCAATGTAGTATGGATCTAACCATGTGAATAGATGTCCTGATGTCGAACATGGTAGAAACCATTTGATTACCGGTCAATGAGGTAAATCGTTAATAAGCGCGAGGGAGATCACCATTGATGTCAATGATTCCCAAGGTACTCTAGTACATTCCAACAAATGTGAATGGATGAGATGAAGTCGAACATCCGTGGAATCATCCGATCAGCAGTCAATGATGTAAACCCATTGTCAGACACGAGAAGGCCTTCCATTGAGGCATGCAGGTCCCAAGGTACTAACTGGTTTCTAAGTCTAGTTCCTGGATAATGTGTTGAAGTTGACAGGAATAGACTCGTCGAAGGAGGGCCTTGATGTATCCCCCATCAACGACAAAAAACTGACACAGAGATTTAATTGGTAGATCAAATGAACATGGACTGACACGGGTATTGAAACAGGATATTTGTGATGGCTGACTCTCGAGGCAGATACTTCCCTTGAACATTGAGGCACAACAACATAAACATGACATGGACCAAAACATGATGATGCAGTGGATACTGTGACTTGCGTCAGGTGACCCAAAGGAGTAAAAGAAACTCAAAGGATTGGCTTAGTGCATAGGTTTAGCAGATTAAAATGCGTGCAAAGAAAAAGTGTCATGTTGAAGGGCGATCGTAAGAGTTACTGGTAGTGTTATCAAAAGCTTGTTGGCTTGTTTCTTTCAATTTTTCCCCCATCCAGATAGATGAGTACCTTTTTTTTAATTTAACGAGCTTGAGGAGGGTAACACATGCTCGATATGACTCACCTTCGGTAAGCCCCTCTTCCTTTGTTTAGCGAACTGGACGAAGTAAGGGTTCAGTCTCATATGATCCCTTCAATGTTCAATTTTTTAACGAGTCTAGAGAAGGTAAACTTGGTGGTTTTTCATATTTAGAGAGTCTGAAAACAACTTAAAGACAACTCCAATGTTGTCCTTTTTCGTAATGTTAGTCTCACGAGGCCGAAAAAGAGATAAATTGTCACTCGAAAGACGCCCTTTCAAACCTTTTAACGAGTGGGAAAGGAAGCAAGATCACTCAACAATCTTTTCATGTTTAGAGAGTCTTAAAAGAGCTTAAAGACGACTCCAAGGGGTTCCTTTTTCGTTTAACCATGCGAGTATGAAAAAGTGATAAAATTTTACCCGATTAGAGTCTCATGTATTTACGAGCACGAGAAAGAACAAAGACTAAGCTCGGTATGCCCCCAACTCGAAATCTAGTGGCTTAACTCTAGAATGATCATTAAAGGCTGGAGACATGCCCTCCAAGCTTCAATTCATCCACCGACTTTGAGGTTGTCAGCAATTTCTCTATTGGATGGAGAAAAAGAGTGGATAAAATGAAGGTTTAAAAGAGGTGATCGTTTCATTATTTAATGAGATTGACATAGGAAAAGAACTATGCTCAAGGCTCTGGGTTCAATCCCCAGATTTCTGTTTCATTTTTTTTTAGCGAGCTTGCTACAGAGAGGAAAACTATGCTCAAGGCCTCTGTTTCATTTTTCAACGAGATTTCCACAAAAAAAAGAAACTGTGCTCATGGACTCTTCTTGATCAAGGCTTCCAAGAGAATAACGCTTTGGAAGGACACCATGTCAAGAGACAAATCTCAGTCATGGCTTCCAAGAGATCTTCACTTGATGGAAGAAAATCACTCTGGAAGGAATACATGTCAAGGGTCTCATCAGGGGTAAGGAGATCAGGCTCCAATATCCCCACTGAATATATCACCAACTCAACTACCGGATCCAAATCATCAAAAGTTGAAGGCATGGGAGATAATGCCACATAATTGACATGTGGCAGGGACAATACTATCTACATGTAAGAACCATTTAGGTTGGTAATCCAGTCAGGACCAACGAAAGAAAGTTGATCAATAGTCACCATTATTCCATCATCAGGGAAAGATATCACAAGGAAAAGAGTGGATACAATCGCTCTCATGGCAAACAATCAAACAAAAACTTCCCACAATGAAACCACTAGTTGGTGATGAAATCCAACGTCGCGAGATCAAAATAGGAAGGGGCGGGGATAGAGTGGGTGGATCAGTTATGTTGGCAACCTACTTAATGAAATTATGCCTTGGTGCAAGCTTCCACACAGTAATTGTGGATTTACCCTCCAAGGAGCCCGAGTGAGTTTGACCAATGTTTGTTCTAGGTACACTAAGACTTCCCTTCACCGTCACCTTGTGTAAGACCCTAAAGATTATGGCTGCTAAGGTCACCAATTCACAGTCAACCCCTCGGCGGGTACAGTCGACAGTCCGATCTGAACGTATGGGCAGGATAACAAGTCTGAAATCAACTCGAGATAATCCCACACATAATTGTGGGTATACCCTCAAGTGACCCCCAATATACGATCCGACCACTACAAACAGTTGAACCACGGAGGGATAATCTCCGTAATTCTCCTGAATGCGACCTCGTGCATAACCCCTGTGTGAGAGGGGGATCCTAGAAAGCCTATACGACAATTGGATTTTCTCTCCCTATTGCAAGATGCTAAGTTTGTTTGATAGCTTTGTAAATTTATCCTTTCAACCTATTCCAAAGTCCTACACCTTAAACTAATGTAGGTTTGCTAACAAAGATGTAAAAAGTTTGATAAATTTTAGTTAAGAGTTTATTTTAGTGGTTGTTTTTTACTCAGAGGTGTATGAGAGTGAAACTGATGAGGTTATGACTCAATTCCCAAAACATGCATAAGAAATGATATGCAGTCTTTTCCTTCAATGAATGTCTAGTTAAGGGAAGGAGAAGAATTTTCCTTTCACTTTCAAACACTAATATCAAATGACCTCATGCAATAGTCCTCAATAAGGAATCTAATACAATGCTAAAATGTTTATATGTGACTGATAACCAATAGATGTAAAGCTTATTGTGCTAATCAAACTTCAAGATCCATGAGATTTAAGTAACTCGGAAGCAAATTTCACATAAACAAAAAACACACCCTCGTTGTGATCAAAACAAGAAAGAGAAAACCAAAACTGAAGAGGAAGGAAAAATACTTGGACAAGATGACCACAAAGATCAAAATGGAAGGGTGCATAGACCTTTGAATGCTCTTACAAAGTTTTCACTCAATCAGATAAATGAGAATAAAATGACAAATTGACTCTAAATCATCAAGGACAAAGAGTTTTGAAAAGTAAGGACAAATGTCAAAAGATCTAAACAAGAGATGATTAATCCTTAGAAATCAGAGTATTGAAGGCCAATACCAAGATGGACTGAGAGTATGAGACTCTGAGCAAATACAAAAGGCAAAAAAGACTGAGAAAAACCATTCCCAAGAAGATTTTTTGCAGAAAAATGTTAATGTTTATGCCATTATTATAGTTCTTTGCATTTCATAAGATAAGAGCATAATAAGAACAAGATCACTGAGAAATACACATCCACAAGAGACACAACATTTATCCTAG
>JZKD02S1791834.1:74442-86442 GCA_000966675.3 Picea glauca | reverse complement strand
CCAATTACAAAGATTATCAGATGCAACAGAGACTCGACTTCAGTGAGCCCAAGAAGAAAAGGAGCAGGCTAGAAAATCCTTGAAGCAAGAAAAGGAGGAGGTCTTAGAGAAACTTTGAGTTGCGTAGAAGGAGAAAGATGAAATTCGGGCGATGTCCGAGGAGGACAATGCAAAGGTACAAAAAGAAAAACACCAGCTGCTCACAGAGCAGACTGTGATCAAAGAGGTAGGGATTAAATCCCTTCTCTCAGTATCAGGCTTGGCATAGGAGGAAGAAGAGTCAGCCAAGATTCAAGCGGGGAAGCTCGCTGAGGCCATTCAACAACTTCAAGTGAGAGTAACAGAGTTAGAACTCCAAGAAGTGTCGAGCACTCTGCAAGAAGTGTGTGATTAGAGGGAGGAAGTCACTAGGAGCACAGTTGGAAGGATCAAGTCACTAGCATGAGAATGTAAGAAATTAAGTAATCATAGTGCGCAGACCTACGAACGCCTCGCAGAAGATCCAGAGCTGAGGAAACTGGAAGCACAAATCTAGGAGGCGCAGTAGAAGACATCCACCATGCAAGTGTAGATGAAGTCAATCACTTCACTTGAGAAAATGAAGAGATCACATGAGCAACGCACAGTCCAACAACAAATTACTGCCATCTAGAGCAAATTCATGGAGGTTACACAGATATTACAGCTAATGCAGGATGAAGCTTTCATGATTTTTGAAGAGATTGAAGGACAAGGCTCAGAGCTAGACCAAGTGGTTGCGACAGTGGAACAATTCCTGGAAGGGCTTGTTACAGAGAAAGCGATTCAAGGTTTCTCTGAGCAGGAGGCTCGGGAAAAACAACAAGTTGAGGTAGCTTGAGGCCTTTGAAGGAGCATTGCCCAGATCTGAGTGACTTGGGACAATTCACATGTGAGTGTTGGGGCCCTGTTGGCCCTTGACCAAGTTTTGAGCAAACATTGGTCATGTTTGATCACTTTTGGGACTTTGATAGGCTGTTCGAAGATGGAGCGCCCAGGCGGAGCTAATATCAAGGGATATTGCTTGTTTTGCGGGGTTGTGGACCAAGCAAAGGGTTTACTAGGGTTTATGTAATGGGTTATGGGATGTCACCCCATGGGTTTACCCATGTTTGGGCCTTTTTGTAAAAGTATATATAGGAAGGAATGTAATGTAGAAAGTAGTAGAAGCTTAGTGCAAGAAATGTAAGAGATTTGGCTGGTTGGCTATGTGCAAGACATGTTAGTAAGGATCTGTGCTAATAAGGAGTTGGCTTTGTACCTTGACCTAATTTTGGGAAGGATGATTTGTTGAGAAATGCACAGATCTCCTGTCCTCTATGGATTTTGGCTATGTGGATTTGTGCACAAGAGCAGATGAATGTAAAAATATTGAATACTAATAAAGAAGAAGAAGAAGTTGGTGGATGTAGCCCCACACTGGGGTGAACCACGTATATCCTGTGTCTTGATGTGCTTTGTGTGATGTTTTCTATGTGTTTATCTGCTTAGTGTTGTTGTTATAATGTATGATGAATGAAACTAATGTCATTGCTTAGTGCTTGATGGTATTAAATATAAATGAATGGTAGATCCAAGCTGATGCTATGTTCTAATTTAATGGAAGTACTTGATCTTTATGGTTACTGCGTTGATCTGTAATAAGGGTTTAATCTGTGATGTGAATGAGATTCAAGAAAATAATGCATATTGTTTTTTAAGTGTTGTGTTAAGTATTGTAATCACAGATCTGTGCCCCAGCCTGGTTGTAGACACCTGAGTCCTGCAACCCCCCTGCCTCTACCTTGGGTGAGACTTCATCTACTTCGCAGGTGTCGCCGAAAGGTCCGGTATTTAGGGTTTTTTTGGTGCGATGTTGAAGCGTTGAACCCTGGGTCTGCCCTTGTTCCAATAGGTACCATCACATGGATGCCTTTCCTTTAAGTTGGTAGATAAAATTTCTTCCTTCTACATGAGAAGAATAATTATGCAATTGGAAGTACTTCCTCATTCCTAGCAACCATGTCTCAGCATGTTCATCCTTCTTGTGTTCACCATCAAAAGTAGGAGGTTTGATCTTATTCATTTCTCCTCTCGGTTCATCCACCCCAAACCTATTATGATGCTTCCTGACAGGAGATGGACTTGAGATGTTGTGTGCTCTCCTATTGGAATGTCCTTGGGAGTGATGATGATGTATGCTACCACTCCTTGATCTTATTTTCTCATCAGGGGACCTGTTGTAACACACCCACGATGGGGCGAGAAATTAAAGAAAAATTCATTCTCCTTACAGGAACAAATCCTCTCTTTCTACGGTTCCTAATTTGGAAAGTCGGGAACCAATCCGACTTCTTGGTCAAGGATCTCTGATTCTGGAACTAAATAACTCTCTGAGACCTTGGTGGTCTCGTTCTATAATTAAATGCAAAACCTTTCAAGTTCCTAGTGCAGGTCTAATGGTACCCGCAACCTTCCCCTTCATGCTTGTGAATTTGTGAGTTTGAGCTCTAGCCCCTTTTCTGAAAAGCCCCTCCACGTGACCACATGTCTAACCAAAAGGCGCTCCACAACTTCGTGACTTCGGGTATTCTATTGTGAGTCACCCGACTCTCCCAACTTCCTGAATTCTGAACTAGATCCTAGAAAGTGCTAGCTCCTTCCCCTCTTCTCGACTGATGTGACCTCCATCTATGACTTGGGGCCCAACTCCCAAGTGCTTCAGGACTTCGCGCTAACTCGTAATTTAGTTCACCTCTTTTTCCAGAAGTCTGGATCCTTGAACTCTCAGATCTGCTACCACCTATCAACCTTGGAAATGGATGGTTCCGACTGGCTTCAGAACTTCAGGACTTCGCAAGTCCAACCTCTATAAAATTCCAAAAGGTTAAGGGACATGCACCTTACCTGGATCCAATGATTGGTGGTCCTTCACGCCCATATTCGATGAACGAGATCTATTCCTTTCCTACATGCTCCTCTAGGTGTCTGGACGTGAATTTCGACGTCCTAGATCTCCTCCTTGTAGTTGATCTGATGGCAACTGCCGCTCCTCCCCCTGAGCTTGCGCTTTCCCCCAACTTCGAAGAATTCAAGAATTTCAAAGGCTTCACCTTTGAACTAACTCCTGCGAACCCTAATGTATTGGGGTATCGACGATGTTTTCCCTCCTAAGCTTTTGTCAATGGAAATTGACTCCACCCCAGTTCAAACTTGTGCTCTGCATGCAAATTGCACTGTTTCTCCCTGAGATTTCAACTTACTCAATCTCTAAGGGACTTGGCCCTTCTGCATCTTCCAAAGGAATTTCTGGTGCCCTCTTGGCACACTCTACGCTTGACTTCCTGAGATTTCAAACTTGAAACAAGTTCACCTCTTGGACCTCATCCTCGCTTCTGAAAAGTGCTTATCTCTTCTGATCTTGATCTCCTTGAAGATTTCTATTTCCCACGCACTCCCTACATTTCAGGGATCTTGTCAAACTCATATCGAAGGTCAATGGTGATCGACAGTTGATAGTAATTGTAGGGCTCCAACATGCGTGCTCTTTATCAGAGAGTTCGACCTCCGCAAATCTAAAATGTACTCGCCCAACTTGGTCTAACCGAAAAAGTTGATCTTCCAGCTCGACGAGATCAACAACATTTGTGAATTTCGGGCCATGAACTAGCACGTCTTCTACTTTCACTTTCACGCTCTGCAACAATTTCCCACCCTCGATCTCCATGCATAGATCGACAGTTTGCAATGATTGCAGGGTTTAACCTCCGCAATCAGGGAAGTGCTTACTCGACTCTAGTCCAATCCTAGTCGTTGATCCTCCATTCCTGACAAGATCAACGACATGGTTTGAATGTGGGCCATGAAATAGCAGGTCCGCTAATTTTCACCTTCGCGCTCTACAATGATTCCCAACTGTAGATTTAATCGAGCGGATGGTGTTTAATTCCTTAACCCCAATTGGTTTTTGAATCGATCTGATGATCGAGATGGCCTTTCCTCCCGTTAAACGACTCGCCTCCATCACCTGTGTCAGATTCTTAAGTCATCTACAGTTGTTGTTACTATGATAGTTCGGGTCACTTGACTATCGTGAAATTTGACCTCTCGGAGCTTCGAGTTCCCGAGGTCGCGAAACCTTCAAGAGCTATCTCCTTTTTTCACAGGATTCCTACACCCAGGTCACGTGGACTTTCAGATGAATCTTGGGCTATTAACCCTACTCGTAGTCAGGTTTTTGGTTCAGTACTCGGGTGCGAGTTCAAAGTCTCTTAGACTACTGTTCTGAATGAAATGCCTTCCTAACTCACAGAGCTATGAGCTCTGAAATAGGGCAAGGTAACTTGTGAGGTTATCGAAAAGGTAACAATTCCAAGAAGCTCACTCTGATTCTGGGACTGTGTTGTAATTCCCTAGGGAAAGTGATTTCAAGGAATTAAACTAAAGCATTAGGAAAATCAAGCAGATGTAAAATTTATCAAGGGAACGAATGCATACTCTTAACTTAATTATTCAATACAAAAACCATTTATATGCATATAAATACAAGCATGCATCCAATATTTCTCATTCAAAGCAAAAGGCATAAAAACACTTATCAGAACCATAAGGCGTGATGCGACTGCTGAGAGGGGTGATCATTTTCACCCAACCATAGGCTCAGTCACTCCCAATGGATTTATCACTAGCCACCCCTGAGCTTAGAACACGATGCTTTGAGGTTCAATCTCTTACTTCCAACTCAACGGAAGTTAGGGATGAAGGTTACTCTCCTTCTCCCAATACATAAACAGAGAAGGACGAAGGTTACTCTCCTTCTCCCAGCTGAGTTTCTATTCTTTGTGATCAAAACTCACTTTTCTCTTTCAATTCTTCCTCAAACCCAAGAGCTTCGGATCTCTTCTCTGCATTGTTCGCAGGTCCCTCCTACCCACTGTTATCGGACAAATCGGTAGGTGTAGAAACTAACTGATCTCCCTAGATCCACCTAGATCTAGAACAAAACACACTAGAACATGACACTTTCCTTAAGTTTTCGATATTGAATTTACTAACCAAAGAGGGATAGGTGACATACTGTTTAAATGTCACTTCCTCTCGCCATCGCCATCCTAGCTCTGTTCCAATGCTCATACAATGATGAAACTGCAAAAAGATGCAACCAACCAAAGTGATAGCAATATCATAAACTCAATATAAACCTATGTATGTGATCAAGGAATCATACAATAAAACACTACAAGCTTTATAGGAAAGAATCATATTACTGTATCATATTAAATGTGAAAGAGAGATTACAACCATGGCCTTGATGTCGTAAGGTCCCTTCCAACTGTCCTTCATTCCCCACACACTTCTTGCTCCAAGGATTCTAAGACCATGGATATGATAGCTACTCACAATCTATCTTGACAAAGCAAATCTCAAAGCCACTCTAACCAAGCTAATAATTCCAAACCAAATCCCAAAAGCTCCAAAGCTAACCAAAGCTAACTTTCTCCATGAGAACTCCTCTCCTTTTATAAATACATGAGAATAAGTTACCGAGCTTAGTCTTTGTTCTTTCTCATGCTTGTAAATCAATGAGAATGTAACCGAGTATGCTTTTATCACTTTTTCGGACTCGTAAAGGTTATACAAAAAATGAACCCCCTGGAGTTCTCTTTAAGCTCTTTTTAGATTCTCTAAACATGAAAATATTGCCGAGCGATCTTGTTCTTTTCACGGTCATTAAAGTATTTGAAGAAAATGTCTGTTGAGCGATAGTTTATCTCTTTTTCGATCTCATAAGACTACTTTACAAAAAAGGAACCGAGAGAGTTATATTTTAAGTGTTTTTCCAGACTCTATAATCATGAAAAACCTTCGAGTTTTMTTTCTTTGGACTCGTAAAACAAACATCGAAAGGCCTATATGGGATCGAACCGCTCCTTCCTAGGGTTCRTTAAACATACTYCGAGGGACTCATCTRAAGGATGAGCTTACATTACAAGCATATGTTATCCTCCTCAAGCTTGCGTAAAAATAAAGAGGTACTCACCAGAAATGGTGGGGGAAAAATTGGGAAAGAAATGTATCTAAACCTATATTTTGTGGAAGAGTCGCTTTTGAACATGACACCCTTTCACTCGCTTTGTGTCTAGGTTGGAAAATCCACTTGTCTCATGATCATACTCCTTTATAATATTATAAATCGGTCTGTGATCCCTGTTGTTGAGTCAGTGTTTACAAGACAGTTGTCGTGTTGTCAATATGTTCAAAGAGAAGTTCAACCTGGAAAGCCTTCTATTGCGTCGGCCATTTCTGTATTCCTTAAGCCTTCTGTTGTGTCAGTCATCACTGATTCAGTCTTGAATCACTTGTTACTCTGATCTACATCAAATCTTGTTACTTGTTTCGTGTCATTGATGTGGGATACATTAAGGCCCTCCTGTGATGAGTCTTTTTTTGTTGACTTCAACTCATTATCCAGGAATCAGACTTAGAAACTAATTGGTACCTTGGAACTTGCATGCCTCAATGGCATGTTTCCTCGCTTTCGATAGTGGGTTTTCATTATTGACCCTTGATCGGGAGATTCCGTCGAGTTTTCGACTTCAGCTCATTAATTCACATTCGTTGGATTGTACTAGTGTACCTTGGGAGTCATTGACATTAATGGTGATTTCCCTCGTGCTTGTTAATGGTATACACTAATGACTGGTAATCAAGTGGTTTCTACCATGTTTGACTTCAACACATGTATTCACATGGTTAGATTCGTACTATAGAGTGGTGGATATGAAGACCCTGGATATTTTCTGATAGATCCAAGTTGCGTTGGAGTATATTCAGTTTGTACTATTGCATAGATCCACATTGTATGTTTGGTGGCTATGTTCAAATTTGAGTCCTTAACACGTAGATCCACAATGTATTTTTGGTGGCTATGTTCAGATTTGAGTCATATCGGCATTTACCTCAGAATTCTTGCCGGTGGGAGGGGCAGGAGATGGAGCATTTTGAACATTAGAAGAAGCAGGTTTGGGGTTGGCGCTTGAGGTGGAATGTGGTTGGGCACAGAAAGTGCCAATCACACCGTCGGTTGCATGAGAAGCAGCTGGAGTAGTTGAAGTGGCGAAAGTGGAAGGACGAGGTGCGTTAGGTAGAAAGTCTTAAAGGGTACCCGTTTGTGAGTAAACGAGGTCAAGGTATTGAGCACGACTTATGGCCTGCTCTTCCGTGACCACTCCACTCATGGTGATGTCATGACTGATGTCATTCACACATGATTTTGTGAACCACTCTACCAGCAACTGATCGGGGAGTTCGAGTTTAATGAGACGTCGTCTTCGTCGCCACTCATGAATGTGATCAAATATATGAGTGGCTTTGTTTTTTTTGAAAGAACTCAAAATCTCGGTCCCCGTTTCATAACGGATCGGTAACTGGTAGTGGGTGAGGAAGGCCATAGCTAGGGTGTTGAAGTCAGCGAAGAAACCTCGTGGTAATTCTATATACCACTTCACAGCAGAACCTATGAGGGTCCGTTGAAAAAGATGTAAACGAATACAGTCATCCATCAACGAGTTGGATGAACACCAAAGGTGAAAATTCATGATGTGACTGTTTAGGTCCTTGCCCGCTTTGCCGTCGAATTTAGGGATGTCCGATGGTAGCTTGGTCGGTATAGCGGTCCATTGGGGAGAGTGACGAATTGGATCATTCAAAATCCTTGACAAGTCCAGGAGTTCCAAAGTGGCCAAGAAGGGTAACTGTCGATTCACATGCGGGTACTGGTGGGTTTGGGGAGGAAGCCCCATCGGCAAACCAGTAGGACCATACGTAGTTTGCATATAATGTGAAGACCCAGGCAGATTTGGTGGTGGTTGTAGAGGATAGTATCTCATGGGATTGTATTCTGGAACAGGGACGTGAGTTTGAGCATTCGAGCCCCAAATAGGATTGGACGTACCTAACTATGGTTGGCCTATATTAGGGGGTATAATGGATGCAGCTGGAAGTTGTTTCCCCCCAGTCGATTGAGGAGTATGTTGTATCATATGATTCCAATACTGATCCAAGGATAGAGGTATGTTTTGTCCATAGGGTGGGGTCGGCAGGGTTTGTCCTCCAAATGGGGGTTGTGTTCCAATTGGGGGTAGTGTTCCAATTGGGGGTTGTGTTCCAATTGGGATTTGCGTTCCCATAGGAATTTTCCCACCAAGGGGGGGTTGAGTCAAACCTCCTTGGTGAAATTTTCCACCAACAGGAATCTGGTAATTTGGTGTGAATGACGGAATAGTGCCACTAGGATTAATACTACCAGTGGATGACGAGAAAGGTCCTACAAAAGGGGGTTGAGGAAGTGTCGGAGTGAAACTGAGAAGAGAGTGCCTAGAAGAAGAGTGACCACCAAGAGAATTGGATGGGGTTTTCATATGAGTGGGAATGGAAGCACTCAATGCACGGTATCCGGGCGGTAGTGTCGGGGTGACACTGGACATGAGTAGTGTGCTGATGGAGGCTTGACTAATCACAGTAATACCAGTGTGTATACTCGTAGTATCTGTGTAATGGGTCATTTCTATAGGGATGGTTAAGATGTGGTCAGATCGCAGGGCGTCCGTACCAAGAAAATGATAGGCAGTAGTAAACAGTACTGTGTCTAGGTTAGAGGTTTCAGAGAGAACAGGTGAGACAGTGATTTCAATGCCTGATCCTGCACCAAAAAAGTCTCGTCTAAAAACGCCCGTAGACCAAAAAGGATCTTGGCCCTCTATTCCTAGAAAGGGTCCAACCAATGATCCAGAAGACACAACAACTAAGTCTCCGGAAGAATTCACTTGCATAAACTATCTCTCAGAATCGGGGTGAAGTTGAAAGTCCTCTTGAGTATTGGTAATCCAGAAATGTTCTAGAGAGTTGGTTCGTTCCATTTGTGGTGTGGTAACGTCTTGGAATTCACTCTATTGAGGAGGGATCTCAGGTGAGCTTGTAGGCAGGGGTTGAGAACCTTCCAGATGCTCTGGAGATAAACCCTGCATTCTACGTGAACGGCGTTGAGGATCTATTGTGAACGAGTTACAAAGTCACGAAGAAAATCGTATGGTCAACTTGGGTAGACAAACAACATGTGCTAGTAAACAAAATCTAGGAAACAATACCAAGCAAACAAGA
This sequence comes from Picea glauca, assembly GCA_000966675.3. NCBI lineage: Eukaryota > Viridiplantae > Streptophyta > Pinopsida > Pinales > Pinaceae > Picea > Picea glauca. Next base: position 77,286 of record JZKD02S1791834.1, on the reverse strand, counting down.
CCTTCTAATTCCGAAGTCACTAGTTGGTGATGAAATCCAACATCGCAACAACGAGATGAGAAGGGGCTGGGCTAGGGTGGAAAAGTTACGCTGACGACTTTCTTAACGGACTTACACCCTGGTCTAAGCTCCCACACATAATTCTGGGTATACCCTCCAAGGAGCTCGAGTGAGTTTGGCCAACATCGATTCCAGGTACTGTGAAGACTTTCCCCTTCACAGTCACCTTGTGTAAGACCCTATAAATATAGGTCACTAAGGTTACCACCGACAACAATAAGGCCTGGGGGGATAGTCGATAGTCCGATCCACACGCAAGGGCAGGGTATCTAGTCCGAAATCAACTCAAGAGGCTTCCACTCATCATTGTGGGTATACCTCCAAGTGACCCCCGTAATACGTGCAATATCTACACCGATATCAACAAAGAAGGGTGAGTAACTCTGTCAATATCAATTCGACCTCGTGTTTGACCCTTGTGTGAGAAGGGCTTCCCAGGACAAAATGGTGTAAATGGAATTTGACACTCCTTAACACAAAATGCTATTATGTGTTTTGTGCTTTGGAGAGTGTATTTATCTACCTATTCCAAAGCGCTAGCTTAGCTAAATGTTGGTGTAATAGAGCCCTAGAAAAGAGTTACTAGTTAAATTTTACAATTGCGCAATGTTATTAAGGGTTGTTGTTATTCAAAGGAAGCGAAGATGAAACTGATGTTGTATGAAACTCTGACCCAACGATGCATAGATAGGAATGAAATATATCAATTTTTGTTCAATGAATCCTATGTACGGGAGGGAAAGAGAATTTTTCCAGACCAATCTTGAACTACGATACACAATTTTCTTTAAAATGCAATTGCAACGAATCACGCAATAGTAACAATTCTCTATTGTTTCTTTTTCAATAATTTCAAAATTTGATTTTCAATATTTTCGAAGATGAAAATGCTTTTGAAAGAAAAACGTTTTTCACTTTTCAAAAAGGACCTACACCATGATAGTGAAAGTGAGGAAAACCAAAAACTAATGAACAAGCAATAAACAAAAACCCAAACCAATCTTTCAATGGAAACAAAAATGACAAGCAGACCAAACTAGTCTTTTCAATTGCGTGAGAAAAGTAATCTTGCAAATAATGGGCAAAAGAGAAAGACAAATAATCTCAACTTTCAACTGATCACCAGTTCTTAACCAAGAAAACACTCAGATTCCAAAATTAGAGAGTATATCTTTGCCAAGAAAAGTCAAGAAATGAAAGTCAAGAAAAGATGGACAGGAAGAGCCTTTGATTTCCTAAGACTGATCATGCACAAAATCCGAAGACAGGAAAGCATCAATCAATGGTCCAAGAAGTTATTTTCAGGTACCTATACTGATCTGGGCAGCTGAACATGCAAAAGTCTTAAATCCAAAATTTTGAAAAGAGGGTTTGAAGGCTATCAGTGTTACACAGTGTGAGAATGGGTCATTCTCATAGGCTAGCTTTGAGCAGAGTGCGAGAACCTCGCACTGGACCTAAAGGCAAAGTGAAAACTCATAGTATTCTCGTAGGCCACAGTGGGGTTCAGTGCGAGAATGTCTGAAACTAAGCAATTTTTTGGAAAAAGACAAAAAAAATGAAGGGACTTCTGGACCCAGAGGGTCTATCAGGGTGTCCTGAAGACTCGGAGATTGATAGAAATAGAAAAGGGTAAGGTAAGAGAAAATGGCCAAGGAAAAACACCAAAAACCACAAAGAAAACAGGTTGCATCCCCAATGGAATCGCCAATTTTGTTATCAGACTAATCGGTAGGTGCAGACACTAACAGATCTCCCTAGATCCACCTGGATCTAGAAAAAAATAGGACAAGACATGCCTATTTCCCTAAGTTATGACCATTGAATTAGCTAGTAGGGAGGAACAAGTGACATACCTTAATATCACTTCCTAGGGTCTTTGTTGCTCCCGCTTTGCTCCGGTGCTCTCGTGAGGTCAAGACCAAGACAACACAAACCAACAAAAGTGAAGATAGAAAAATATATTCAATCGTCAACTTATGTATATGATCAAGGAATTACACAACAAAGTAAGAATGACTTTATGGGAAAAGGACATGCCGTTGTATCATATTAATCGAAAGTAGAAGATACAACTTGATCGCCTTGATGTCGCAAGCTTCCTTTTGGTGGCTCTTGGTTCCAACACACACACTTGCTCGATCCTTGTATGAAGAAGATCCAATTCCTCTTGATAGACTTGCTAGAGTCTCCAAGCTCCTATTCAAGCTAGGCTCTTCACACAATTCCTTCACCAATTCTCCAATTAATCTTGCTTAACCTTTTCCATGAGAATCCCATCAATATATAGGAGAGGATGAGATGGTTACTTGGATAAGAATGATCCCACAATATTAGGGAAACTAATAAAAAGATAATCATTTGAATGCCAACCCATTCTCTAGAATATTCCCTTCTAGAACCATCGAGACTTCATATTTTTCCAAGCTTGAGAACAAGTTCGCACCCTAGCTATGTAGCACAGTGCGAGAAGTTCGCACCCTAGATGAAGGCAGCCTGTGAGAATGGGTCATTCTCACACCCTAGGATATAAGAAACCTGCGAACTCTCTTCAAAAATATGTTTAGTTCACCTGAGTTCACAACCTGAGTTCACAATAGGATATAACAACCTGAGTTCACCATCATCAATACATCATCAGGATGACCAAAATCATGGGTAACAGAATTCCCCCCAAAGTATGAGGCCGGAATCAATGACAGTCGAAATACTTTGTAAACTGCATGTGTGTATGTATGTCGGAAACCAGGAGCACACCTAATCGGAAACCTGTGAACAACCAAG
>JZKD02S1791833.1:645557-658776 GCA_000966675.3 Picea glauca | reverse complement strand
TAAGTATAATCAAAATAATTAATTAATAACTTGTAATCAATTTAAGGTTATATCATAATTAATTATAATTTAGCTAGTGTTTCGGATTATTTATGAAATTATTTACAGTAATAAGGAAAGGGTCATTACATTCTCTATCAATTTTATGAAACTTTGATTATCAGAGTGAACCATTGTTGTCTCGAGCTTATCACCAAACAACCCATAAACCAATTTTCTGAGCCATACTGCTTCCTTGTTGGCATTACTTGATGCAATATACTCAACCTCTACTATAATATGTTCAATGGATCCCTTCTTCCAACTCGACCAAGAGTTCATAGCAGATCCTAAACTGAAGCAATATCCGAAAGTACTCTTCTGGTCCATTGGGCTTCCTACCCAGTGAACATCTACATACCCATGCAGAAATAAACCACCACTAGATGTATATCTCAGACCGGATGTAATGGTACCTTTGAGATATCTCAAGATGTTCTTTAATTAATTAATCCCACCAAATGATTTTTTCAAAATGAAAAACCGACCAAGATATTATTTGATGAAGTATTGAACCCATTATTCAAAATAGTCAAACTTTCTAATGAGCAAAATAATGAACACATAATCATAATTTAACTTAAGATTTAACACGAAAGTAAACAGTTGATAAAAATTAACGTTTTTGTTTAACTTGAGATTTCTAAGCTCATTTCTAAATTTTGACATATACTCTTGTAATGAATGTCTCATACAGTAGTGAATGTCTTAAGTTTGTCTCAAAGCAAGCCAAGGTATGGAACTATTTGAAAAAGTTAATTCTGTAGCTCACTATAATTATCAAGATTCTAATGGGGGGCCTTTAAATTTTGTAAAAATTTAAGTGGAGTTGTTGGGGCCCAACAAATGGTGACTTACTAGGTGAAGCAGTTATCTCTGATCTAGTAAGATTTCATCTCAGGAAGAAAATAATAAGACTTGAAAAATGATTTAAGCTCCCTGAAATAATTTCACTCTGAGACCATATAGTATTAGGATAAGTTCAATCTTATAACCAGAAAGTAGAATTTTCTTTGCAAGGGATTATAACTTGAAATAATTTCTTAATCAAAGAGTCATGATGTTTATAAAAGAAATTCAATACTATTGATAGAGCCACTGCTACCAGTAGGCATCCATAACCTCGACAGGGATGTCATTTAACCCACTCAAATGCTTTAATCCCATCCAATAGTTGTATCCACATGATTTATAATTCCATAAGATTTAATTTAAAAACATATACCTGCTACCTCTCGACCCAACATTGCTTCGTTTCCAGCAGGCTTGTTCAGTACCCCAATGAATTTGTCTTGGTATCATGTGTGCATTTACCCACTTCCAGGGAGCCTATTCATTACCCTAACGGGTTTACACACACTTCCCACACTTAAGTTCTTCCAACCCTCTTATGTCACTTTTAAATAATAACACAATTATAGATTTGTTGATGACAAAGAGAGCGGGGTGACACTAGAGGTTAATTTCAATATAGGTGAATAGTTTATTTATTTTCTTTCAAAACTGGAAGTTTTTTTATCATGGTTTAGAGATTTTAGATTTCATTTAAGAAATCATCTAGAGAATGGGGAAGCACTTAAAAGTGATTCCTTAAGAATATGAACGACATAAAAAGTTTAAAGATCAATCGTAATTCTCAAATATTTAAACCACAACTCTGGTGTAATACTCTGGCAAAGAAAATTTGAGGACAAAATGAAAGTGATAATTGACTTAAAAATCAATTGTCTGAGCTACATCTTAATATCGAGACCTTTTTAAATTATTTCAAATTGCTTGAAAAACAAAAGTCTTAAAATGAATGCTTCCTTTGACAATCACTCTTTGATTAGAAATATAATTATTCAAAAAGACACACAAGAAGAAAACTCATTCAAAACAATCAAAGAAAACAAAAAACACACAACAAACCAAATCAAATTTTATTAATGGGATTCAAAATCAGAAGTACACAAAATCAAAACAGCAAGAGAAAACTTTTCAGGAAATGATTTTAGCCAAAGATAAACTTGAGCTTTTGGATCCACTAGCATCTCACTATAAAATAAAGGAAGAACTAAATCATATAAAATATCATGTGCAAGGATTTTCTTAAGATAGTGATGCATGAGATGTTACTTTGACCAAGAATTATTATTAAAAATAAAAGAGACTAAAAGAAAATAGAAAAATATGTATTAATATGAGTGCAGTTCTACTCGTGGCACCTTGGTTCAGGGTTAAATTGACAGTTCAAATTTACTTATCTCTTTCCTTTCCATTTAAAATTTTCATGATGATACTACGTTTTTGAAAAGAAATATTCAATGAAAAGTAGAGAGAAAAATATTTAAAGTGGACTTCCTTGACAACATTCATATTATGGTTCTCTTTGTGTGCCCACTTGTGTTTATAAGTACATTATTACAAAGAGAAACACTGAGAAATAAAACTAAAGGAAACCTACTCCTAAACCAACTCTAAACTACCAAATAGATCAAAATGCTAAGTAAAATCTTAATTCTAGTGAAGCCACAAGAGCATCTTCAATCCTGCAAGGCATAGAAAATAAAAAATTAGAATAAGATAATGTAGTAATTGTAGATACAAAAGAAATATATCATGCTTACCTCCTATTAATTCTTTAAAAAAAAAAACAAGAACGACCTTACGATTTTTTTGAAACTTCTTGATGTATGAATCCTCCAACGATTATGCAATCTTGTCGTGATATGGGTCATAATGGCATGGAAGAGTGTAAGTAAGTTTGGAAAACTTCTCAATATTATGGGGACCTGATAGAACCATCAATCAAGGATGAAATGCCCCATCCTCCTGACAATTCTCCAAGTGTTAATCAATTTCTTCACATGAAGGATCTAAAAAAATCATGTCATGCTTACTTCCTAGATATTTTGGTAGAAATAAAGCAAGCACAACTTTATCTTTGTTATGAATACTTTTTAGATACAAATCTTCAAGCCATTCCAAGATCCTATCATAAAAATTAAGATGCAAACTATGACTGTGATGAAATGGATATATCAATGAGGAAAACATCATAAGAGCATGCATGACACCAATTAGATTATTGGTTTGAATGCTTCCTTTGATGATTGATCATTTCAAAATGTGAATCATAAACATTAAAATTCGAACTAATCAAAGAACGAATATGAAATGTAGAATATTTGATCTCCATAAGAATGAGTGAATTGTGTTTTTCAAAAAAAAATCATGTAAAATCATCTCGCAGCATGTTTTTTTTCCATGCAAGTGATGAAAGTGAAAGAGCATCAAATCCAACTTCACAAATGTTATGTTTGAAATTAATTTAACCAAATCTTGGCATATAGAAAAGATATGATTGTGACGGAAAAGAGTAAGATATCGTGGGTAAAGTATCATATCCACCAGAATCTAAGAAGAGATTAGGATATAAAGAGTAAAAGGAATCATAAACGAACACATGAAAAGAATATGTTGAGCTATGATATTTAGAAATGGTATTCTCAAGACATTCTTCTTCACTTTCCTTAAAACTTTCTCTTCGTTTTGGTGATAAAATATTCAACATAATATGATCATCTAAATCTGCCTCCTATATGATAGATAATTCAAAACTTTCATGACAAACATATAATCTTTCTTGTGGATAAGCTATGATTTGTGGATGAAGGTTTAAGGTTTCTTCTTCCAATTGCATAGCTACATCTCTAATCAGTTTCATTGGAATGTGAGAATTCTTAAGATCGATTTCATCACCTAAGTGTTCTTAAATAACTGAATTTAAATACTAATTAGAGCAAGATTTAGAAGAATATGGACATTCACCTTGACCTAACATAAAATATTCTTCCACGATGGTTAAGGACTGAGCATACAATGATTCATAGGAAAAACCAATTTGATTTTCAGTAATAACCTTTTCAGTAGATTCTACCTCCCTTGCTTGTTCAAAATTTTCGAATGGATTCCTCTCATCCTACGAACACAATTCTTCTCACAATTGAGTGATAGGATTTGTAACTGATTCATCATTCACGATTTAATATGACTGGATGAAAGGGATGCAAGCATCATAGAGGAGATTTAGTACAAATGACATGTCATCAAGATTAAATTTACAAAGAACATGATGGATTCTTTTTGAAAATCCTTCTAGAGATGAATTGTCATTGACTAGTAAAGTATGAAATACTTCACATAATTGATTGTAATCATAGTTTTCAAAAGAATCTAAAAATTCCTCTACAAATTGAAACCAATCAATAATGTGATATGTTGGAAAAGACTCAAACCAATGTTTATTCCGACCCGTAAAAGTAAAAGTGAACAATTTGCACAAAACCTTTAAATTAGAAATATTATCCTTGATGCATTTACACCAAAACTTGTTAAGGTGGTATTTTGTAGATACATCCCCCCCACCATCAAAGGTGAGTTTGGACAGGCAAGAGACTGTCTCATTGGGAATATCAGGTAATGATAAGTGGAAAGCATGTTCCAATACAGTGATTTGGGGAGCCATGGGGAATTAAATACATTCAAAACAAATAGTCCTCTAAGGCGAGCTTGTCAGTTTGGTCTGCATTGTAGTGCATTTCAAGATGAAACAAAAGAAGAATTTATAAATATGGAATTATGACAGGCTGATGGGTAACACATTTAATCATTAAATTTAGTCAGCCCTCCTTCTAGCTTCATTTGTTGATGGATGTAAGTAACACACCCTCAACTGGAAGGTGAAATATGGAATGGGGTTGTCTAATTAACCCAAGCCATTTGGAATGAAATGACCCGATGGGTTTAAAGGCTGCGTTAGCCAACTAAAGTCATTAAAAAAAAAAAAAAACTATTCTAAAGCTATGATTCTAACAAATGATATATTACATACTAATGTTTATTAAAAAGAAACGTGAATATACAAATGATTATAAACAATCTATATGCAGTTTACAAGGTTTACTTCAAATCTTGTGAAAACGAATGTTCATAATAATATGCTTGTAAACAAGATAAAGAGAGGGAGAAAATCTTTTGTTTTCTTTTTGAATGTTTAAATATTATAAAGTAATAAATAATAAGCAAATAAAATTGAAATAACGATACAGAAACAATCAAATCTAATTAATGCAATCATCGTCTTATTCATATATAAACAAATCTGACAAAAGAAATAAATGCACCTACTAACCTCTCACTAGTCAGCAGTACTAAGCTAAATTCATCTCTCTGTATTTGTATGAGATCCTCTTAACTTGTTTCAAGTGTAAACCTATGACAAAAACAAGCATAATACTTGCTGAAGAAATTCAAGGAGGTGTTTCATATTCTGGAGCATGTTTATAATGACAGAAAGACAAATAATTATATATCTTGTGACCTTGAAATGTCCAATAACTGAAAATGAAATAAATTCCAATTCTCATGAATGGTTTTACTAGCTATCTAACACTAGATGTAGACTCAAAATTCTTGAATAGATGATCAGTCACAGATATAAAATGAACCAAAAGATAATGAACAACATAAAGAAAAGCATGATATAAAATATTATGTGCAGAAATGACTAAAGCTAATTTGACAAAGATAACATTTCACATCATGAAATTACATTAGAAGACAATGAAAAAACACTACAAAATCTACACGGGATGAAATCCAAAGAGTAAACTACTTTCTCATATAATTTCAACAAAATATGTTCATCATATGTTCCAGGAAGAACTTTTGGGATAATTGACTCTTAATGATTGAAAAAAATAATATATAAATCATAGTGATTAACCATGTATTGATAAAACAAACAAAAGCTAATTTAAATCAATGCATAATCAATTATTCAAATAATATGAATATATTATAATGAAAATAAAACCATTTTATTCACAGGACGAAATCCATTAAGAAATATGGAATTTCATATATAGTTCCATTGACAGAAGATAGGACAACCTAGTGGCGGCGGCAGAGAAGGCGAGGGTTCGATCTCAGGGCTTCAGCCTAGTCCTGCAGCTCTCCACAGGCCCGTTGGCCTCCTCCAGACCCGATCCAGGCATCAAGCTCGCTCCAGGCAGTCCCCAATGGTGGCTGTGAAGTCCCTCGTGGTTGCACCTGCGGCTGGTGCGCCCCCTCTCGTGGTTGCATCCTCCATGGCGGCCGGTGCCTCCCCTGCTCCTGCACGCGCCTCTTCAAATGCCGGTGCCAAGCCCGACGGGGATTGCCCGCCCTCAGATCAGGGTCCCTCTTTGGGCCGAGCGGGACAGGCTACTTTCAAAGATATTGCTTCCCTTCGCGGGGGTTCTTCGGCTCCAAATACTTCGATAGTTGAAGCCCCAGCAGTTTCTATCCAGTTGCCGAAGGAAGTATTGGAGTATTCCTCTCAGCTCAGCAAGTTCACCATGGTTTGTAGGTTTAACGACTTTTGGCTGAATCTGGTTTCTCTTCGTTCCTGGATCAACTCCGAATGGTCCCCGCTTCTTGAGGGTGAGATTAAAGTCTTCCCCCTTGCGAAGGGTTTTTTCACAGCTATCTTTGATTCTTCTGATGAAAGAGACTTGGTTTCCAGCTCTGGGCCGTGGTTCTGGGGCAGATCAGGGCTATTCAAGCAGCCGTGGACCCCAGACTTCGATCCAGCCACGGCCTCTATTTCTACTGCTCCGGTCTGGGTGCGTCTCCCGTCACTCCCCTTGCACTTCCGGGGGCCCAAAACTCTTGAATCTATCGGAAATGGCATAGGGAAATATCTCTGCAATTGCCTCGAAGATGCCCCAGCCAACTCCACCTTTGCACGGATCTGTGTAGAGATGGACTTCAACAAGGGTTTCCTAGCAGAAATCATCCTCCTCGGAGAAAACGTCTCTTGGACCCAGAAGATCGATTTCGAGAACCTCTGTTTCAGATGCAGGGTTTGTTTTGAAACAGGGCACATAGCCCAGAATTGTGAGAAGTCATCCGAGAAAATAAGACCATCCCGACGCCAAAGTCCCACTTGGTGGACAGGAGCGCAACCGGAGAAGCAAGCTGAAGCAAAGATCCCGCCGTCAGATGCTGAAGGGGAATCCATCTCCGTCCTCAAAGAACCTGTTAAGGGGGAAGACCCAGCGGAAGCAGCTCTGCCCAAGGTTTCAAGCCCAACAAAGAAAGTCTCATGCTGGACTGATATTGCTGAGGCAGAAGAAGTGCAAGCTCAGCCGGAAATTCATAACGAGGTTCAAAGCAATGAATGGCAGGTCATCACCAAAAGGAAAAAAAACGTCTATCAGCGGGAAGATGTAATGACACGAAGCCGCTCTAGCTCACTGAAATAGCTATCAACAAGATGTATTCTAAGTAATGTGTAATGTTTCCAGGATTCTAGCAATTTTAGCATTGTCTCTCAGCTTATGTAGGCAGCAGCTCTGTGTAGCCCTGCCATTTGTAACCGATCTGTGTCTTTGCCACCATTAATATAATTCCTCTAATCGTTATCGTAAAAAAAAAAAAAAATATGGAATTTCATAATCTTATTTGAAAATACTCGTCCATTCTCCCAAAATTCCAACCATCAGTTACTCCATTTGAAACTTAAAAAGTTTACAAAAGAAATAATATACAAAAGAGAAAGGATAAAAATCCTCCTCTCAAATTCTTGGATCCTTGGCTCTGAACTTTAACATATATTTATACCATGAATGAACAATCTGGGTGTCACTAATAATTCCTGCCACCTGAAATTTGCCTCATAAAGAGACACGAATATCTCTCAAATCATGCATTTGTTGGGAAAAATTCCCCCATTTAAGCTAAATAAGTCAATTTTGGAGATAAAATTTCAACCATTTCTTCAGATTCCTCACGGTTTGGCTACAATCCATCCCGCAAAATTGTATGTCTGTTCATGATGCATTTCCAAATTTTATTTGTTGTTGCTCATAAATTTATTTGCAACAATCCAATATTATTTTTGGATCAATCATCTTGAACTTATTTAGATAATAAAATCAAACCATGATCATATCTATATGAAATAACTAATATTAGAAACCCGTGAAACAAAAAGAAACCTAAATTAATAACCTAAAATTTTTGAATAAAACAAAATATAGAACAATAAAATTAAAATGAATTTAAACTAACTATAAGTTCTAATCAAACATTGTTTATATTTTCCTTTCAAATATGATCTTAAAATTCTAGAAGCTTCAAGTTTATGGAGAGGAAAAAAATATTAGTTTTGGGTTTTCACAAAATCAAACAAATGATAGATAATTTTTTTTTTTTTTTTTTATATGAGATGCAAAATGAAAAAAAAATAAAAATTAATCCCACCAAATGATTTTGTGAAAATGAGAAACCAACCAAGATACTATTTGATGAAGTATTGAACCCATTATTCAAAATAGTCAAACTTGCTAATGAGCAAAATAATGAACACATAATCATAATTTAAACGAAAGTAATCAGTTGATAAAAATTAATGTTTTTGTTTAAATTGAGATTTCTATGCTCGTTTCTAAATTTTTACATATACTCTTGTAATGAATGTCTCATACTATAGTGAATTTCTTATGTTTGTCTCAATTCAAGCCAAGGTATGGAACTATTTGAAAAGGTTGATTCTATAGCTCATTATAAATATCAATATTCTAATGGGGGCCCTTTAAATTTTGTAAAAATTTAGGGGGAGTTATTGGGGCCCAACAAAATTGTCCCAACCAATGCATGCACAACTTTCCTGTATGTTTCTTGTATGGGTTGTTATAAATTAGGACCTTATCTCCTTGCACAAATGCTTTTGTCTTAATATGTCTGTCATGCCAATATTTCTTCCTTTCTTTCTCAACTGTTTGATGGAAGCATTTTAGAAACATGGTCTCTTCAAGTTCTTGTAAGTCCATGAGCCTCTGCACAATTGATTCATCCTCTGACATGTGTGTAATATGTGTAATACACAAACTTGGAGTAATGAATTATGTAGGTACTATGGACTCTTTCCCATAAACTAGATGAAATGGAGTGCACTTATGGAGTTTCTTTGTGGTTTTCATGTAATCCCATAACACTGATGGAACTCTGTCATCCCAATCTTATTTGTTTGCACAACAGACCTTTGTTAATCCTCTCTCTAGAATCTTGTTAAACGCTTCCACTGTTCCATTGGCTTGTGGATGGTAGGGACTACTTTTATGATGTTGGATCAAGAACTCTATTGTAATATTTGTTATTGTACTACTGATAAAATGACCTCCCTGATCACTGGTCAGACTCCTAGGACATCCAAACTGAGTGATAATATTTTCAAAAATGAACCTAGAAGCAGTTTCTAGGAAAGACACTATACTTAAGAAGACTGTTATTTCTTCCAGTTATTCTGGTATGGCCTCAACCCAGAACATGTCTACATCTGGGAGAGGATCATCGAATTCTCCGCCACTTTCCCCTGACTCTGATATTGATCAGGCCCTACGTTACATCTTCCAGGCTTAATGATCACTTCAAAAGAAAATTCCTAAAACAATAGCAACCATCGACAAATTCTCCCTTCCAACACATGTTTTTTAACTGGATATTTTAATGTAGAATGATCAGTGAAGAAATTAAAATGAGAACCTAATAGATAATGTCTAAACTTCTGCAAATCGTAAATCATCTCTAAACCATCCCTTTCTATCATTGTATAGGTGTACTAAGAACATGATAAATTCTTGCTAGAAAAATAGATAGGATGATCCATGGCTCCATATCCTGGTTGTGCTAATATGGCTCCCAAGGAAATACCTAATGCATCTATGTGCATGTGAGATTCATTTTCCCAGTTTGGAAATATCAAAATAGGTGTTTTGTTGAGCTTCTCCTTTAGGATCTCGAATGCTTTATCACATTCTAGGGTCCATTGGAACATTTCGGCCTTGATTAGTAGATTTTCCAAAGGTGTAGTAATATTTTCATATCTTCTGATAAACCTGCGATAGTACCCTGTGTGCCCCAATGTGGAGCACAACTGCTTAGCACTCGTAGGTGGCTGCATGTTCACAATAACCACAACTTAGGATAGGTCTACCAGTACTCCCTCTTGGCATACTATGTGGCCAAACAAATTTCCACGTGGTATAGAGAAGATACACTTTATGAGGCTCAACAATATCTACAATTCTCTACATCTGTCAAACATCAGACGTAGTAGCGCTAAATGTTCCTTGAGAAGACTGTATACTGTCCAATCATCCATATAAACTTCTATAAACTTGTGAACAAATTCTCATAAATTTGTTATTACAATCCTAGAAAAAACTGCAGGGGCATTCTTTAGGCCGAATGGAATCACATTGTATGTAAATCACCCCCCTCTGTTATGAATGTGGTCTTCTTTTTTTTGTCTTTAACAATCCTTACTTGGTGATACCCTGAAAATCCATCTATGAATGAGTAAGATTATTTTCCTGCAACCTGTTCTAGTGCCTCATCAGTAAAAGGTGTTGGGAAAGGGTCATGCACACAGGCAGAGTTAATACTTTTATAGTCTACATAGACCCTAATGTCCTATGTGACTTTTTTTCTCTTGATGACTATTGGGCTAACCCATTATGCTTCTTCTACCACAAAAAAAATTCCAACTTCCAACATCTTGTCTATTTCTCTCTTAACCTTCTCTTTGACACTAGGGTTAAGGAGATATGGTCTATTCCTCATGGGATTTGATATTGGTTTTAATTCAATTTTCATCTCTCCCATAGCTCCTTTAATCTCTTTTAACTCTGAAAATGTCTTTGGGAACAAATCCCCATACTCTTGCAGCAAGCTACGTATTTCTTGGCTATTTTTCTCATCCAAGTAATATCCCACCTTAGCTATCTTAGGTTTCTTTGTGGTCCCTATATTCACTTTGTGCAACTTCAATGGGTGATTATAAGAACCATCAGTCTGACTGGGTATGATTTTCTAAATTTATCTGCTCCCTTCTATCTCCTTAATGGCTAAGTTCCTCAAATCTTCTAACCCATCCAGGTTTTCCAAATCCTTCTCAACCTTATATCATTATATAGGTCTCTTGTCCAATTTTAGGGGAAGATTATACTGAAATACCTAACTATGCCTTGTGCATACCACTAGGTGTAATTTCTGTTTACTAGTGTCTGTAGAAATGAATTCTTTAATTATTTGGAAGACTACTTCAAGCTCATGGTACTTACCTATAAACGAGAATTCCTTGCCAAAGTGATCTTCCAACGTTTTCCAATCATTTTTATTTCTTTTGGTTTCTTCATGAATGAACCACGATTTCAGAATGGGGCCTAGTGAATGGGGAAATACTTGAACACAGAAACAAGATGGTATTTCCACAACTTTCCACTATGTCACACATTGTTCAATATGTGTTTTAGGATCAAAATGCTCATTGAACAGTTGCACAACTTGGAAATCCATCCGCATCTCTGGTTCCATCTACTCCTTTTCTTGAAATCTATATTTGATAGCCTTCTTCACATCATCCCAATTTTCGAGTAAGGCATTGTGATTGGTACACCATATGGTAGGGGTGTCGTGGAGGGATAAATCCAACACTAAGATCCTTTGATCCTCCACTAGGTTTTCTTCCATGTTGACCACCAAAATTTCAAGTCCTGAGGTACCATCATATATTGGGTGTTCTCTGACCTCAGTCCATCCCATATAATTTCCCTAACAATTGTGCATACTCTTGAAAATATTTCATATGAGACTTGCTACCAACTCTCAAATTCTAGTTCTAAATCTTTGTCCGCTGATTGTATGCTCCTCCAACTTACCGATCCATCAACAGTAGGATTTATGTAATATTCTCTTGTTCCCGTTGTTACAGTTTACAACTAATCCAATTCTTCTCCCTCCATGTTTTTGTCCATTGGCTCCATGTATCGAGGGCCTACATATAGATCCAAGGGTTGATCTACTTTTATTTTGTCTGCCTCAAATGTCATAGTGTCTTTGTTTTGGTCAATCACCGCATAGTTTTCATAGGCCCAATAAATACCAATTAGTGCAGGATAAGGGTCCCTATCCCCCATGATTTTGATCACCTCAAAATAAGCTACATTCTTCACTCTCACAACATCTATTTCCACATTCTCCAGTCTTCCTATTGGGAAAATTAAATATTGATTGGACATCCTTAGATGGATTGGGGGATATGTAAACTAGGGTTTTCCTAAGGCTTCCAAAGTTGTTTTAGACAATATGTTAAGTTTTAACATCAGATCCTATATCTAACATAACATCCTTAATCTCAAAATTGTCTAGTTGGGTTACTAATCTAAAATCTTTTCCAATTTGTACTTTCCTTCTCTCCACTCTTTGAGTATTCTTCTCGGGAAGATTAGTCCTTATTCTTGTTTTTGTAGATTCTTCATTCCCTAGGACTAGGTACAGTGCATTGCACAAATTTTCTTTCAATTGGTCATTCCCAAGAATATTAGAAAATAATTGAAACCAAAGGTCGACTACATTCAGTGGTTTCTCAGATTTTCTCATCATGACTTTTATAACCCTATATTTCATAGGATCAACTGGTGACTAGAAATTTTTACTCTTGATGTAGTTTGGTTGTAAATAATATTTCATTTTTTGCAAATTATTTTCAAAAAGAAAGAAAAAATAAAGAAAAGAAAAAAGAAAGAAAAGAAAAAGAAAAGAAAAAGAATAAACGAGGGCATAAAATAAAATGGATAAATCCCCATGCAATAATATTGACTTGATCCATACAGTTTAAACATGGTCAAGTCTTTTTCAATTTATGTTGATAGGTTTAGTGAATAAGGCTTGGCTAAATTGTTTAATCTTAGACAACTAGATAGGTTAGTTAGTGAGTAAATTTGATCAAATTGTTTAAACTTGGTCAAATAGCCCAAGGGTAGAGGAATTTATTGGCCCAACAGTCTAATCTGTGTTAAATGTGTAGGTAGATAGGATAGGACATAGGCTATACAATTTTTCCTTCAATAAAACATGCATGATGCTCAATGAAAATTCATGATTTTGATGTTTGAAGTGTGTTTCTTAACCCCATGGTGATAAAATGCAAGGGAAGCGGTGAAAAAAACCCACAAAAGAGCAGTATCCTAAGTTTTCACTGTGTGTTTTTATTCACACCTGGAAATTAAAGAGTGCACATAGATATATGATTGATCTAATGGCGCTTAGATCTACGGTCGACAAGAAATTATAGACCCCCCGACCGTTC
>JZKD02S1791833.1:633429-645507 GCA_000966675.3 Picea glauca | reverse complement strand
CCCCCCTCACTCTAAACTAGTTACATCCTACCCCCCCGCCTCCAATATACCGCCATACCAGATTTTCCATACCACCGCCCCGTCATGACATCATACTCCACTTCCTCATTGTCTCATGATGTCACACTCCACTACCACTTATCATTGGTCATATCCCATTACTCTGTCAGTGTACCTCATTCACCATTTACCAGCCAAATTTCATTTTCCCCCACTCATTACCCTCCATGTCACCCTCACACACCCTTAACCCATCACTGGCTCATCGCCTCATTCCTAGATATCCATTGGCAAATTAATACAGGATAACATATTTGTTATCTTGTTGACCTGTCCCCCGTGCCCAATAGATACCCATTTGCCCAAATCTAATCTCGTTCCTCCACCATTCTCGCACTTCTCACACTCTCTTCATAGAAGAATCTCATTTTCCTCACCATTTCAGTCAATGACCCAGCCATAGCCATTACCAACTAGCATTTCTTGTTTCAAATTACAGGTACCTATTGAAGTGATGGTGCGAAAATCCAAATAGTCAAAAATCAAGGAAAATCCTTTCTTATCACCTCTGTCGATCTCAACCGGATCCCTCTGGCTGACAAAGACTACCTCATCTCCAATCCAAGATGTCATTTCGATTTCGCTGAGCTATATTCATGGCTCGGAGACATTTTCCTAGACTAGAGTGATGATATTGGACTCTGGGAGTCCAATCTTCCATTGTACATGTTTCCCCAAATTCACCATTTCCCTGAATTCTCCCTCAAGTGCCAGGAACATTACCTTCCCAACCAGAGAACTATTGTATCATCCTCTGGAGAGACCTTGTTCGCTATCACATCTGAAGCCATTGAACAGATGGTAGAAATAACCAAAACCAAAGATTTCTCTCCATTAACTCTTGAGGTACTAACCGACATCTATCAGAAGTTTTGTTTTCTGCAGAGAGAACAGATCTTCAAACTATTCCTCCTTGAGAACTCCCCAATACCCAAAACCAATCCCCCTATCGATCATCGATTTTCTCAGTAAAAGGAAATCAAATCATTTTTTCCCTCTGCAACCTACTTAGATACTACTCAGATGAATGGGTAGATGGACCAATATTGGGTTACCTATCTATCTTTTCCACCGAGGGAAGCCCCATAGTGTAGTTCGACTACAATGTTTTCTTGGCTGATAATATTCACGATCAGTTGTTCAAGTTTCCCACAAAAGGCATGTTTCAGTAATCCTCAGTACTAGCAGACATTTTCATGTTCTATCAAGCAAATAAGTTCCTTTTCCCCATGTAGAAGTTGGACCAGGATGGCAAGCCATAGCCTCTCACCTCTTCGACTTCATTACTGAGAAGGAACTCGACACAATTCAGTTTCAAGCAATTCATAGAGCACTTTTACCACCCAGTGGTGAGTATGCTTAGTGGTAGGCAAGAGCAGAGGATAAATGAACAGATCCAAAGAATTCTACACCTATTGGACCTCGCCAAGACGGGAGATTGGTATTTTTATCAGAATCACACGAAGATTAGAATATATGGATGTGATTTAGCTTCCTATAAGCTTCCCAAATACTTTCCTATTAGAATATTCGCCTTGGAGTACAATAGGAAAATGATCAATTTAGATGATATACATTTTGTATCTTTGAAGAAGAAACAACAACTGATAATTGAAGGGAAGATAGGATCCTTTATTTGTAATAATCGAGCTGTCGGGGAAAAGGCAAACAAACTACTCAAGGAGATGAAATTTTACATCAGTTTCCTTTGGCACTATGATCCGTGTGGGGTTATTGCAGAAATCAGATTCTGGAATAAAAGTTCCCCATACACTCATGTGCCCAAACTAGAGATCGAGAAGTTTATGACCCAAACAGAGTGGGAGGTGAACACTTTGGAAGAAGCAGAGCAACAATATCCTCCAGCCATTATTTCACAAACCACTACTCCATAGGTACCAAAGAAGAAAAGACCCGGAAAGGATATCTCCCTTTCAATCACTGAAGTGTTAGTTGAGGATTTCTTGGTATACAAGAAAAGGCCAAAAACCAGTCATACAACTAGTAGATCTAATGAAGAAGAGACCCATTCCACTACAATTATGAAAGGAGATCAATCACCTCCTATCTCAAAGAATCCAATAGATGATGTCTACTTCTTCATCCAAGAAGCAGACTGACACCTCACTGATCAACCAACCAACTCAAGGGGTTGCAAAGTTGAGTATTTTTGAGAAATACGATATGATTAAGAATAAAAATGAGAGGTTGGCTAGAAAAACTTATGCTTAATTCTAGAAACAAACATCAAGAACACAACATAGACTTCTCTCTTCTTTATACACAGAGAAGGGGAGAATGTACATTGTATTTCTACAGACACAAGTACCTCATCAAGAGGAAATCATTGACTGCAAAATATCAAGACTTGAATTTGATTCTAGGGCTATACATCTAGCTGACTAGATGGATCTACACAAGAAGACTAGAGAAATGGTTTTCTCAACATTGACCAATGATTCTGCTACTGCTGCAAAATTGCAAGTTTCTCTAAACAATGTTCAGACTCAATTAAAACTAGAGAAGGTGTCATCTTTTGCAAAGGATAATAGAATTAAGTCTTTAGAATAGTTGGTGCTCAAAATTGGGTATGACCCCTCAAATATGAAAGTAGCTAAGGAGATGCTCAAGAAAAATAATGATGACATAGCATCTCTGAGGAAGCAACTAAAACTACCAGCTACAGAAAACTCACAAGCAAAAGAGATGGTTGAGACAGAAGGTGAGAAGGAGGAGATGGTAAATTTGATCATGGAACAGAATGCACAAATAAAAGAGATGGAAGCAAAGCTGAATAGGTTAGTAAAGGAGAAGGAAAAAGAAACACTTATGGAAGTCATCCCACTGAGCGCAGTTCCCCTCACAGGAGTTAGTACAACAACAACATCAACAACCACCACTACTTAAATTTCAATGGCTGCCCCAGTGATAGTTCCAGGGACATCTAAATATTTAGCAACATCAATGGAGAATATGACTTTACAAGGAACAAAAATCAAAAGATTAGAATGGGATATAGAGAATCTCCAGAAGCTAAAAGATTATTTCGAATCCAGTTACAATACAGAGAGACACACATCATAAAAACTGAAGTAGGATATTCAACAGCTGCAGAAGCAGACAGTTGTGGGCAAAACATTGGAAGAAGCCAAAGAGAAGATTTGGATGGATATCTCAAAATCCATAAATGAAATATGTTAGATGGTGCAAATCATGTTCGAGCAACACGAATTGGTGTTAAGGAGAAAGCAGGCCATCGACATGATCAAGGGAGAGTTGGGAGAAATGCCCACATAAGCAAATGAAAGTATTAGGTTTCTCAATTCAAAAACTAAAGAAGAGATGGAAAACCTGAATATTGAGGATAGGATGGAGACTATCCTCGAGGTCAAGAGTGTTCTGACCAAAAGAGGATTGATGTTGCAACTGGAAGAGAAATCCCAAATCATGGATATCGAAGTTCAAAGATTCTTTAGCAATATCGATGCCTTACAGAAGAAAGGTTTTCCTGGTTTACTAGTTCTAAAGGACAAGTTGATGACACTTTTTGACTAAAAGAAAAATATTTCCATGGTGGAAAAGGAAAGCTCCAAATTCTCATGGATACAGAGAAGCATAACAGGAAAGGCATTCCTATAAAATCTACAATTGGATCTCAATATCCAATATGAAATCAAGTACATTTTTATCACCAAGCCGACTTTTGCCAAATATACCGAGATGGATGAAATATACAACAGGCTACTAAAAGTCACCATCCCTAATCAACAAAGATGGGAAGAGTTTTGCAAATTGATCAAGTAAAAGATGAGGTGGACATACAAGTTAGCATGTAGAAAATTTAAATTCAAGTTGATGACATACCAACAACTTCCCCCAAAATTAGCATGGAGAATTCGACAGATCATAAGCAATTCCTACAATTTTCTATTATGTTATCTAGTTAGTTAGCATGATATTTTTCCACATCCTGATCATTAGTGACATGATCGATTGTCATATTTTCTATATATACTTCAAATTTCGAGGTACTGAGGGTTGATTTGTATGCCCAAGTAAGCTATAAGCACTCTAATTTTTCTCAGAGACCTACCAATAATAAAAAGGACGTTTCATAGGATTCCCACGTGTTAATTGTTGGTGATGTTTACTTCTCTTCATAAAATGGTTTTTTCTTTCTTCATTATCATCTATGTTTTCTATATCTGATCATTTAAAAGAAGTTAAAGTTGTATAATTTATCCGTGTATAGTATGTTTCTGGCTTTTAAAGATCTAAGTGTTTGTCTTCTGATGTTATGATTAAGAAATTCTTAAATGCTTCTTTGTCATAATTGATTATCTCATATTTTCGGCTATCCATCATTTTAACTCTAAAGGATCTAACAATTGCATTATCCTTCCCTACGAAAAGACCTTATAAAATCTATTCTTTGGTCTCAAGCCTTATAAAACATACCCCATAGCCCAATGGATGTGTAAACCATATTTCAGCCATTGTATAAAAACAAACAACATAGTGTTATTCATTTAACTAGCCTAATATATGAAAATCTAAAACGTAGCTGAATCTTACAGAGAGATCCCTCTCTGAAACTGGAAGGGATAGATCCCAGTTTCGAAGTGGTTAGATAAGTTACCTCTTATAAAAAATTTTTTCATCTTGACAACCTCTAGGAATTTATAGAGTGATAACATAGTGGTGACCATACTGGGGAATTGAACAAACTTTCCATCCCATGATTTCTTTTCCCTAGATAAAGAAAACTTTATTTCTGAACTAATCACAAGATCTAAACTCATAAATAGATAATGTTTATAGGTTGTTAAAGTTTGTATATAACTAGTTCAAAATTTCAAAAAAAATAAAGTAAAAATAAAAATTATGGTTCCTAAAAGAGTTTTCACTAGATCTCATCTAGATCCAGAGCCTACAACAACAATAGACAATCCCGAAAAAATACTAAGAAATAAAAATGTTGCAGAGGGTTCCTGGAGTCATAGTCCACTTCATAGGTCCCCTTCTCTTCTAGAGAAGTTGGTTTCCCCTCAAGATCTCGAATTTGACATACCTTTTGAACAAATCCTTTTTAGAAAAAAACCTGACAGCTTTGTAAGTGAAACAGTTTTAAATCAATCCATATTACAACCTAGGAACCCTGAAATACTTTCTCCCAGGGTAGACTTTGATCAACGATTTCTCTAGGAATTTGACAAGCTTGAAGATCTAGTTGTGAATCTTGATCAAGCCTTAGACAAAGCTCACTTTCAGCAGTTAGTCGTACTTTATGCCTTGACTATTGCTACAGCTTCTGTTAAACCTAAATCAACTCACTCCATTCCTCCCAACCCTTCATCTTCCACAGCCTCTGTCACCTCCCCTCCAATCACATAGGTTGGTGTCCAGCCTCCTCCACCAGTCATGGTAGAAATATATGCTCCATTGGTTTTATTCTCTCCTTTACATGCCATGCCTCGGGATTATCAAACCAGACTCCCTCAGTTTGATGGTAATGGTACTTTGAATGCACAACATGTTGAAAAAATGAATGATTATTTTGATTTACAGGAATTTGATGAGGCTGATGTGAAAGTGAGACTATTTGAATAGAGTCAAACTTGAGAAGTCAAAAAGTGGTTCAAAACCTTATGTGATTCTTCCACAACTGACATTTTTTCTTTTCATCGAAGTTTTCTGGACAGATGGGAGGTAAAGAAAAATCCTCTCCAGATCTTGTCAAAATATGAGCATACCAGAAGGAACCAAGGAGAGACAGTGCAGGATTAATGCACTCATTTCAACAATCTATACAATGCAATTCCAGCTAATATCAAACCACCTCAAGGTTTGGCATTAATAAAATTCTTCGATGGATTTAACACTGACATGTCATATTAGCTAAGGGAAAGAAATTATGCTACTCTATAAGACATAAAAAAAATGTCATTAGTGTGGAAGAAAATCTCTTAGCCAGAAGATCCAGGAAGAGAACAAAAAGGAGGGTCACCATCAAGGAAGAGCCTTCCACTTCCTCATCAGATGCCAAACTGGATTCTCTAGCCAAATATATGGAAAGAATGATGGAGAGACTTACTATAGCTAACAGAAACCCACCCAGGGAGAACCAAGCTGCTCCTCATATTCAGAATCCGAACTTCATAAGAAATCCTACCCACATCAGGAAGAGAGATCCCAAAGATTAAAGAGAGCAGAGGGGTCCCAATCAATAGATCAAACCACCCCTCGAGGAGAATTACGTTGATTATGGGGAGGAGATAATCGAGGATTTTGATGACACTCATATAAACCTCATGGGAATTCAAAATGATGAAACCATTTTCCTTACTCAGGAAGAGCACGATATTTTTATCCTTTCACAAACAGAGGTAAATGAGGAAGCAGAAGAAACATAACAACATGACTTTGAAAATGCTATAATGGAGGTCCACAGGCAGTATAACCTGAGAATAAATATGGAAAATGAAAACCCCCCAAAGAAGGTTGTTGAAACAAAGAAGGCTACCAAAACAAAGAGAATAATTGAGACCAATAAAACCTCAGAAACCTCTCCCAAGAAAGTCCCTGAGAGGAACAATGTTGAATCTCCTGCAAAAATAACTCCCAAAATTTTACAAAGAGAAAATTAGACTAAAGTTTCATCAACTAGTAAACTGAGTGCTCCTACCCATAGAACTTCGATGGATAAACCAGAAGTGCAGAGCCAAATAAACGATTCTACTATTTTCAACCTTGAAGGGGAACTAGCTAAACTGAATATTCCCATTCCCCTCTCCAAGATGATGAGCAAGAACGCTTACAGGTCACAAGTGATTAAAGCTTTAAGCATTGAAACAAAGATAGGTATGAAGGCCTTGAATGACGGATTTGCAAATTACTCGGACATGGTAAATATTTTTTATGATCAACCAAAGCTCCTGTTTGGTCCTGAAGTTGATGGTCAAACTGATAATGGTGTTGTATCCCCTTTTTACATCATCTTGAATATCCACGATTTTATACTACACAATGTTATGCTAGATCCAGGCGCCTCTCACAACCTGATGCCCAAAGTTGTGATGGAAAAGTTGGGACTTGAGGTCACCAGACCCTATAAGGATTTACATTCTTTTGAATCTAAAAAGGTCAAATGTATAGGGATAACTAAGGATTTATGCATCACCCTAACTCAAATCCTAGCAAAGAGTATGGTAATGGATATTGTAGTTGCAGAGATTCCCCCAAAATATGGTATATTACCGTAAAGATCATGGGGAACTAAGATAAATGGATACCTATAGCTAGAGATGTCCTATACCACCATCCCAGTATTTGGACAATAGAGAAGACTGTATAGAGAAACCCTAATGAAGTATATGGTCAATAGTCAGGAAACGCCACACAATTACCCACTATATTCTGCACATTCTGATCTGGATTCTTTCATTTTGTATAATGATGGTGACTTGGAAGAACAAATTGCTCAGCTGGAAGATGATACATCTCATTCGAAAGAAGATAAAGCAATCAATGAGGTAAGAAATACTAAAACTGTGGAAAGTGAGGAACTGCTAGCAGACTTTTAGAGCATGGATTTTCATGGAGCTGTGAGCAAGGAGGGAGTTGGAGCTGGAGTTTGGTTGCATAATCAAAGATCAAGGTATTAAGAGACTCATTCTTACAAACTGAATTTCCAATGCACTAACAACATAGCTGAGTACGAATTTTTGATGCTCGTCCTTAAACTATTGAAGAAAGTTGGTGCCAAACAGATCATGGTAAGGGATGATTCTGAACTGGTTATCAAGAAAATAAATAGCAATTATGCAGCTAAACATCCCAAACTTAGAGCTTATAGGAACCTTGCTTTGGATTCCCTTCAATGTTTTACTGAAATCGACCTGTAGGTAATGCCCAGGGGACAAAACATATTGGCAGATGGTTTGGCTACATTAGCATCCACCTAAAAATTATATCATTCCATCCCACTCGCCAATACACAGTGGAGGTGAAGTGCAGACCAACCATTCCAGACAACATCAGATATTGGCAGGTATTTGGGAATGACGATCAAATTGAAGACTTCATATAGTGTAAGAATGATTTCGAATGTACAAATATAGATTTAGAGAATGATAATGTTTATGTAAATAAATCTTTTTTTGGAACCGGTAGTGTAAATAAAGTAGATTCTGAGGAATTGAATGAAAATAAGGTAGATACAGAGGAATTGAATGAAAATGAGGTAGATTTTGGTATTCTACAGTTGAAAAATAATGTGTTACCTAGAGGTTTAGTTCTGCTAAAAGACTTGTTCGATTTTAACGATGTAGCCAAAAAACTGAAAATTGAGGCTAGTGGTAAAGAGGTCAAAGAGTGTAACATAGGAATAGAAGAAAAACCCAAGATGATAAAGATTTCTAAATCTCTGCCCCCTCGACAAAAATGAAAATACAATGAACTTTTTAAGGAATATGTAGATGTGTTTTCTTGGGGTTATGAGGACTTAAAATCTTACGACACAAGTATCATACAACATCAGATTCCAATAAAAGAAGAACACAAACCTTTCAGGAAAAAACTTAGGAGAATCAATCGCAAGTTTCTTCCCCTGATAGAGAAATAAATAAAAATGATGTATGATGCAAAAATTATAGTCCCCTTGAGATTTTCCAAATGGGTTTCTAACCTAGTTCATATTAGGAAGAAAAATGGTGAGATCAGACTTTGCATAGATTTCAAAAATTTAAACAAGGTCTCCCTCAAAGACAATTACCCTTTTCATAAAAATGGACCATATCTTACAAAAGGTAGTTGGGGCCAATAGGATCTCCTTACTAGACAGTTTCTAGGGTTACAACCAATTCCTTTTCCACCCAAAAGATCAAGAGAAAACAACATTCACCACACCATGGGGGACTTTTATGTATGTGAAAATGCCCTTTGGACTAATGAATGTTGGTGCCACTTTCCAAAGAGAAATGTATATTGATTTTGTGGACGAGCTTAGGATATTTATAGTCATATATCTAGATCACATGACTGTGTACTCCAAATTGAACGAGGAACATTTACAACATCTCAGACGAGTGTTTGAGAAGTGCATAAAATTCGGGATTTCATTGAATCCCAAAAAGACCCTTTTTGTTTTAGAGGAAGGTAAGCTACTGGGACACACAATTTCTAAAGACAAAATTAAAATAGACCCCAACTAAATAGAAGCCATCCAGAAAGTGGAACACCCTAGGAACATCAAAGAGTTACAATCATTCATTGGAAAATTAAACTTCCTGAGAAGGTTCATAGCCAACTTAGTCGAACTTCTTAGGAACATCACAAATATGTTAAAAAAAGACACCAAAATAAGATGGAACATTGAGTCCAAATAGTCATTTGAGCAGGTGAAACATGCACTCACATGAGCCCTAGTTTTGATTAGTCCAGACTACACCAAATAATTTTACCTTTTCTCCTTCTCTTCTAAACACACCATCGTAGTAGTGCTATTGTAGAAAAACAACGAAGTGTACGAACAACCCATAGAATTTTTCAACAAATCTTTGAGAGATGCTGCTTTGAACTACAACATAATGGAGAAACAAGATTTTTCTCTAGTGAAAGCCATAAAGGATTTTAGAGTATATATTATCCATTCTCACACAATTTCTTACATTCCAGACGAAGTGGTGAAAGATATATTGACTCAGGATAATCCAGATGGTAGGAGAGGAAAATGGATTGCAATTATTCTAGAACATGACATTGAAATAAAACCTACTAAACTAATCAAAGGATAGTGTCTAGAAAAACTAATTGTTGAATCTAATTTTCATGCACTAGACATTAATTTTTTAGCTACAGTTGATAAGAAGGAAGAGCATGCGACTCCAAATGTAAACGAGGTATTCTTAAGCTCCCCTTGGTACGCAGACCTCATTTTTGTACTTCATAATTTACAAGCTCTTCCTGGTTTGACCAAGACCAAAGCCATATTTATTAAACTAAAAGCATTGAAATTATGTATTCTAGAAGGTAACCTTTATTGGAAATATCCTGGTGGTATATTGCTTAATTTCCTGTTAAAAGACGAAGATGACAAAGTTCTGCAGGATTTCCATGTAGGAGACTATGGCGGGCATCTGAGATGGAAGACCATAACTAACAATATTATGAGAGTTGGTTTCTACTGGCCTACTTTGTTTGCTGAAGTTCATCAGAAAGTTACTTCTTTCCACAAATGCCAAGTTTTTGAAGGTAAAAGGAAGCTTATGTCTCTCCCCATGAAACCCCTATCATTTGAAGCTCCTTTCCAACAATGGGGTTTAGACATTATTGGAGAAATACATCCATCCTCCTCGGGCCAACACAAGTGTATCCTCACAACCACAGACTACTTCACGAAGTGGATTGAGGTTGTGCCATGCAGGCAAGCTACTGACTCTGTTATCATCAAATTTTTAGAAACTAATATCTTGTCTTGTTTTGGATGCCCTAGAAACATTATAGCTAACAATGCAGTGGCTTTTAGATCCAAAAAACTCATAGAATTTTTCATCCAATATTGCATTACTTTGGGACACTCAATAGCTTATTATTCTCAAGGAAATGGGTTGGTTGAGTCCTCAAACAAAAGTCTGGTGAACATTCTTAGGAAAACACTACAACAAAATAAGAAATCATGGTATAATAAGCTAGTTTCCGTGCTCTGGGAAAACATATTAAGCACCAAATGATCAATTGGCATGTCTCCATACCAATTGGTATATGGCACTGAAGTGGTTTTTCCCCTTTCCTTAGGAGTCCCTGTCATGAAACTATTGAAGGAAGCGCAAGTAGAGCCAAATGATGTCCAAAGGAGAATAAATCAAATGATTCATTTAATGTAGTCTAGAGAACATAAAGACTCAGGTCATTCAAGAGAACATCAAAAAGCATTTTGACAGAAGGACTAAAGAAGATGATTTTGAGTTAGGAAACTTGGTTCTGAAATGAGATTCCAGAAATGAGGATAAGGGTAAACATGGAAAATTTGATAGCTTATGGAAAGGACCTTACATAATTCAGGCATTCAGAGGAAATAACACATTTTTTCTCAAAAACAGTGATGGAACAAACCTGTCAGGTAGACCTATGAAAAGTAGGATGTTGAAGCATTATCTTCCACCCTAATAAAGATATCACAAATATTTTTCCACTGTACATACCATTTATTGTTTTTTACATTCATGTTGTGTGTGGGTGATATTGATCAGATGGTTGAAGCCCACAGAGAAGGCCCTAATCCATTGACCAGTGCCACCTAATTCTCAAAATAAAAATAAATTAGACAACAGAAATAAGCTATGGAGAAAATCTTCACAGACATCAGGAAGCAGGTTCTTGGCAGCCTGGAAGGAGAGCACCATCCCCAGGTGAATCCACTGTTATAACCCTATATTTCATAGGATCAACTGGTGACTAGAAATTTTTACTCTTGATGTAGTTTTTCTGTAAATAATATTTCATTTTTTGAAAATTATTTTCAAAAAGAAAGAAAAAAGGAAGAAAATAAAAAGAAAGAAACAAGAAAGAAAAGAAAAAGAATAAAAGAGGGAATAAAATAAAATGGATAAATCCCCATGCAATAATATTTACTTGATCCATACAGTTTAAACATGGTCAAGTCTTTTTGAATTTATGTTGATAGGCTTAGTAAATAAGGCCTGGATAAACTGTTTAATCTTAGCCAAGTAGATAGGTTAGTTAGTGAATAAATTCGATCAAATTATTTAAACTTGGTCAAATAGACCCAGTGTAGAGGAATTTGTTGGCCCAACAGTCTAATCTGGGCTAAATGTGTAGGTAGATAGGTGACGCAACCCGCACCGTCGACGGCACAGTCGCACCACCAGGACCTTCACAAACCACGGCCCGAAGAGTCCAAGCTCTTCCAACTCCCTCGGGAGTCTTCTACCCACAGTTATAATTCCACGTGATCCTCCCTTCGGTAATCGGGAGATCGGGTCTCGCGATATCGCGAGA
>JZKD02S1791833.1:611625-627960 GCA_000966675.3 Picea glauca | reverse complement strand
TGTCGAGCGCTCGGATCCAATCCAGCAACTCCTCAGCATTTAGACTTCCCTCATAGACGGGAATGTCCATCTTCATTTTCGAGCTCATCCTCGAAATGGCTTTGATCAATCTCTCAGTTGCAGCATCTTCTGCTGAGACCTCCCCTTCATCATGTCCAACCTCCTCCTCAACCTCAGGATTGCTGAATTCTCCTGCGTCGACTCCACGCCTCTAGGTGGTCTCCATATCTTCGAGTCTCGCCCTGAGATCTCGTATTTGTCGCTCCATTTCAGGATTTCCTGGCTGCCTGCCTCTCCTCCGGGCATCCCTGTCCTCACGATCAGGTGACTGCCTCTCTCTCCTGGGTGACATTATGTACCTCTGCTTCCCTCTATTATCTGAACAAAGAGAACTTCCTACCCTTTATGGGCTCTGATACCACTCTGACGCAAGTCGTGAGTATCAGAGTACTTTCCTTTCTCCTTCCCTTCTCTCGCTTTCAATATACAGACAAGACTTTCAGAGCTCTGATACCACTCTGACGCAAGTCGTGAGTATCAGAGTACTTTCCTTTCTCCTTCCCTTCTCTCGCCTGCAATATACAGACAAGACTTTCAGGGCTCTGATACCACTTTGACGCAACCTGCACCCTCGACGGCACAGTCGCACCACCAGGACCTTCACAAACCTCGGCCCGAAGAGTCCAATCTCTTCCAACTCCCTCGGGAGTCTTCTACCCACAGTTATAATTCCACGTGATCCTCCCTTCGGTAATCGGGAGATCGAGTCTCGCGATATCGCGAGATTCGTGACACTGCTCCCCGTCACTCAACCGCCGAAACTCCGACCCCCGATGGTCAATGGTCAACCTCGGGGTATCGCTATTCGCGATGCCGAGTCCTCGTTTTTTTAAACCCCCGAGTGCCGAAGTGCGGATCCCCGATGTGAGGCCACCTGTCCTCCACTAAGTCTCCCGGGGCCCACGCTGCCACGTTAATCTGGGGACTTCGCGGATCGCGGATCCACTATACCAAACTCCCTGCTGCTGGAAACCCCGAGTACCGAAACCCCGATACTCTGGATTTGCGCCACCTGTCCCACCGAGGATCGATGGCTCCCACTAAATCGGGAAATCACACGTCGCGACTTCGACGTGCATGAAACCTTTGCACTCGTCAACTCCAATTCGTCGATGTGCAACAACAAATTATTCTCCCTGCGCCTGAGGGTTAACCGTCTTGCTCCTTCTCCCAGATCCAACGATCCACGGGACTTCGCGAGCCTGCACGACGATTCCAAGCCGCCGATTCTCTTCCTCTATGAAAAGATCTATGCTCCGCCACCTTCGTCCTGTGTGACTTCAACTGGATCAATTTCTTCAGCGAACGAAAAGGAGCTATCCCTCCTGAGCTTCATTCCTCTGACCCTTTCAGAGAATCTTCACGCACTCTTCTCACTCGTCAACCTTCAACCCCTCTCCAAGTGTTGAAGTCTTCTAAGTCTTTGTGAGTTCACGCCTGCAACAGCTTCGGCTCTTTCCTCTCCTCAGACTTTCTACTGAGATTCAAATTCGACCTGCACTCACCTGCATGGCTCGAATAACTCAACCCCACTCTGAGCGAAATGAGAACAAAGGTTCAACTGCTTAGCCTCCTCGACGCACTCTATGCAGAGGTATTCAACTGCACTCGATGCAGGAATCTCCTGGCCTAAGGAGAGAAACAATTGAAACTCATTCTCTCAGGTTTCTAACCTGATATGCAATCACATATGCAACATATAAAAGATAAGCATAGAAAGAACCAAACATGCACAAGAACAGTACTAACAACACACAGAGATCAAACACATCCATGGAATTGAATCAAATCTCTTCTTATTAATTCAATAACTGTACATGGAGGTTTCTTCACAACTCTCTCTGCTCTTCTCTCTCCTTCTTGCTAATGCTTGATAATAATACAATGATACAAGGGAGGGTGTCTATATTCTGTTTTCCCTCTCTAAAGTAAAACTGTCTAATCTAGACTTAATTATCCTATCTAACTGCATTAAATCTAGTAAATGCCTCAGCTACCTAAGGACGAGAGCTTATCCGCTCAAGGTTCGTTACATGTACAAATGCGCTTCATCACATCAACGTATTAATGTTTGGCGCAGCCATATTACAATGGTTCCAAAATTTGAATGCTGACGTTGTCCAATTGTCTCTTCTTTCCATGCGCTGGCTTGCTTGATGGAGTGAGCGATGCTCCTGCATCAATAGGATAGGACATAGGCTAGCCAGTTTTTCCTTCAATAAAACATGCATGATGTTTGATGAAAATTCATGATTTTGATGTTCGAAGTGTGTTTCCTAACCCCATGGTGACCAAATCCAAGGGAAGCAGCACAAAAAACTCACAAAAGAGAACTATCCTAAGTTTTTTCTATGCATTTTGATTCATGCCCAGAAATTTAAGAGTGCACACAGATCTACTGTTGATCTAATGGAACTTAGATCTACAGTCGACAAGAAATTATGGACCCCCCCCTGACTGTTCTATCTTTAATGGTGTGGGGCGGGTGTCTAATATGAAGACTAAAGAGGGTGCATATGTCTACGGTTGATCTAATGGTGCTTAGATCTACGACTAATAAGAAATTTTAGACCCCCCCCGACCGTTCTATCTTTAATGGTGGGGGGGGTCCAATATGGTGGTATTTCTAGGTGGGCCCCATCCTAAAGTGGTGCAAATCTGTGATGTCAGAACCCCTTCTCTCTAAACTGGTTACTTCCTAACCCCCCCCCTCCAATATACCACCATACCATATTTTCTATACCACCGCCGCCTCATGACATCATACTCCACTTCCTAGTTGTCTCGTGATGTCACACTCTAGTACCACTTATCACTGGTCATATCCCATTACTCTGTCAATGTCCCTCATCCACCATTCACCAACCACATGTCATTTTCCCCCACTCATTACCCTCCACGTCACCCTCACACACCCTTAACCTGTCACCGACTCATCGCCTCATTCATAGATATCCGTTGGAAAATTAATATAGACTAACATATTCGTTAGCTTGTTGACCTGTCCCTCGTTCCCAACGGATACCCGTTCACCCAAATCTATTCTCATTCCTCCACCATTTCACACTTCTCACACTCTCGTCACACCAGAAGCTCATTTGCCCCATCGTTTTTGTCAGTGATCCAACCATATCCATTACCAACTAACATCTTTTGTTTCAAATTATTGGTACTTATTGAAGTGATGGCACCAAAGTCCAAATAGTCAGAAATCGAGGAAAACAATTTCTTATTGCCTCCCATTGATCTCGACCGGATCCCTCTGGCTAATAAAGACTACCTCATCTCTGAGCCAAGATGTGATTTCAATTTCATTGACCTATATTCATGGCTCAGAGACATTTGCCTAGACCAGAGTGATGATATTGGACTCTAGGAGTCCAATCTTCCACTATACATGTTTCCCTAGATTCATCATTTCCCTGAATTCACCCTCAAGTTCCACACACATTACCTTCTTGACCATATAACTATCGTATCATCCTCTTTAGAGACCATGTTCACTATCACATCTGAATCTATTGACCAAATTCTGCAAATAACCAGAGCCGAAGCCTTCTCTCCTTTAACTCTTGAGGTCTTAACCAACATGTATCAGAATTTTTCTTTTTCGTAGAGAGCACAGATATTTGAACTATTCCTCCCTGAGAATTCCCCAATACCCAAAACCAATCCCCCCTATCGATCATCGATTTTCTTGGTAAAAGGAAATCAAATAATTTTTTCCCTCTATAGCCTACTTGGATACTACTCAGACGAATGGGTAGATGAGCCAATCTTGGGTTACCTATCTATCATTTCCACCGAGGGAAGCCTCACAGTGCAGTTTGACTACAACATTTTCTTAGCTAATAATATTCACGATCAGTTGTTCAAGTTTCCCACAGAAGGCATGTTTTGGTACTCCTTAGTACTGGAATACATGTTCGTGTTCTATCAAGCAGATAATTTCCTTTTCCACATGTAGAAGTTGGACCTAGATGGAAAGCCATAGCCTGTCACCTCTTCGACTTCATTACCGAGAAGGAACTCAACAAAGTTTAGTTTCAAGCAATTCATAGAGTAGGTTTACCACCCAGTGGTGAGTATGCTCAATGGTAGGAAAGAGCAGAGGATAAATGAAGAGATCTAAAGAATTCTACACCTCTCTGACCTCGCCAAGATGGGAGACTGGCATCTGTATCAGAATCACACGAAGATCAGAATATATGGATGTGAGTTAGCTCCCTATAAGCTTCCCAAATACTTGTTTGTTAGAATATTCTCCTTGGAGTACATAAGGCAAATGATCAATTCAAACGATATACATTTTGTATCTTTGAAGAAGAAACAACAACTGAGAATTAAAGGGCAGATAGGATCCTTTATTTGTAACAATCGATCTCTCGAGGAAGAGACAAACAAACTACTCAAGGAGATGAAAATTGACATCAGTTTCCTTTGGGACTATGATCTATGTGAGGTTATTTCATAAATGAGATTCATGAATAAAAGTTCCCCATATGCTCATGTGACCAAACCAGAGATCGAGAAGTTTATGAACCAAATAGATTGGAAGGTTAACACTCTGGAAGAAGCAGAAGAACAATCTCCTCCAACCATTATTTCACAAACCACTACCTCATAGGTACCAAAGGAGAAAATACCCATAAAGGATATCTCCCCTTCAATCACTAAAGTCTCAACTGAGGATTTTCAGGTATACAAGAAAAGGCCAAAAATCAGTCATATAACTAGCAGGTCTGGTGAAGAAGAGACCGTGTCCACTACAATTATGAAAGTAGATCATTCACCTCTTATCTCAAAGAAGCCAACAGATCATGTCTACTTCTTCATCCAAGAAGAAGACTGACACCTCACTGATCAATCATCCAACTCAAGGGGCTGCAAATTTGAGTATTTTTTAGAAATATGATATGATTAAGAAGAAAAATGAGAGGTTGGCTAGCAACACTTATGCTCAATTATAGAAACAAACATCAACAACACAACATAGTCTTCTCTCTACTTTCGACACAAATAAAGGGAGAATGTACATGGAATTTCTGCAGGCACAAGTAACTCATCCAAAGGAAATCACTGACTACAAAAGATCAACACTTGAATTTGATGCTAAAGTTGTATATCTAGTTGATCAGATGAATCTTCATAGGTAGACTAGAGAAATGGTTTTCTCAACATTGGCCAATGCTTCCACTACTGCTACAAAATTATAGGTTTCTCTTAACAATGTTCAAACTCAATTAAAATTGGAGAAGGTGTCATCTTTTGCAAAGGATAACAGGATTAATTATTTAGAAGAATTGGTGCTCAAAATTGGGTATGACCCCTCAAATGTGAAAGAAGTTGAGGAGATACTCAAGAAAAAGAATGCTGACATAACATATCTGAGGAAGAAACTAAAACTACCAGCTACAGAAGACTCATAGGACAAAGAGATGGCTGAGATAGAAGGTGAAAAGGAGGAGATGATAAAGTTGATCATGGAATAGAATGCACAAATAAAATAGATGGAAGAAGAGCTAGAAAGGCTAGTAAAGGAGAAGGAACAAACAACACTTATGGAAGTCATGCCACTAAGCACAGTTCCCCTCATAGCAATTAGTACAACAACAACATCAACAACCACCACTGCAGAACTTTCATCAGCTGCCCCAGTGATAGTTCAAAGGACATCTAAAGCTTTACCAACATCAATGGAGAGGTTGAGTTTACAAGGAATGGAAATCAAAAGATTGGAACAGGAGATAGAGAATCTCCAGAAGTTAAAAGCTTCTTTCCAAGACAGTTAAAATACAGAGAGACACACATCAAAAAAATTGAAGTAGGAGATTCAACAGCTACAGAAGTAGACAAGTGTGGGAAAATCACTGGCAGGAGCCAAAGAGAACATTTGGATGGATATCTCAAAATCCATAAATGAAATCTAGCCCATGGTGCAAATCATGTTCTAGAAACATGAATTGGTGTTAAGGAGCAAGCAGGCTATCGACATGATCAAGGGAGAGTTGGGAGAAATGCCCACAGAAGCAAATGAAATCATCAAGTTTCTCAATTCAAAAACTAAAGAAGAGATGGAAAACCCAAAGATTGAGGATAGGAGGGAGACTATCCTCGAGGTCAAGAGAGTTCTGACCAAAAGAGGAATGATGTTTCAACTGGAGGAGAAATCCCAAATCATGGATATCAGAGTTCATATATTCTTCAACAATATCAATGCCTTACAAAAGAAAGGTCTTCCTGGTTTACTGGTTCTAAATGACAATTTGATGACACTTTCGAACTACAAGCAAAACATTTCCATGCTGGCAAAGGACAACTCCAAATTCTCAAGGATATATGGAAGCATAACAGGAAAGGAATTTCTACAAACTCTATAGTTGGATCTCAATATCCAACATGAAATCAAGTACATTTTTATCACCAAGCCGACTTTTTCCAAATATATCGAGATGGATGAAATCTACCGCAGGCTACTAAAAGTCACGATCCCCAATCAACAAATATGGGAAGAGTTGTGTGAATTGATCAAGTAAAATATGAGGTGGACGTACAAGTCAGCATGGAGAAAAGTCAAAGTCAAGTTGATTACTCACCAACAACTTCCCCCAAAATCAACATGGAGAATTCGACAGATCATAAGTAGTTCCTACAATTTTGTATTCTATTATCTAGTTAGTTAGCAAGAGATTTTTCCACGTCCTGATCATTAATGACATGATCGATTGTAATATTTTCTACATATACTTCAAATTTCAAAGTACTGAGAGTTGGTTTTTACACCCAAGTAAGTTGTAATCACTACAATTTTTCTTAGAGACCTACTAGTAATAAATTGGATGTTTCACAGGATTCCTGCATGTTAAATTTTGTTGATGTTTACTCCTCTTCGTTGAATGGTTTTTTCTTTCTTCATTATCATCTATGTTTTCTATATCTGATCATTTAAAAGAAGTTAAAGTTGCAGAATTTATCCATTTATACTTTGTTTCTGGCTTTTAAAGATCTAAGTGTTTGTCTTTTGATGTTATGATTAAGAAATTCTTAAATGCTTCTTTGTCATAATTGATTATCTCATCTTTTATGCTATCCATCATTTTAACTCTAAAGGATCCAACAATTGCATTATCCTGCCCTGCGAAAAGACCTTATAAAATATGTTCTTTGGTCTCAAACCTTATAAAATAGACCCCATAGCCCAATGGATGCGTAAACCATATTTCAGCCATTTTATAAAAAAAAACAACATAGTCTTATTCATTTAACTAGCCTAATATCTGAAAACCTAAAACAGAGCTAAATGTTACAGAGAGATTCCTCTCTGAAACTGGCAGGGCTAGATCCCAGTTTCGAAGTGGTTGGATAAAGTTACCTCTAATAAATTTCTTCTACATCTTCACAACCTCTGGGAATTTACAGAGCGATAATAATGACTACAGGGTTTCTGGGTGCAAGGGGTGAAGCAGGGACTTGTGCAATATTAGGGTAAACAATAGGCAAAGGGAGTTTCTCTTGCATATCAGGACTAGGGATATTCTGAAATAATTCTATGGCATTTTTAAAGAACAACTTTTGTTTCAAAGGATCATACTTGTCTTCCTTAGGCACTTCTTTATAGATCTCAGGTAAATTATTAGCATCAATGCCAGTATTTTCCCCTCCTCGAGTGATGATATTAAGGTTGGGAAGTTGTGCCATAATAACTCTCTTGATTTCTGAATTGATGAGGTTAGTTCCTCATTGACATACTCGATCTGTTAAATTATGAGCTTGATTTCTTATGCGGATTAATTCTTTTATTTTCTTCAACAGTTTGATTCTATCTTAATACATTTCAACAATACCAAATCATAACTGAATAGAAATAACTATGTAGATGAGTAAGCATGAACATCAACAACACATATACCTTGGGGAAACCATGTACAGGGAGAAAAACCCCATCAAATGATATTCCTTTATTGCATTAAAAATGTAAGATCACTTACAAATATCCACCATGAATGTTCTTCTCTTAAAGAGCTTTCCAAGATGACTCTGACCTAACAAATACCTAAGATACCTTGCTGAAATACACCACTGATATGTTTCCTCTATTGTTGAAATACAACACTAATATGTTGCTGATATATGACTTAGATATGCAAGCTCTATTGTTGATATACAACACTGATATGTTGATTTGTTATGTGGCCTCTTTATCATTGATATACTCATCCATTGCTTCTCCCTTAACCTGCATATCAAAACTGTGTTGAAGAGAGGGATAGACCTTTGCTTATATAGTTTGAAGAGGAGAAGAGGAGAACAGGAGAGGCTCGAAACAACAACTTCTTTTCATGCTTTAATCATAACTCAGCTTCATACTTTATTTCAAACTAGTCTTGAGACTGGTATACTCTAGTTCAAAAATAGAACTAGACTTGAGACTTCAGTTACAATTCAACATTATACTTTAGTTTGGAAATAGAACTAGACTTGAGACTGGTATATGTTAGATCGAAAATAGAGCTAGACTTAAGAATTCAGTTACAACTCAGCATTACACTTTAGTTCTAAAACATAA
This sequence comes from Picea glauca, assembly GCA_000966675.3. Lineage (NCBI taxonomy): Eukaryota > Viridiplantae > Streptophyta > Pinopsida > Pinales > Pinaceae > Picea > Picea glauca. Next base: position 619,334 of record JZKD02S1791833.1, on the reverse strand, counting down.
CTAGACTTAAAATTCAGTTGCAACTCAAGATTACAGTTTAGTTCAAAAATAGAACTAGACTTAAGACTTTAGTTACAACTCAACATTACACTTTAGTTCTAAAATAGAACTAGACTTAAGACTTTAGTTACAACTCACCATTACACTTTAGTTCTAAAATATAACTAGACTTGAGACTTCAGTTACAACTCAACATTACACTTTAGTTCTAAAATAGAACTAGACTCAAGACTTCAGTTACAACTCGACTCTTTACAAGGCAATTCAAAATTCTATTCATGGTGGATAATGTTACATGCGCCAACGCACTAGATCAATACATTTATATCATTTTAAAAATTAGGAATATCATTTGTTTCTAGCTCATAGGAATTTTACATTCAACTTAACTTTTACTAGTTTCCTTGACTTTTTATCATGGCTCACAAGGTTTGACTAGGTTCATAGAGGTTGTACGTTCCCCTTGAATTTTTCACTAGTTTGTCTATGCCCACAGAGGTTGTACATTCCCCATGATTTTTTCACTAGACTGTCTATGCTCACAGAGGTTGTACGTTCCCCCTATATTTTTCATTATACTCACATAACATCTCATACATCTTGACTTTTGGTTTGACTCACAGAGATTGTATGTTCCCCCTTGCTTTTGTCAATACCTCACAAGACTGGTTGATTCTCCAAATCTGCCTGGATAGCCTCAAGGTGGCCCATATGGACTCTAATTGAAGAATGACTATTGGTGCTACAAAATTTAACACTCCCTCTCAGAGAGGGAGTCATTCTCAGCCACACCAAGATTTCCTCTCAGTTGCACAAACTGTCTTGAGTTCATTGGGTTGGTCAGGATATCAACTACCTACTCACTCGTGGCTATGTACTGTAACTTTATAGTTTTTCTCTGGACCAATTCTCAAATGTAGTGGTACCTCATGTCAATATGTTTTGACCTATCGTGAAATATCGGGTTCTCTATCAATTTTATGCAACTTTGATTATCAGAGTGAACCACCTTCATCTCGAGCTTGTCACCAAACAACCCAGAAACCAATTTTCTAATCCATACTACTTCCTTGCTAGCATCACTTGTTGCAATATACTCAACCTCTATTTTAATTTTTGCAATTGATCCATTCTTCCGACTCGACCAAGAGATCATAGCGGATCCTAAACTGAAGCAGTATCTAGAAGTACTCTTATGATCCACTGGGCTTCCTGCCTAGTCAACATCTGCGTACCCATGCAGAAATAAACCACCACTAGATGTATATCTCAGACCGTATGTAATGGTACCTTTGAGATATCTCAAGATGTTATTTTCTTCCACCCAGTGTCTCTGTCTTGGTTTAGTCATGAATTGACTCATTTCAATCACTACATAGCATATATTTGGCCTAGTGTGGATCATGTACATAAATGATCAGGTCGGTTGCCTATACATGGTGGGATCCACAAAATTTGAACCTGTATCAGAATCATGTGGCTTCTGTAGGTTAGTAACCATTGGAGTAGACATGGATTTGCAATCCATCGTAAAAAAACTGTTTAGTACATCCATTGTGTATTTTCCTTGTGCCAGAAATATCTTTCCCTACCTTTTCCATACTTACAATCCTAGGAAGTAATGCATCAAGCCTAAGTCTTTCATCTCAAATTATGAGGTTATCTCCCTCTTACACTAGGCTATTATCCCTTCATTTCCTATTAGAAAGATATCATCAACATACAATATTAGTATAACAAGTTGGTTACCTCTTACCTTGAAGTACAGATTTTCATCAACATCACTTTTCTGAAAGCCCAGGCTTTTGAGAAAGACATCAATCATGTCATACCAAACTCTGGGAGCCTCATTAAGACCATACAAGGCCTTCCTTATATTGCATACATGATTTCCTTTGTTATGCAGTACAAAACCATCTGGTTGTTCCACAAAGACCTCATGTTCAATCTTTCCATTCAAGAATGTATTTTTTACATCCATTTGATGTAGCTTCCAACCAAGAACAAAAGATAAAGAAATAATAGTTCGAATGGAGGTATACCTAGCTATAGGGGAAAAGGTATCTTCGTAAGTCAATTCCTTATTTCTGAGTGAATCCTCTGGCTACAAATATTTCTTTTAACTTTTCCACACTTCCATCAACTGCATGTTTGACCTTATAGATCCAGTTGGAGAAAACCACTTATTTGACTTTTGGCCTTGACACAATGTCCCAAACATTGTTCTTTATAATAGAACTGTATTCCTCAAGCATGGCATCCTTCCATACTTTCAATTTATTTGCTTCTTCAAATGAATATGGTTTGTCATCAATAATGTTTCTCATAAGTGAAACATAGCCTCCAAACCTATGAGGCCTCTTCCATTCCCTGGAAGTACCTTTGGGAGAAGTTATCCTTTCTGCTTCCTCAACTATTTCTTTAAGCCACCCTGGATTCCTTTTGGCTAGAGGTTCTTCAAGAGTTATTTCTAACACTTCAACAGGTTCTAGGGGCTCATTACTTGTCCATTCATGAGGCTCCTCCCTTTGATCATTCGACTCTCCATTTTCATAAGAGGGTGAAGTTGGTTGAATTGCTTTTGATTCCTGCTAAATCTCTCTGGATTTCTTAAATGAGGCTTCCTCATGGAAGGTCACATATACTTGTACGTCTATTTTCCTCTAACCTGGTACATAAATATTTTAAGCCATGGATTTCTCATTGTACCCCATAAAAACCCCTTTCTTACCTGAGGGTTTCGTCTTTGCCCTCTTCTCCTTAGGGACATGAATATACACAGGACACCCAAATACCCTTAGATGCCCTACTTTAGGTTTGATCCCTGAGAAGACCTCTTCAGGAGAATTGTCATTCAAGGTAGAATGTGGACACATGTTCTAAATATACATGATAGTGGAGGTAGCTTCTGCCCATAAAGAATTTGGCAGATCCTGGTCAAACATCATTGCTTTCGCTGCCTCACAAATTGCCCTATTTTTCCTCTCAACAACTCCATTTTGCTAAGGTTTATATGGCATGGTCAATTATCTCTTGATTCCTACTGACTTGCATAAATCCTCAAACTGGAGAGATTCAAACTCTCCTCCATTGTCTATTCTAAGGATTCTGATGTGTTTCCCTGTCTGCTTTTCAATAAAGACTTTATACTCTTTTAGTTTATCAAATGTGTCACTTTTAGCTTTAAGGAAATATATACAACATTTATTTAGTAATCATCAATAAAAATGCAATAATACAAACAACCGCTAAGTGAGGGAGATGACATGGGACCACATACATCAAAATGAACCAGATCTAAGATGCCCTGAGCTCTATTGTCACTACTAGGAAACCATTTCTTTATATTTTTACCTAGCATGCATCCCTTACAAATTTCATTTTTAATAAGAGAAATAGAGGGCATGTAACATACCATGTTCTGTAAATCTAGAAGAGATTTGTAATGAATATGTCCAAGTATTATGTGCCACAACGCGATGGAGCTAGTTGCATCATGAGCCAATGCCTGAACTGACTGTCCTAAAACGATGTACAGTCCTCCACTGCGAGTTCCAATGGGTTATGTTGTACTTAAGTGGATACCTTTAGCCCATAGTAGTTCCTTCCTATCCTTGAATATCACCCAATATCCCTTTTCCTCAAGGGTTTCAACTGATAGTAGATTATTCTTGAGCCCTGGAACATACAATACTTCATCAACATGAATTCTAGTCCCAGATTCCAATCTAAAGGAGATAGATCCTAATCCCTCTATCTTGTAACATTTTTCATCCCCAATATCAACATGCTCTGCAAAATATTTTGTCTCAAAATCTGAGAGGATATCCTTGTAACCTGTCATGTTATTTGATGCACCATTATCTACTAACCAAGTTTTCATCCCTGTGAAAAATAAACTAGATAAGGAAAAAACCAAGTAATATTATTTTGTATTTTCTTTCTCATTAGAAGTCCACTTCTATGATTTCTTTTGGATTCATCATTCTCAGCAGTTGAAGCATGATGTTTCCCTTTCCTTGGATATTTATTTCTAAACCAACAATATTGAGCAAAATGACCCACTTATTACAACTAAATCATTTGATCTTAGATGTATCAATATTCTTTCCTTTTAATGTACCTTTGGTGTTTGGCTTCCTCTGAGAGCCTTTCTAGAAAGTACCTTTCTTCTTTCCCTTGAATCTTGATGCTAAAGTTGAGTTCTCTTATTTCATTGGCTCGCTCCTAGTAGTTGTGCAACTCTCCTCTTGGAGGAAATCATGCCATAACCTCTCAAACATGGGTCAAATCTCTCTCCCAATTAAACTGGATAAGAAGGTCTCCCATGAAGAAGGAAGACCGTAAAAAATGGCTTGCACTAAATCATCATCGTCCATTGTCACCGCTGTGACCAAAAGCTTATCTCTAATCTGGGCTATCCTGGAAGAGAAAGATGTTATTGATTCATATTTTTCCATATTCAAATACTGACTTGGAGACTATTTCTCATACATATTCACCAACGTATCCATACAGTCCATGAAAGTCATTAACGAAGTCACTGCAGGCATTATATTGTCTTTGACTGAGTCAAAGATGATTCACTTGGCCTTTGCTTGACTATTCTTGAAGGTGACTCTTCCTACATTATTAATGGTTTCCTCCACCACTTTGGTCACATACTACTCAAGATCATGCTCCTGCAAGATATTTGTTATCCGGAGCTTCCAGACATTGCAGTTGGTAGCTCCTTCGAGCCTATCCTTGGCCCTGACTGAAATGGAGGATGCCATGGACTTCACACTGGAAACTTAATAAAGCTATCTTGGATCTATGTGTACCTTTTGTTGCACTTCAACATGTTTAACACACCCTAAGATCTAATACCATGTTAAATTATGAGCTTGATTTCTTATACGAATTAATTCTTTTATTTTTTTCAACATTTTGATTCCAACTTAATACACTTCAAAAATACCAAATCATAACTGAATAGAAATAAATATGTATACAAGTAAGCATGCACATCAACAACACAGACACCCTAGGGAAACCTTGTACAAGGGGGAAAACCCCAACAAACAATATTCTTTTATTGCATTAAAAATGTAAGATCACTCACAAATATCGACCATGAATGTTATTCTCTTAAAGAGATTTCCAAGATGACTCTGACCTAAAAAAGACCTAAGAGACCTCACTGAAATACACCTCTGATATGCTGCCTCTATTGTTGAAATACATCACTGATATGTTGTTGATAGATGCCTCTGATATGCAACCTCTATTGCTAATATGCATCATTGATATGATTCTTTGGTATGTTGCCTCTTTATCACTGATATACTCCTCTATTTCTTCTCCCTTAACCTACATATCAAAGAGGTGTTGAAAAGAGGGATTGACCACTGGATATATAGGTTGAAGAGGAGAAGAGAAGAGACTTGAAATAGTAACGTGTTTCCATGCTTTAATCATAACTCAACTTCATATTTTAGTTCGAACTAGACTTGAGACTGGTATACTCTAGTTCGAAAATAGAACTAGACTTGAGAATTCAATTACAACTTAGCATTACACTTTAGTTCAAAAATAGAACTAGACTTGAAACTGGTATACTTTAGTATTTTGATGTGTTTCCTTGTCTGATTTTCAATAAAGGCTTTATACTCTTTTAATTTATCAAATGTGTCACTTTTAGCTTTAAGGAAATATATACAACATTTTATTTAGTAATCATCAATAAAAGGGACATAATACAAACAACCACTAAGTGAGGGAGATGACATGGGACCACATACATAAAAATGAATCAGATCTAAGATGCCCTAAGCTCTGTTGTCACTACTAGGAAATGATTTCTTTATATTTTTACCTAGCATGCATCCCTTACAAATTTCATTTTTACTAAAAGAAATAGAGGGCATGCAACATACCATGTTTTGTAGATCTAGAAGAGATTTTTAATGAAGATTTCCAAGTATTGTGTGCCACAATGCGCTGGAGCTAGTTGCATCATGATCCAATGCTTGAACTGACTGTCCTGAAACGATGTACAATCCTCCACTGCGAGTTCCAATGGGTTTTGTTTTACTTAAGTGGATACCTTTAGCCCATAGTAGTGCCTTCCTATCCTTGAATATCACCCAATATCCCTTGTCCTCAAGGGTTGCAACTGATAGTAGATTCTTCTTGAGCCCTAGAACATACAATACTTCATCAACATGAAGTCTAGTCTTAGATTCCAATCTAAAGGGGATAGAGCCTACTCCCTCTATCTTGTAACATTTTTCATCCCCAATATCAACATGCTTTGCAAAATATTTTGTCTCGAAATATAAGAGGATATCTTTGTAACCTGGCATGTGCTCTGATGCACCACTGTCTACTAACCAAGTTTTCGGCCCTTTGAAAACTAAACTGGATAAGGCATAAACCAAGTAATATTCTTTTGTATTTTCTTTCTCATTAGAAGTCCACTTCTCTGATTTCTTTTGGATTCATCATTCTCAGTAGTTGAGGCATGATGTTTCCCTTTCCTTGGATATTTATTTCTAAACCAACAATATTTAGCAAAATGGCCCAACTTATTACAGCTAAAGCATTTAATCTTAGATGTATCAATATTATTTCCTTTGAATGTACCTTTTGTGTTTGTCTTCCTCTAAGAGCCTTTCTAGAAAATTCCCTTCTTCTTTCCCTTGAATCCTGATGCTAAAGTTGAGTGCTCTTATTTCATTGGCTCGCTCCTAGTATTTATGTGACTCTCCTCCTCGAGGCAATCATGCCATAACCTCTCAAATGTGGGTTGAATATATCTCCCTATTACACTGAATAAGAAGGTCTCCCATGAATAAGGAAGACCGTAAAAAATGTATTTCACTAAATTATCATCGCCCATTGTCACCCCTGTGACCAAAATCTTATCTCTAATCTAGGCTATCCCGGAATAGAAAGATGTTACCGATTCATCTTTCTCCATCTTCAAATACTTAAGCTTGTGCTTAAGTGTCCTCTTCTGACTTGGAGACTGTTTCTCATACAGATTCACCAAGGTATCCATACACTCCATGAAATTCATTAAAAAAATCATTGCAGGCATTATATTGTCTTTGACTGAGTCAAAGATGATTCACTTGGCCTTTGCTTGACTATTCCTAAAGGCCACTCTTCCTGCATTATTCGTGGGTTCCTCCACCACTGTGGTCACATACTTCTCAAGATCATTGTTGAGCTCTAGTTTTGTCATACTTTCCATCATACAAATACACTTATCATTACACCTTCTCCCTGCATTTCGTCAATAATATATCACTAATTACACCATAAAACTCCATTATCTCTTGTTATTCATCCTATGTGGTTAATACATAGTTTTTCATATTTTTAGTGATTAAAAGGATGATTATACAATAGTTTTGTTGATGATGGTTTAATCATATGTTTCTATGCCCAAGAAACATGTTCTATACTATTAAGGTTTTGGTATGTGCATTATCCATGTTCTGGTACCTGTATTGTTCCTGTTCCGATACCCGCATTGCAGGTCATCCGATACTCCAAGTCATTTGGTACCAGAAGGTTCTACAGTCAATCGATGCATGGAAATTCATCCGGTAACCACACTCCATGTCATCCAATACTCTGCAGTGATCCAGTACTACCTTTGCGTTCATCCAGTACCAGCTCTCTCCCTCTTCCGGTAACAACTTCATCTAGTACCAGAT
>JZKD02S1791833.1:570807-580980 GCA_000966675.3 Picea glauca | reverse complement strand
AACGCACTGCTCTCCAATAGGACTAGTGCGTTCATTGACAATGCTACTCCCCTGATTAAAACAAAGTTGTAAATGTTAATAATATCCAACATGATTGTATTCTTTTAATAATAAATGTTAATGTGGATTAAATTTTATTTACCTTATTCTGCAAAGTGGTTCTTGGTTTTTTCCCCAAGCTTTTTCGATGTTCAACTACCCCTTTATAGTCGTACTTGTAACCAAGCTTGAGGTCTTCCTCCATGGTTTCAGTACCAAACTCGTCACCCTGCATTGCATAAGAGTATGTATTTTTTATGTTATTCGTTGGAATTACCTAAAAATTTTAAGGTGATAAAAATAAGATATTTAGGTACTTACAATTCGTGACTACAACTTCAAGTAGCCACCCTGACCTAGCTTGTGCTAGCCACATTTGGAAAGCCTTGCTTTTGTGGCCTTTTAAGTGTCAATCAACCTATCATCAAAAGTTTAAAGTATGTTAATATATACCACAGGTTTATTTACATCTAAAAAAAATTGAAGGTATTCAATTAAAATTGTAATCTACCTTCTGGGACCAGAGGGTGGTTTTCCTTCATCTGTCAATTTCTTTTCTTTTGTGTCCTCAATGAGGGCCTTCCACTCCCTCTCTGGAATCATCAGAGGATGCTCGTACCTATAATTTTGTTTCAAGTGCCTCCTATATGTTTCTCGCATATATTTTAAATATTGTCCAGCTGCAGCCATGGCCAAGGTCTTATTAAAAGTGTCTACACCAAAAAGGTTTTCTAGATAATCCATCAATTCTTTTTTGAGGTTGGAATTTTGGGAATTCCACCTCTCCCGTATGGTGGGCCCAAATATCAGCAAAGCCTTATTCTCCAAGGACCTATAAAAATAGTTGTTCCCTACACACAAAATGATTATATGATTATTAATTTAAAAATAATAATTTAGATGATTTATATTTGTCTACATAGAGAACATGAAAAAAATAAAATTTTAAAAATTACCTGGGACTTTAACCTGCTTTAATGGAAGTCCTACCTCGTTGACCATAAAGGTGCCCTTAAGGGTCCCTATGCTAGTCACATGTCTTGCTTTAAGAAAAGAAACCATATAGTTTGTCAAATCATCAACCTCATCTCTGTCACCACCTCCAAAGCCTACCTGTGTGGCCGCTTCCTCGGTGGGTGTGTCGTGGCTCCCACTTAATGGTATGGAAGGTGGAGATCTAAATAGCTTCATCTTGACAGCTATATGAGGGCCTGCATTGGGACCCTATGGCATCTGTGCAACACCACTACTACCAATACCATGCATGTTGGTGTCAATAGGATCCAAAAATTTCTATATAAGAAAGAAAACATTTTTTTGTTTAGATAATGTAAAAGTTTAAAATCAAGATTTCATAATTGATCTTATCACATAAAAATAAAACAACTTGAAATTATGGTTATTACCTTATATGTCTTAAGCCTGGTCATAACTTCATTGATCCTTTGTTCGACGTCAGGAGTTTGATCTAGAATATTTAACAAGTGAGCCAATTCCTTGTTTCCTTGATTGATCATTTTCCTTATTAAAATCATAGGGTCAGGGGATTCATACAAATCCCTTTCAGAAAGCGAATCATCATCAACATCGTGTCTCGCTGACTACATATTCAAAAAAATAAATGATAATTCAGTTATGTAAACAAATAAAATAATTGATTACCACAGAAATGAAATGCACATTAAATGCAATTAAAAAATTGTTGTTCATTTACCTGTGCTAAGGCCCTTATTGATTTACCATGATCATCCTGCCACATTACAGTAAAAATAGAACCGTGATCAATATCATGAGAAATAAATTCAAATTTATGATAAATTCAAATGTTGATAACAAAAATAGAACATAATGAAAATCATAAAATATGATTCATTGCTTACAGGTTGGGTAAATTAGTATACGTACCACCCCCATTAAGCAACATATTTATCTATTCGATTCAAATTTTAATCAATCAATATCTCTTCCCCTGCAACTATTGATTTTATTGCACATACGAATACATGGTTTCCTTCACGCCCCTCAAATACTCAATTGGGTCACTTATTTGTGGTCGTGGGTCGTGTACTGTTTATAAACCCTGCAATATTCCCCATTTCTTTTGGTCTTCCTTCAATGTAGATAGTTGCTCATTTATTTTGATCATTGTTTTCTAGTTGTATATAATTTGCAACCAAGCCATATCTTTGCATACTTTTTGTATATTGGACTATTCGTATCCAATATTTGTAGATATAACAGGGTCCGATGTACTCCATCAATTCAGTTAATCCATTGTAACAGACCTTTATTCCATCCATAGAAAATAGCCCCAAACCATGTAATGACGATGGAGCAATCCGGTATATCCTTTCATTTACACAAAAATCAATGTTTATTTCAGGAAGATCCTTGGGTACCCATTTCTTCACTATATGGTTGTACCTCAAGGGCACCTCGATGTCGTTTATGCTCTCATGATCATATGAACATGATCCCCCTTTCACAAGAAAAAAATCCATGCGTTTATGGAATTTTCTTCTGATCTTCTCACCTCTAGTTGATCTCCACCTATTAGACGTACTAGATGTCTCATTTTCCTCTATTCTACCTGAACTTCCCTCACTCAATGAAGATAGATCTGACAAATACCAAAATACAAAGGGATTTTTGATGAGATTCATGTGGCTAATTAAACACTGAATTATGCTAAGTAGTTAGTAGCATCTTCAAAAGATGCTAATCATCTTGAGCGTGAGAGTCCTGATCTCAATTTCAATTAGAAAGACAGGTTCTTTTCCATAGACTAGATGATAAGGAAAGTAGCCAATAGTGTTACACCATGTCGTACGATAGGCCCATAAGGAATTTGGAATCTCGACTGCCTAATTCTGATGGTTTGTTGAGACTATTTTTGTCAAAATTGCCTCCAATACTTTATTGATACTTTCTACTTGCCTGTTTTCCTATGGGTGGTATGGGGAAGTAACTATGTGATTAATATGATAATTTCTTAGGATGGTCATGATTCTATGGGCTATAAATTGCAACCCTCCATCAGTTATTACTTCCATGGGTAATCCATAGCATACAAATAATTTGAAGAGAAACTTAATTACTGCTTCCTTTGCTGCCTTTGAAACAACTATTGCCTCTAACCATTTAGTCATATAGTTTGTTGCAACTAATATATAATCCTTCTGGTTTGATTTTGGGTTGAAGGGGCCAACAAAGTCTAGTTCCCATCTCTCGAAAGGTTCTGCAACTACTTGTGCTTGCAGGGGCATTTCATCATCTTGGCCTAGTTGACCCATCCTTTGACATCTATCGCAATCCTGTACATATTTCTTGACATCTTTAAACATTGAGGACCAATAGTAGCCCATATGTAAAATATTATGCCCAATTTGGAAATCTACAAAATGTGTACCAAATGGTTCATCATGACCTTCCTTCAATACATCGTAAATTTCATCATCTTTTACACATCTTCTGATCTAGAAATCAGCCCCTATGTGAAAAACTTATCCACCTATCTTGGTGAACTGTGCAATGCACTGGAAGATCAGTTTCCTTTCCCTTGATGACATGTGTGTTGATAGTTTCCCAGCTTCCAAATAATTTTCCACATCAACGTACCATGGTGGCTTAATAGTGACAGCGAATAGGTCTTCGTCTGGAAATTGATCTTCGAATGTTAAAGAATCATCTCTTTTGGGTACGCGAGACAATAAATTTGCAACGAGATTCTCTCTTCCAAGTCAATCCTCGATGGTGATATCGAATTCTTGCAATAGTAATAACCACCGAGTAACCCATCCATTAGTAATTGGTTTGTTAGCTAAATATTTAATAGCAAAATGATCAATATACAGAATAATTGGGTAGCCTATTATATAATGGTGAAACTTATTAATAGCATGTATAACAGCTAAAAAATATTTTTATGTTACTATGTAATTTAATTCAGTGGGAGTAAGATTCTTTCTAATAAAATAAATAGCATAGGGTTTCTTGTCTTCTTTCTATCCAAAGACAACACCTATGGCGATATATGATGCATCTGTAGAGATGTGGAATGGTATTTTCCAACGTGTTCCTCTCAACACCAATGTTGTTGAAATCATTCTTTGAAGTCCTACAAATGCAACATCACACTTATCAAACCACTGAAATTCCACATTACCAGTTAAAGCATGTAAAGGTGCAGCCATTCTTGAAATTTTTTCTATGAATCTATGATAGTATCCTGCAGCACTAAGAAAACTATGTACCTCAATTTGTGTACGAGCTGTAGGCAGATTAAGGATTACCTCTAATTTTGTTGGGTCTACCTTGATTCCATCTACAGAAACATAGTTCCTTAGTAGCACACCTTCGGTCATTATCATACGACATTTCTCGTGACTCAAACATAGCTTGATGGAAATGCATCGTTCCATTACTTTCTCCATATTGCTTCGAGATTGATCAAAATCAGTTCCATAAGGGGTGAAATCATCCATGTAAACTTCAAGTCCTTCATTAATCAAATCATAAAATATGCTTAGAATGGCTCTCTGGAATGTGGTTGGAGCATTACATAATCCAAAGGGAAACACCCTATACGTGAAGGTACCCCAGGGACATGTAAATGCAATTTTATCTTAGTCTTCCAGAGCAATTTGGATCTGATTATAACCATTAAAACCATCTAGGAAGGAAAAGAACTGCTTTCCTGCTAAAGTATCAAGGACTTGGTCAATAAAAGGTATGGGAAAGTGGTCCTTCTGGGTATCTTTTTTGGGTTCTTTGTAGTCTACATAGATCCTCCATTTCCCATTTTTATTTGGGACGATTCATAGTGGAGAGACCCACTGGTTGTTTGAAATAGGATATATGAAATCTACATCCAATAGTTTTTGTAACTCTTATTTAACAATATCCCTGAGATGAGGATTCAATCATCGTTGGTGTTGTCGGATGGGTCGGTCATATTTCTCAATATAGATATGACGTGTACAGAGTTGGGGATCGATGCCCTTCATGTTAGGATACTCCCAAGCAAAAGACTGTTTATATTTAGAAAGGATCAAATCAATTTGTGTTGTTGTTGTGCATTCAAATTAGCATTGATATTCAGAAACCTCCCTGATGCAATTTCAATTGATATTTTGTTGTGGACAGAAGTAGTAGGAATTTGTTGCTCCATCAATTCTTTCATAGGATCCCCCTGCACTTCATTATCTAGAACAACTTTTAGCATTTGACATATTGGGTTTCTTATAATGGATGGGATGTTAATGAAGCTATTGATCACATCATCTTCTAGTTGGTTCTTGAATCTAAGATATTCTTCCAGTGTGAGAGGAGATCACATATTCTTTTCTAGATATCTGGGTAGTGGGAATCAGTTTAGCTAGAGGATACAAGATGAGGTTATTTTTAGCATTTCCTATAGCAATTGTCATGTTTCCTATGCGACATCCTATGTATTCATCTGTTGTTGCAAGCCATGGTCTTCCCAATATCAATGGGTGTCTATTGAGTCTACTTCTTCGGTTGATAACTAGGAAATAAGATGGGTATTCCCAAGAGTCGACCGAAATTGCTACATCTTGTAATTTGTTGACTGACTTAACCATTGATCTATTAGCCAATTGTAACATAATTAGAGTAAGTCTGAAGGAGGTAATACCCAGGATGTTACAGGTCTCAATGGTCAGAATATTTATGGCTACCCCCAAATCCACTAGTGTCTTTGGAAAAGAGAAACCCTGTATCTAAACTATTACTATGGGATTCGTTGGGTCTGCATACTTGAATAGATCTTGCTTACCTAGAATGAGATCAGAGAAGGATCCTACCATGTGAACAATTGATGGATTTTTAACTTTCCTGATAGGCTTCTTCACACATAATTCCTTAATTGTCTTTTCATAAATTGGCATGTCTTGTAGAGCTTGTAGGAGTGGAATATTAACATATAGATTATTTAGTTCCCCTATGATGTCAAATTTAGAATACACAATTGGTTTTTCTATCATCATTATTTCAGGGAATGGGGGAGGAGGAGTTACGTCCTTATCGGGACTTTGTTTCACGACTATGTTTCCTTCCTTCTCTGCTTCTTCCATTATGACCACAGTCAAGGGTGTTATTGTTGGTTGTAAAATATTTTCATTCTCCTTCTCTTAGTGAATGTTCCACTCTTCAGAATAAATTGTGCACCCTAACCTAAACCGGAGTTTGTTTCACCCTACAGAGTTGATTTCCCCTTCCAAATTCTCAATAATTTGTACAAGCTAGGCTGATCTATTATTGGGATTTGGGTTGGGTTGAGCTGGCAATTGAGGGTGCATTTGAGGTTGAGGGTTCTGGGGCAATTGGAGTGGGTTGAGGAGAAATCCCCATGGGTTGATTAGTCATTCCCATGGGGCACTACCAATTTCGATTCCAATTGGGGGCTTGGGTAGCTATGTTAGTCCACTATGAAGGATAGGGGTTGTTGTTTGAATTCTTCCAAGATGGGGTAGGGTATTATGAGTTAGGCCAGGTGGGATTTGCAACTGGCTAATTTGTCCAAGTGGGATTTGTAGCTGGTTGGTTTGCCCAAGTTGGATTTGCAGCTAGATATTGCTAGGATTGCCATGTGGGGTTAGAAAATGGTTGGCCCTGCTATGCATTTCCACAATTTTACTATTGATTATACTTCCCAGAAAAGAAAGGGAAAGGATCTTGTAGCATACCTGGGGGATGAGCCTACCATTGGTGACACTGAACCATCAGATATATTGGTTTTGTTTCCTCTTCTACCTCTTTAAAGACAACTTTTAGTCCTGGAAGCAATGGGCATTTCTTTGTTGCATGGTATTTATCACAGATAACACACACCTGAACCAAATCCAAAGGAGATTCCCTCAGACCATGTTTTTATTTGCATTAGTGGCAAAATATGGCCAATGACTGTTTTTCTTCTACCTGTTTGAGTTTATCCTACAAAACATCCAATTGTGTAGTCAGAGTACTCAAAATGTCAGTTTTGAAACTCTATAATAGATTACCAACTTTTTCTTGGCTGACATCCCCACTAGTAATGTTTCTATTTCTAGTGAGGGGAGCCGACATTCCTAATATGGTCTGTGTACTTCCACTTGAGCACCTGATGCACAATAAGATAATATTATCATTAGTTTCTTGATAAATATCACCCTTACCTATTAAATTCAATGTTTATACCCATTCCTCCTTCATTCATTTGATCAAAGTGGCTTTAATTACCTAACCTGGTAGTGTGTCATACAATGATCTTTGCTAGTTATACTGAAATATTTCAACATATTCCTCTAGTGTCTCATTTTCTTTTGCAATCTTTTGAAAGATTTCATCTTTTAGATCCCTTGTTCTACAATAATACTGATATTTTATGAGGAAGGTTTGTTTAATTTCATCCCATGAGTTTATGTTTCCTCCTCCTAATCCCATAAACCAGTGCAAATCTTCTCCTTTCAAAGTAGAAGGGAACAACTTCAGTTTTTGGGGTTCAGAGGTGTAGTCATAACCTCTACATGGGACATCAAATTCGAATAAGACTGCATCAGTGTCTTATGAAATTAATCCATGAAAGGCTGGCAGATTATTTAAAGGGATGGCTTTCATGGGGCCATTAGAAACTGGATCAACTATAGGATATTCCAGAGTGGAAGCTTGGGCTCGTGGTTGATTTCATTGTGCAATTTGGTCAAAGATATGCCAACAATCATCAGGAAATTTTTGATCCCCTAGGGGATTTAATCGCTCTACCTCCATCTAGGATTTTAGGTGTACCTTATTCTATCATAGGAGATCTAGGATAAGGTGATGGTGATGGGTTTTATTTAGAAACCCCACTAGTTTCCCCTTCTCCTTCTTCCAGATTAGAAGAGTTTCCCTCCTCTAAAGGGCTGAGAGGTGGAAGATCTGTATTTTGAAAAATTTGTTCAATCCCTTTAATTCTGCAATGAACCTCAATATGGGATGCAGTTGGTGAATTTGTTTCTTAAGGGATTCAGGTAGAACCTTTCCAGGGTCCAACCGAGGCTTGAGATATAGATTTTCTGATGATCTCGTCTATGAAAGTGCTTCTTCCATGGGGCATCGGGCCCTAGATTTTGTATTTTTTGGTGGGGGTTTTGGTTTTTCAGGTTCTTTCTTCTTATCCATACACACTTCACACAAAATTATAAGTACCTATATGACCTCTATGCATTAGCTGAAGGTAGGCACTGGCACAAGCATTTTACTTATTGCCTACATAGGTGTTGCAGGAAAATCTCCCTGCGGACAGGTAGATCACCTCTAAGGCTTGACCTTAACCCTAGACAGAAAAATGCTTAACATAGACACTGAATTCCTTTCAAATCTATCTAAGCCTAATGCATGAGAAGGGAGAATAATAGAAGTACCTTTTAATCGACGTTTGTCCCTGTACGCTCCGAGTTGTGCTCTAATCCTTTTGCTCCTCGCTGAGGTCTGTGGACAAAACAAGATACGAACACTTCCTACTCTATTGACATTAGCTTGAAAACAGATCTATCAATAAATGATAAGTTCATATGATATCAGACACAAACTAGAAAGAAACAGGCCAAGCGTGTCATATTGATGAGAATGATGACAACAATACTTACAATCATAGATGTGAATGCGACAGCTTCGTCAAGTCCTCTTTGTCCAACCCTTGCCTGAAAGATCCACAACCTGGATAACAACAACTTCAATGATCACTTCTCTTTGGCTAATTGTCAGTTTCCTCCAAGATCATAAGTTTCATATGTTTAGTTCTTCCCCCTCTCCACCATCATAGAGCCTGTTTATATAGGTTGGGAAAGGCCTAACCTCTTGAGTTAAGTTTAGAACTAGTTAGGAAACATCTCCTTGGATCAGGGATCTTTTGATGAAACCAAGAATTCGAGCACAACTGCCTTCTAAACTCGAATGATCTCCTCCTCATTCGACTCAACGGGCTAACAATTGACCCACAATAGGAAGCGCTCCCCCAAAAGGGGTATCAGAGCATTATAGCACTCCTGATGTGCTTTGGGAAAGCGCCAGCGCTCTTATGGTGAGCAGCGCTCCTTCAGAAGGGCTGAAAGGTGTTATAACACTTCTGAATCATGGTAGAGGAGCGCCAGTGCTTCTTCAGCTGTATTAGAGGAGCGTTCCCCTTCCAAACCATTGTTTCAGGGCCTTTTTCAGGTGTCAAGAGTTATTTGATTCCAGTGGATCAATTCTTTCTCTTCAAATCAGTCATATGAGGTGTCATAAGTGCTACCTTAGTGTCATGATCACGACATTATGCCCGAACATCATTTACGACACTAGTGGTCAACTTGCGACACTTGTGAAAGTTGTAGGGAAGATGCGACACTTACGATGATTGGCAGGGACAATGCGATACTTAGCAATTTTGATGTGTAACAGAATGCCCCCCAAAGTATGAAGTCAGAAGATACGAACTGATGACTGAAATACTTTGCAGACGTTCAAGAAAGGGTGTGGACTCGGAGAACTTGAAGAAAGATGCACATCAACATCCAACAAATATCATGACATATTTCAAAACCCAAGGCAGGAATACCTATGCTTGGGTGATCAAGATATGGCCGCCATAAAATACACTGCGGATCCATAATTGTATTAGTAAAAAAAAGGGTATAGCCACGGAAGATACACTTTGGATCTATACTGTGATAATTCAGACTGATCGTAGCCACGAAGAATACACAGTGGATCTACGAGATGACAGGACATAGCCACGACCAATACAAAGTGGATCTATGTAACAATGTATGTGTTCTTTGTCTAGAATTCCTTCGCAACCTGGGTGAAGAATGTATCAAGGTTTATTACTCAACCCAGGGTCTTCTAACCAATCCCCGTGCGATACGATTCCAACCGTGCGAATAGATTTTTTGGTGTCGAACACGACAGAAACCACTTGATTACCGGTCAATGAGGTAAACCGTTAACAAGTGCGAGGGAGATCACCAATAATGTCAATGATTCCCAAGGTATCCCAATACATTCCACCGAACGTGAATAAATGAGCTGAAGTCGAACATTCATGGAATCATTTGATCAGAGGTCAATGATGTAAACCTACTGTCGAACGTGAGGAGGCCTGCCATTGAGGCA
>JZKD02S1791833.1:560042-570797 GCA_000966675.3 Picea glauca | reverse complement strand
ACCTAATGAAAAATAGTGAAGAAGGTTGCAAGATCCAATCAACAAGATGTTTATCTTTCAAAAAGATTAGATGTCAAAGCTAAAAGGAAGACAGATTGACTCACTAAATCACTCAGCAGAAGAACACAGAGGCATAAATGCAAAAAAAATGCAAATTTTGAAGTTTTCTGGGCCAAAGGAGGCTGACGCTCTGTTGCCAAGGGAAAAGAGCGTTATAGCACTCTGTGTAAGGCTACTAAAAGCACTGGTGCTCTGATAACACTAAGTCAGGGGCGCCAGGGTCTAAAATTTCCAGAAATGTCAAGAAAATTCAAAAATTGAAGTTCCAACTTGACAAGGATGTTGAGTATGATGGGACAAGGAGGCAATCAGCTCATGAAACTAATCAAACAGGGGAAAACCAAGTCTGAAACAATCAAGGGGAAGAACAAGGTCAATGAGGAGAAAAATCCAAACAAGAGGTTTCGATTTGAGGCTATCTCCTCAGTGGAGTCGCCAGTTTCTGTTGTAGGAAAATCTCCCTGTGGACATGTAGATCACCTCTAAGGCTTGACCTTAACCCTAGACAGAAAAATTCTCAACGTGGACACTGACTTCCTTTCAAATATATCTAAGCCTAATGCATGAGAAGGGAGAATAATAGAAGTACCTTTTAATCGACGTTTGTCCCTGCATGCTCTGAGTTGCGCTCTAATCCTTTTTCTCCTCGCTGAGGTCTGTGGACAAAACAAGATAGGACCACTTCCTACTCTATTGACATTAGCTTGAAAATAGATCTATCAATAAATGATAAGTTCATATGATATCAGACACAAACTAGAAAGAAACAGGCCAAGCGTGTCATGTTGATGAGAATGACGACAGCAGTACTTACAATCGTAGATGTGAATGCGACATCTTCGTCAATTCCTCTTCATCCAACCCTTGCCTGAAAGATCCACAACCTGGATAACAACAGCTTCACTGATCACTTCTCTTTGGCTAACTGTCATTTTCCTCCAAGATCATAAGTTTCATATGTTCAGTTCTTCCCCCTCTCCACCATCATAGAGCCTGTTTATATAGGTTGGGAAAGGCCTAACCTCTTGAGTTATGTTTAGAACCAGTTAGGAACCATCTCCTTGGATCATGGATCTTTTGATGAAACCAAGAATTCAAGCACAACTGCCTTTTAAACTCGAATGATCTCCTCCTCATTCGACTCAACGGGCTAACAATTGACCCACAATAGGGAGCGCTCCCCCAAAATGGGTATCAGAGCGTTATAACACTCCTGATGTGCTTTGGGAAAGCGCCAGCACTCTTAAGGTGAGCAACGCTCCTTCAGAAGGTCTGAAAGGCATTATAACGCTTCTGAATCATGGTAGAGGAGCGCCAGCGCTTCTTCAGCTGTATTAGAGGAGCGTTCCCCTTCCAAACCATTGTTTCAGGGCCTTTTTCAGGTGTCAAGAGTTATTTGATTCGAGTGGATCAGTTCTTTCTCTTCAAATCAGTCATATGAGGTTTCATAAGTGCTGCCTTAGTGTCGTGATCAAGACATTATGCCCGAACATCATTTACGACACTAGTGGTCAACTTGCGACACTTGCGAAAGCTGTAGGGAAGATGCGACACTTACGATGATTGACAAGGACAATGCGATACTTAGCAATTTTGACGTGTAACAATAGGTTCTTACCTTCCGTTTTCAATACCTCATCCTCTAGAGATGAAACCTATGTTATCTTTGACATTCTCCCCAACAATGATGCCAAAATGTTGGGCTCTAAATATTTCCTAAAAACAACCTTAGTTTAACATTAATTTATCAACCTGAGGATTCGTCTTTTCTTTCAAGAATATCGACAAAGTTTATGTAGATAGTTATAAAGGTCAAAATAGATAGTTATAAAGGTCAAAATCCTGTAGCTGAAGAAAATATGAGTTTATCAATAATCCAATTCCTCACACATTCATTATGAAACTAAGAATTCACTTAACAAAATAGTAGTCTAATATAAAACATGCTTGTGAATTAAAGGCATTAACCAAATTGATGAATTCATTTAGCTAAGAAATAGTATTTGAATCTACAGAAATGCTTAATAAACTGATCTATCAATGACTATATAACCTACTGGACAAGAACAATTAAGTACTATAAAATTGAAAAGGAACATCAAATGTAATTTTAAATGAAAGGGACAACAAAAGTAACTTTAAGCGAAAGGAACAAATGATAATTTAAGCGAAAAGAACAACAAATGATAATTTAAGTGAAAGGAACAACAAATTCTAACTTAATAAAAGGGACAACGTATGAGAAAATGAGAGGAACCATTGATCAACAAACTACATCAATGAGAAATGGAACAACAATTGATAGCATTCAAATGAAACATCTATCCTCTGTAATAAATAGAATAACTAATTTATGAAAAAATCATCACACTCAAGAATTTATCTTAACTGTTGCAAAGAGATTTGAATCATGGAACTAAAATCAAATTGATACGATTACATATTGAGACAATAACTCATTCCGACTAGGCCCATGACCTTCAAAAGTACTACTACTAGAAACTCAGTATGCAAAGATAGTAAAAATGTTCAAATCTTCTATGAATTCGATACTTGGTATAACATTTACAATAGGTTGTTTAGACAGATCAATTCAGAGATCTGAATTCTTGAATAAATTTCTTCTATCCTTCTCAACGATTCAATTCCCTCTATATATTACAATGATATGGTAAATTAAGCTATCTTGAGGATCGAGAGATCCTCAGGATTGCTTTTAATATTTATAAATATTACAAAATAGAGAATCAATCTTCCTAAAAACTTCTTTTCACTTGACATCCTTGACCTCCAATAGTCTATGCATCTTCATAATATTTGAGTTTAACCATATTTTTCCATTCCTACAATAAAATCAAACAATTCAAACAAAAATTTAGAATTACTTAATAACATTTCTAGAAGTCTTTTTAATCATTTTATTTCCTAATTATCTCTAATTGATAGAAAAGTCAATAAAGGTTATATCATAAACCATGGTGATAAGGAGGATATTTTTACCCTTTTCTTGACTCAATAGGTGATTCAAGGATGGAGCCACTAGCTTCAGGGTGGGTTTCTTTGATCTAGAGGGGCTCGTTCTCATCCTCTAGAATGGTCTCTTCAACCGGATTCTTGA
The DNA here is from genome assembly GCA_000966675.3 of Picea glauca. Taxonomy (NCBI): domain Eukaryota; kingdom Viridiplantae; phylum Streptophyta; class Pinopsida; order Pinales; family Pinaceae; genus Picea; species Picea glauca. Next base: position 567,619 of record JZKD02S1791833.1, on the reverse strand, counting down.
TATTTTCCTGGCATCAGGGTTGAATATTCTCTTTATTATTCAAGACCCATGTTGGATTCCTTCTCTCTTGCTTCTACACCTTCTCCTTGTTATCCACCCTCTTGGGGACTTCTTTCTCTTTGCGCCTCTCTCTCACTTAATATTTGACTACCCAGTCTTTCCTATATTCTCATCTTTCAAAACTATTCCATCTATCCTTCCTCTACTTCTCTTGGTTTGACTTATTTTCGCAACTTCTCGAACTATTTTGCTGCTTTCTTTATCTTACCATGCCACCACTTATCAACTATGGTGGCTCTTTTCAAGTCTCACTCGTTTATTGAGTCCACTTCTTATTGCTTCCCCCATTTTTCAAAGAAACCTCTCCCCTCTCTTAGGCCATGAATCCACCTCAAACTCACCCCACCCCAAGCAAGGGTGTTTACGCTACCATCTCAGTCAGGGACATATTCAACATCCCCTCTTCCATCAAGAAAACCTTAATCCACAAGGGGATTTCTCTCAACAATATTCCCCTTGCGTATTTCTTGAAATCCACTTATGCTCATGAAAACGATTGATGATTCTTGGCTGCAAACTTGATAATGTATCCTTCTAATGTGGCATTGACCCTAAAATCTATTTCTCATCTTACTGTTCTATCTAGCCAATGAACTATTGCGATATTTTTAGTATCCCAAGCGTAGGTCTTCTCGACTCGTTCTTGGAATTCCATAGCTTCTTGGAGCCTATCTATCCAATGGAAAATTTATTTTGGGAACTTAACCCATAATATCTCGTACTGGTCACTTGATCTTTCCGAGTAAAAGACTACATCTCATGTATCTTTCACAAATATTCCTCTCATCTATGCTTCTTTCCATATGAAGTGTTAGCACTACCATTTTTCTTTCCAAATTAGAGTCGATTTTAAAGTCACGTTGTAACCCATGTGCTCGAACATGTGAAGTCAGGTATGTAACACGGTAATTTTGAGATCAGCAAGTGTCCAGTTGGCCCTTGGAAAAGGGAAGGGATGTCAGGTCTGAAACTTATATAAGAGGTACAGGTATGTCTTTTCCAAGAAAGTTGATTCCTGTCGAGAAACTAGTCTCTACGTGCCTAGGTCGAGTCAAGTGGTTAATAGAGGTCACGCCAGCAAGTACATAAGTTATTATCAGTTAATCATGGAGGCTAAGGGAATGAAAAATCATGGCATTCACATCATGCATGACAACCCATCCTTGTCACTTGTACCCTACACGTGGGGATTTCCCATGGAAAAATTGCAACTTGATCTAGAACATCTTGTTGCCATGAATTCACTATCCTCCAACATGATTTATTTTCCTATCTAATTTGTTATAAACCCCAAATGCTCAGAATTTTACCCAGTTGTAGAACCAAGCCTGGAACTCTATTTGATTTTTCCCTTTCCAGTCTAGTGTGATCAAAACCTTTCCCATCCTATGTGTTTTTTGGATACACTGTGTGCAAAATTCACCTTGGTCACACCATGGTGACCTCTCAGGGAACAAGGAAAGGAATGTGGGGAAAAAGAACTCTAAGGTCCGAGCCTCAAAGGGATTGGGTTTCATTCTCACCTACATTAGGCATTCCAAAAAATGTAAAAGGAACCATCCCTTTTGTTATCGGCCTAATCGGTAGGTGTAGACACTAACAAATCTCCCTAGATTCACCTGGATCTAGAACAAAATAGGACAGGACATGACTCTTTCCCTAAGTTATGACTATTGAATTAGCTAGTAGGGAGGAACAAGTAACATACCTTTGTATCACTTCCTAGGGTCTCTATTGCTCCTGCTTCGCTCTGGTGCTCTCGTAAGGTCAATACCAAGACAACACAAACCAACCAAAGTGAAGATAGCAAAATATATTCAATCATCAACTTATGTGTATGATCAAGGAATTACACAATAAAGTAAAAATGACTTTATGGGAAAAGGACATGTCGTTGTATCATATTAATCGAAAGTAGAAGATACAACTTGATCGCCTTGATGTCGCAAGCTTCCTTTTGGTGACTCTTGGTTCTAACACACACACACATGATCAATCCTTATATGAAGAAGATCCAATTCCTCTTGATAGACTTGCTAGAGCCTCCAAGCTCCTGTTCAAGATAGGTCCTTCACACAATTCTTTCACCAATTCTCCAATGAATCTTGCTTAACCTTTTCCATGAGAATTCCATCAATATATAGGAGAGGATGAGATGGTTACTTGGATAAGAATGATCCCACAATATCAGGGAAACCAGTAAAGAGATAACCATTGAAATGCCAACCCATTCTCTAGAACATTCTCTTCTAGAACCATCGAGACTTCATCTTTTTCCAAGCTTTAGAACAAGTTTGCACCCTAGCTATGTAGTACAGTGTGAGAATTTCGCACCCTAGCTGAAGGTAGCCTGCAAGAATGGGTCATTCTCACACCCTAGGATATAAGCAACCTGTGAACTCTCTTCAAAAATATGTTTTCTGGGAAGAGATGAATGCCACTTTTCTCAGGAGAAAGTTGTTATTAGGATCCTGAGTACACCATCATCAATACACCATCAAGATGACCAAAAGATGACCAAAATCATGGGTAACAGAATGCCCCCCAAAGTATGATGTTGGAATCAGTGACAACCGAAATACTTTGTAAACTGTGTGTGCGTGTGTCAGCAACCAGGGGCACACCTAATCAGAAACCTACGAACAACCAAGCATCTGTAGAATATCATATTAATTCTGAGGTAGGCATTCCCATACTCAGATCACATATGGACGACATTATAAGAATAGGTCATGGCCACCAATCATACACTATGGATCCATGCCATCAAATATAGCGTAGCCGCCAGGAATACACTGTGGATCTATGCAAAAAAATTCAAACTGAGACGACATAGCCACGAGACATACAAAGTGGATCTATGTGTCGCAAATTATACATATCCCATCGCAACCTCAACAAAGAGATGATATCCAGGGTCTTCAATCCTGTCACCCAAAAGTATGGATCTAACCATGTGATTACATGTGTTGAAGTCGAACATGGTAGAAACCACTTGATTATCGGTCATTGATGAAACCGTTAACAAGTGCGAGGGAAATCACCATTAATGTCAATGACTCCCAAGGTACACTAGTACAATCCACCGAATGTGAATGAATGAGTTGAAGTCAAACATCTAATGGAATCTTTCTATCAGGGGTCAATGATGTAAACCCACTGTCGAAAGCGAGGAAACCTACCATTGAGGCATGCAAGTTCCAAGGTACCAAAAAATTTCTAAGTCTTGTTTCCAGATAATGAGTTGAAGTCGATGGAACAAAATTCGTCACAGGAGGTCCTTGATGTATCCTCCATCAATGACACGAAATGAGTAACATATTTTCAAGGTGAAACAAAGTATGATGTAAGTTGGACTAGACACAGGGAAGGCTGACATGGAGAGAATGGACAACTGTAGATGGCCAACTCAATAGAAGTTTCATATGAACTTCTCTTGAACATATGAATGACAAGACCAATGATTTGGCAGCATTGACTCAGAGACGACGAAGGGTATGACCTTGTAGAAAATTGAATGAGAGACAAATGGATTTCCCAAACCGGCTTCAAATAATGAATAGGGGGTTTTCATGTTCAAGAGTGACACTTACTGACAATTAATATGAATATGAGAACACATCCCTTTCCCAAATTTCCCCCCACCATTTCTGGCGATTACCTCTTTATTTTTACACAAGCTTGAGGAGGATAACATATGCTTGTTGATATAAGCTTATCCTTCAGATAAGTCCTTCAGAGTATGTTTAGCGAACCCTAGGAAGGAGTGGTTCGGTCCCATGATGGGTCTGTCGATGTTTTTTTAACGAGTCCAAAGATAGAAAACTCGAAGGTTTTTCATGATTATAGAGTCTGGAAAAACACTTAAAAGAGAACTCTCTCAGTTCCTTTTTTGTAAAATAGTCTGATGAGACCCAAAAAAAGATAAATTATCGCCCAACAGATGCTTTCTTCAAATACTTTATCGAACGTGAAAATAGCAAGGTCGCTCGGCTATCTTTTCATGTTTAGAGAGTCTGAAAAGAGCTTAAAGAGGACTCCAAGGGGGTTCCTTTTTCGTATAACCTTGTTAAGATCGAAAAAATGATAAAAGTGTGCTTGATCATGTTCTCATGTATTTAGTAGCATCTTCAAAAGATGCTAATCAACCTTCTTAAAATATCATGTCAAGTTACAGTTTACAGCCAGTTTAAATCATGTCATCAAGGAGACAAAAGGTCTGACCCATAGCCAGCTAACAAACAACATAAAGCACATAGGAAAAAAAAGATGAGATGGAAAATAACCAAAATGACGAGGAATCTGAAGGTCACATTAAGGACCAAAAGGATGGAGTCAATAGCCATATTCAAAGCACTAATGATCCATATTTGAGAGTTCTTTAACCGTGTTATCCTTAGTATCTTCTAAGAGTGGTGATGCAAAGAGGATTCTAACCCAGTAATATTGAAGGAAAATCATGTATGTCACATAAGTGCGGAAAATGATGCAAAATTAGACAGTCCATGGGCATTTAATGAAATGCAGAACCTAATAAAAAAATTTCAGCATCGACATTTTTTGCTTCTGCGTGTAAACCTTATTTTGTGTCTTTTCAAGATAAGAAAATTTCATTAGACTCTGTAAAATCAATGAAGGTTCAATTTAAAAATTATGCTGCCACTTCTAAAGGGGATCATGTACAAAATGCATATGAATAGGAAGACATAAGATGTAGTGATGATGAATAGGTTTCTATTAAAATATCAGAATCAGAAGATGATGTATTCAATCATGATCATGGCAAGAAAACCTATACATCGAGGCATGTCAAGCGATGCCCCGCGAGTTGCCCAGTTTTTTCCAGCGAAGCTAAAGGAAAGGTTGAAGAAGGAGCTACCCTCTTTATGTTGAAGTTGAGCAAGGTATGTTGGTTTTTGATATTATGTATCATGCTCTTATATGAGAAAAGGTATGGTTTTATATATGTCTTGAAGTTTTCATCTTGATGTTATGATATATGTTTTGAGGAATATCTTGGAGGTATTTGGCACATGGCTAGAAGCATAGCTTTGTGAATTTTGGCATGTTATTTGAGGGACATGCCACATGCTTTGTTGTACATCTTGGATATTATGGTACAAAATTAAGGCATGTCTTGGTGATGTCTGACATATGTTATGAGAAATTTTCTTGGTGATCTTGGCATAAGTCTTATGTGGTTATTAAGGTGAATTTGGTTTTGATGATGATTATGTATCAATATCAGTGATAGTAATAGTGACAGGTTGAGTCTCCATTTATATTCAAGGGAGGAAGGAGGGGGAAAGGAAAGGGAGTTGTGGATTCCTTTAAGCTGGAGCCTCATTTTAGTTGGAGCTGGAGAATCTAGGGCATTGTAGCTTCCTTCAGGTTGAAGATTTTAAATCCAGGGGTTGGTGCCTCCTTCTAGTTAGTGCTAGACAATTTTGGAAATCGGTGCTTCCTATGAATGTAATCTTCTAATATATAAGAAATCATTCCATGGTTTTCTCCTATTTGGGTTTCCATGTAAAATTCTTGTGTAATGTGTATTTGTGGTTACATGTTTATGGTACCTTGAATGCAATTATAAGTGATAAATTGTTGATATCTTAAATGATTGCATATTGTGATTAAAAGTGCTAAAAGGTGCCTAATATTGATTCACCCCCACTCTTAGTATTCCAATAGTTCTCTTGCTAACAATCTAGTTGAGGTTAGAGGTACGTTGAGATTGCATTTTCATAATATTTTTCTCTTCATGCTTTGATGAATGATGTGGTGGCTGCTAGGAATTCTTGTTGTAGGGTTATTCCTTGCAAGGTTTTTATTGGTGATCAGGACAAGTTGGATAGGGACTTCTCGAAATAGGATCTTGTGTAGATCTCAAACCTATGAAGAATGGAAAGTATTTAGGTAAAGATGGCCTTCCTTGTGATTTTTACAAGGGCATGTGGGACATGATTGGTGATGAATTTTGTAATTTGGTAGTCAAGGTCTTCACTTTTCATAGATTTTCATAATCCCTGAACCTAGGGTCGATCAAACTTAACTCCAAAAATGTATCCAGAGACACTATTGGGGGTTGGAAACCAATCACTATACTTAATATTGAATAAGATCATGGATGTAGTAGATTTGAGAATTCAGGTGGTGGCATGGAAGGTTGTTTGGAAGGAACATGCATGTTTTGTGTAGGCATTTTATTTTATACACTATTGTTTCAGTAGCCTTGGAGTGGGCTCATGAGATGGGTCAGTGGTCCCTTTATTGAAGATTGATTTTGAAAAAAATACCTTTGGTGTGGATTTTCCAGATCTAAGGGTTGTGACTTATATATAGAAAAATATGAAGTTGAAATATGAAAGCCACATTTGAAAAATAAGATCTACATTATTCTAGACCCTAATTTATTCACATAGAATTATCCTCATGTCTTGAGCATGCATTGATTGTAGCAACCACTACACTTTTTTCACATTAGATGAAAGAGTTATCATATAAAATAAAGTATGTTGAGAGTGGGATTTGAACCCACGCCCTTTCGGACTAGAACCTTAATCTGACACCTAATACAGAGAAGTATCAACTTACCATTCTCTTCACGAGCTCCCTCTCCTGGTCGGTGCCCTAAGTCTCTCCCTCTCCTGGCCGGTGCCCTCCATGAGCTCCCTCTACTGGCTGGTGCCCTCAGTCTCTCCCTCTCCTGGTCGGTGCCCTCTGCAAAATCCCTCTACTGGTCGATGCCCTCAGTCTCTCTCTCTCTCTCCCGGTTCCCTCCACGAGCTCTCTCTGACCTTGCAGCTAGTGAACTCTTTCCATGTTCCCTCTACAAGTTATCTCCTTGGGTACGAGTCTCCTTGAAAGGGTGCGAGTAGTTTTTTGGGCGTGAGTAGTTTTTTGGGCACGATGGACAGAGATGACGTGGTTTATTCATTCTTTGAAAATAGATCATAATCCAAATTGGAGTAATTATTTTTTATATATGTGTGGATTCATCTAGCGTTGCACTAGGAAATGTTTTAATACAATCGGGGAAAGGCACACTATATTACCAAATTTATTTATCCAATAGAAAAGTGTCATTATTTGATCATAATTACACTGTGATGGAATCATAAGGGTTGACCCTGATGTATACCCTCTAGAAGTGTATATATTATCTCCTAGGTCACCTTACATATCACTTTTCACGAAAATATCTGGTGAACAAGTCAGCATTGGAAGGTTAGATATGCCATTGGTTACTATTGTTCAAGGAGTTTGAGCTCCAGGTCATGGTTAAGCCGGGCAAGAAAAATGTGGATCTATGTCATCTCTCCTAGATCTAGAATGGGGAATCCACTAATATAGTTAATGAACTACCCAACGATGATATATTTGGCATAGAAGTGGTGCATGCATTCTTTGTAGAGGTCATCGAATTACTTAGTTCCATATAAGTCCCAGAATATGATGACCAATGGAAGTAAAGGGATTTAGTGGTATGCATAACAAAGTATTAGTTTATTGTAGGA
>JZKD02S1791833.1:528759-547096 GCA_000966675.3 Picea glauca | reverse complement strand
CCTCCTTGAAGGATGAGAACTTGGCTCTACAAGTTGACCTTCTCCTCTTGTGAGTTTCAAACTTGTGAGCATCAGAAAACAAAACACTTGAAAATAATCAAGTCTTCAAAAACCTTTGCTCTGATACCAACTTGATCTAAAAATGAAGAAGACTTGTATTCTTGAAAATATTTGCAAGTTAAATTTATGTGTTAAAATGCAAATGGATAAACTTTGCAACACAACTTTAATAGGATTTACTTATTCAAGATGCATGTAAACAAAATCATAATCAATGAACATAAAATGCATAACACAACAAATGATAAAGGAGTTCACCCCTCTCTTGGGCTACATCTCCTGGTCCATATTCCAATGGATCGTTTGTATTATTTGCTGAAAGTGCTCAAAAATGTGCTTTACAATGCTCAAAATTCCAAATAGACTGCTCCAATGGCTTCAGAACGTCCAAAAACCCCTAGTTGGGCTTTTTTGGCACCTCGTTTGGCCAAAAATTGAAGTAGATAGGCTTCCTGGAAGTCTCCCCTTCAAGCTTGTTGTCTTTGCATCTACAAAATGAACCTCTCTTGGCTCAACCTAGCCCACATGAAATTTAAAGTGTAAAAACTTGGCACTGGGTGAAACCGCACAACCGTTCCAAACTGTCGAACGATTACGCACCGGCCTTAACTACCAAGGCCCATGGGCACATGGTCATCACATGACCACGCGCTATAACACAACAGGGCTTAAGGTTAAAACCATTGATATAACTGTAAGGCTTACCCATGCACATATACATTGGTCACATGTCATATCAAACCGTGCATTTTCAAATGGTTATAACATATGTTACGGTGGGTCTATCCGCCGTAGCACCGGTCGTATGAATACAATATGTAACCACGGGTCGGGGCTTAGCCCCGACTCGGTTCACGCCCCAACACACATTTATACGATGTTAAATACAATGAAACACATATATATATCAAGTAACATGTGCAGGCGCACTGGTTGGGCAGCCTTTCCCAAATATTTAGCCTGCCCCAGAGGTCACGAGGTCGACTCCTGCCAAGTGCAAAGATTTTAACCAACAAACATGCGACACATGGCGGCCATTGATTGGGCCACATGTTGCCATCCCATTCTCTACCAACAAACCATGTCATATGCCAACTGTCCAATAACTACCTACCACATCTTGTATGACCTACCACGTCATCATATGTACGGACTATACAGACTATACAGTCAGCATCCCTTTTTTTGCATGTTTGCCATTTTGAACAGAACACGATATCTCTCACTCCCGATGTCCGTTTGAACCCAAACAAGTTGCATTGGGTTCACAACGATGAGGCCTATTCTCTCGTTCGATTTGAAGTGATTCTGAGCACTTTGAATTTTTTAGCAAAATTTGATCCCCTGATCAATGCTACCAAATTTAACATGATCTTCCCATTTTCCAATTAGTTATGGAAATTCTTATGTTGCGTGCCCATTGGTTCTACAGTGAGAGCACCATGTCCATTTCAGACGAGGACAGTCTCTAGCCATGTGGCCTTGTTCATAAAAATTGTAGCATCTACTTGCTCCTCTACCCCTGGTTCATTCTCCTCTGAAGTATCCTCCAACTCCACCTCCTCAACCTCTTCCCAATCCCTAAGGGGTTTCATTCACCCTAATTTTTTTCAATCCAGCCTGTCTACAATTGGATCCAATGCTCTACACTAATTGGTAGTATGTGTGGTAGATGAGAAAAACTCACAATGCATAGTATTCGATACTGTTGAATACTTTTGAATAATGGGGCACTGTCTTGGCCCATGCCCATGGATTTGGAAAATCTTGTAATACACAATTATTGGTGTTGCTTGACTACCTAGTAAAGCATGATATGCGGTGGGTTTATGGAATTTTAAATTCGTACATAATTTCACAACTCCTCCCGTGGGTCCTGGTGAGGGTGCCATTGGATTCTGAGGAGGCTCCATTCCCTTCATTCATAGACATTTTTTCACCATATGTCCTTCTCTGTAACATCTGGTACACCAGACCTTTGGTCTTCCTAGTCTTGGTATAGTCAATTCTTGAATAGTTTCTGTAAGCGTTGATATTTTCCCTTGTAGCTATGACAAATTTTCATTTGTTGGGGGTCTGGTCACTCTCGGGCTCCTCAGATATTCTTCCATGGCTTCAATCTTCATTGATTGTTACAAGGCATCTGTCAGAGTGGCTATCTGTTGTTCCATTAACATAATCGATGCCAGAGGAAACAATCCATGAATGCACCATTCTCTTTGATGTTCCTCATGAATTGGATGTGCTAACTTCCCTATAGCATCTTTAAACTTCTAGCTATATTCCCAGGCTAATTCAACTTTCCTTTGCTGAATTTTGTGCAAGTCAGACAGAGCTTGTTGTTCTGGCTGAGATAGCTTAAAATATGCTATGAACTTTGTTCATACCTGGTCAAGTGTGAAAGCTTGACCTTTCATTCATGATACTCCTGGATCAATAACCTTCATGTACCACTTGAGAGCACGACCTCTCAAGGTAGTCTGGAATGCAACCAATTTATTTGCATTTGGAGTCCCTCTAGACCTCCAGATTTCTTCACACAAGAACCAATGTTTCTCAACATATTCATCTCCTTTACCCCATAATTCTGGGTATCAAGCAATTGAACCTCTCACGTTACCAACCATTGTTGATCTTTATGCTCCTATAAAAATAAAACCTAATGGTCATGGTTGTGACCTACCAGGGGATCCCAATATCCTCATTGTATTCACACTTCCTAGTTGTGACTGACTAACTAGTTGTACTGACACAAAAATAGCATAAGAAGGTAGTATCGAATTTACCACTTGTATAGAAGACACTTGGGGTATGAGTGATGTTGGGATATAAAGATGTCCTAAAAAAAACCTTGGTTTAACATTAATTTATCAACTCGAGGATTCATATTTTCTTTAAAGAATATCGGCAAAGTCTATGCAGATAGTTATAAAGGTCAAAATTGTGTAGCTAAAGAAAATCTGAGTTTATCAATAATCCAGTTCCTCACACATTCATTCTGAAACTAAGAATTCACTTAACAAAATCGTAATCTAATATAAAACATGCTTGTGAATTAAAGGCATTAACCAAATTCTTGAATTGATCTAGCTAAGAAACAATAATTGAATCTATGGAAATGCTTAATAAACCGATGTATCAATGACTGTCTAACCTGCTGGAAAATAACAACTAAGTACTATAAAATTAATAAGGAAAAGAAAATGTAATTTTAAGAAAAAAGGGACAATAAATGTAACTTTAAGTGAAAGGAACAACAAATGTTAATTTAAGCGAAAGGAACAACAAATGCTAACTTAATAAAAGGGACAACGTATGAAAAAATGAAAGGAACTGATGATCAACAAACTAAAACAATGAGAAATGGAACAACACTCGATAGCATTCAAATGAAACATCTATCCTCTGTAATCAAATAACATCACGAATTTATGAAAACATCAACACACTCATGCATTTATCTTAACTGTTGCAAAGAGATTTAAATCACAGAAATGAAATCAAATTGATAAGATTACAGATTGAGATAGTAACTCCTTTTGTTTGGGCCCACGGTCTTCAGAAGTACTGCTTATAGAAACTCAGTATGCAAAGATAGTAAAAACGCTTAAAGCTTCTATCAATTCCATAACTAGTAAAACATTTACAATAGGCTATTTGGACAGAGCAATTTAGAGATTCAAATGCTTGAATAAATTTATTCTATCCTTCTCTATGATTCATTGCCCTCTATATATTACAATGATATAGTAAGTTAAGCTATCCTAAGGATCGAGAGATCCTCAAGATTGTTTTTACTGTTTATAAAGATTACAAAATAGAGAATCAATCTTCCTCAAAACTACTTTGTGCATGATTTCCTTGACCTCCAATAGTCTGTGCATCTTCATAATCTTTTAGTTTAACCATATTTGTCCATTCCTACAATAAAATCAAACAATTCAAACCGAAATCTAGAAATGATCTAATATTACTTAACAACATTTCTAGAATTATTTTTAATCATTTTATTTCCTAATTATCTCTAATTGATAGAAAAGTCAATCAAGGTTATATCATAAACCATGGTGATAAGGAGGATATTTGTACCTTTTTCTTGACTCAACATACCCCCCAACTTACCTTCTTTCATGTCCTCATGCAAGAAAACAAATTACATGTAAAACAATGAGGCTGAAAGGAGGAGAGGTCTATTCACCAGGTCTTGTAACATCCCGGTTCTAACCCTTATAAACTATAATGTATTATTTAAATATGACTTAGGTTGGTGAGCCAGTAAATTTTAAAAGGGGTCGGAGTGCCTAGGAAATGTAACAATTCCTATACATTAATAAAATACACTGTTGGCTGCAAGATCGACAAGGAAAAAAGAGATAGGGGGCTATGATTCCATGAGAGAGAGGGCTTGAGGGGATAAGTCTTGTTATTATTATTTTATTTACCCATAATTGATTTTATGGAGAAGAGGGGGTTACATGAGCTTCTTGGGAGGGTGGCCATGTGGCTCTTGTCTTCATGTAATTATTTAAACATCCCTTGGGGGTTGTTTTGGGGTATTTCTTCCCTTGGTTCATCCTCTTCTCACTAGTTCACTCATTCTTGTTCCTCGTCACTCACTACTTCAAGTTCCTGTGCTCTTCGGTTGAGCATGGAAACAAATGGCAAGAAGAGGAGATCCATCTTTGAATGGTTGTAATGATTTATTGATCAGTCTAAGAGGGAATGGATGCATGTGTGCATGAACTTGATGACAATTTGGATGGAGTTGTACATAGCTAAGAGTCCTTGGAATTTCCAGTAGAGATATTTCCTAACCAATAGCACTGGATACTTGGAGAGAAATAGAATAGCCTCAGGGACTACATGGCAGAGAAAGGTGTTCATTTCTGTGGGTTGTGTAGGCTGAGGGGGAAAGAGAGATGGAAATTAGGATTGTTGTGAGGTTGGGAAACCTGAGAGCTACTTAGCCAACTATTGTTTATTTAGACTTGGCCTAGGACCCTTCCTTGTGGATTCATAGCCCTAGCTTAGGGGTGACCTTTTGTTGAGAGTAAATGAACAACAACGTCTATGGTTGGGAGGAACATCCTTGGTCTGTAGCTAGTTGGTGAATGTTTACTTGCAAAGATAAGTGCTCTCTATGTTTTTTGTTTAATGTATTTCGTTGTGTATTTAATTATCTTTGAGATATGTATTCTAATGTGCCTATCTACTGGTTATGTTTTGTGCATGGCACATTGTTTATCTCTTTTATGTTGTGACATGGATCTTGTCTTATGCATATGGTGTGCATGATTCTAACATTGTTGAGAAGTCCCTTGTTTACGAATTAGAGATAAGAGAAATAAGTCTTGGGACTGCAACATGCCCAGCCTGTGAATTGTTGGGTGTGTTGCAACCTATTTAAGTGGCATAGCCCAACTTATAGGTGGTTGGGTATGTTATAGATTGGTATCATAGCTTCTAGTTGAAACACCGAGCCAATATGGGTCAAGTCTGTTGGTCAGAGTCTCATGGTTGAGATAAAATTTTGATCGTGAAGTTGAAAATATCAGGAGGAATGGCATTGTAGAATCTACGTAGGAGTTAGGTCGTCAGAGATCAGTTGTAAGGGGTTCGAAGAATTGTGACTGCCCTGCTTCAAATTCAGGAGTGATCACCACTGTAGGATCATGAGAGATATGGTATTGTTGGATCGGAGGACAGGTGAATAGGGGTCGTCCAATGTAAAGGAATCAAGGGTTAAGGTCACAACCGTCGAATCCCATGGGAGAGAGAGATCAATGGACAAGAGGCATTGTAGGAAACCAAGTTGCATGGGAGATAATTTCACAAGGAGGTACCACAATCCAAACCATGGTTTCACCAAGGGGTTACGTGTCGGCATCAGGAGAATTTTGGGGAAAAAATAAGGTTACTCCAAACCTCCAATGCATGCCCCTGCCAATTGAAAGGCATGCAGTTTTGTGACATGTTAGTACTCAAGTGAAAAACACTCTGGAGGAAGGCTTGTGAAAGGAATTCACCAGGCCAACACCCATACAAAGTGTTGAAGACAACCATTTGATGGTCGATCGAGCATAAGGAGTGTGCAAAGAAGTGAACTGTTTCAATTTCAAAAGATTAGGAGGTCGAGCGTAAGCATGTTCCAGAAGAAGTACCAGAAATATTCTAAGGAAGAGGAAGGGTCAAGCCCCTTTGGAGATCTGAGTCAGTTCAAAAGATCAGGAAGGATATCACAACAACGTGCAGGGATCTTGCAAGACGTTGCAAAGGTTGAGAAACCCCTTCGAGGTTCAGAGTGAGGAAATATTAGGAGGAGTAGTGTGAATATGCACATAGAGCGCAAGTGTGCATAGGGTTGAGGTCGAGTTTCATTGACAAAGATCAGGAGGGAAAGTGAAAGTTGAGACCTAAAGTTTTATAGGGATCATAGGAAATAGGTTGAAGGTCGAATCTTTGACACTTAGTAATTCTTCCAAGTCAAGAGAAAGAAAAATATTAGGAGGAGGAGTGATATAGACCGTCGAATCCACATTCGGATAGGAGGAACAAGCAGAGGAGAAGATTAGATATGGACCATAGGATCTGAGCATTTGGACCAATAGTTGTTGGATCTGGAGGAAGTTGCATGAGGGTTAAACCCTTTGTTAGCAAACAGGAGAGTGGACTTTGCGAAGTCCCAAGTTCCAAAATCATCAGGACCATCTATCATCAGAGGACACATGGTAGAGATCCATGTACGTCAGAGAAAAACACAAGCCTATGGATAAGTGTAGAGGAAAATACCTGAGGCGTTGGCAGCTGTAGCAATCCTAGTCGTCCGTTGAGGAGGACACATGGTGAGAAATTAGTAGTTTCTTTGACTCAAAACTCAGGAAGTGCAGAGGCAAGGGTTATTACAACTTGCAAAATGTGAGCTCATGAGTCGATCTGAACCATCAGATTGTAAGAAGAGTCGTGGTCATCGATCTGACTCAAGTGAGGCTTCGAGGTTCGAAAGATCCGGGGTGAGAGGTATTTAAACTTCGCGAGACACAAAGTCCTAAAGTGATCGATAGTTGGGCCCCTAGTCATATCCCAACACCAAAGTCAAAGGGGATAGAGGAAATGAGCTAGCACCCACGAGATTCAAGATTTCACAAGTTTGGGAATCGAGAGAAGGGAGGAATTCGTTGCTAAACTTTGCGAAACGTTAAGTCTCAATTTGCAAAGAGTTAATCAAATTTTTTGGATCACGGGATTGTGTACACTTGATCTAACCGTGAAACTCGCTAGTTCAGGTTTCAGATGAAATGAGTTGGACTAGTTTCCAACCACGCGAGTCGCGAAATCACAAATTTCTTGGAATCTTGGCCCCAGGTCATAGAGAGGAGTCATATGGAAGGAGGATAAAGGAGGAGCTAGCATGCACTAGGCCCCTGTCAATATTTTGTAGATCGGGAGAGTCAGGGTGACTCACATATAAATATTCGATACACGAAATCGTGAAATGCCTTTTGAGAGGTGTGTAGTCACATCCAGTAGTTGCATGGAGGGAAATCATATCCAGTGTTTATTCATGCAGGTGTATTTCATAGAGGACTTGTGGAAAATTGATTAGTGGAGGTTCCAGAAGGGACCAAAGATTTTTTTCAGCTCAAAGAATTAGAACGATCTTTGACCGAGAGGTCAACAAACCTTGTTGAGGTTTATCAGTATTAGAGTTATAACCACATCAATTTAAGAATAGGATCATATGTTAGGGTCATGGAGGCATGAATTTTCTTACAAAAGTTGGATGAGGTACTACAAAAGAAAGAATCCTCACATGGGACATGAAGCTAGCAGGTGAATAATGTCATTCATGGGCATAGAAAGGAAAAGTAAGGCTCCATAGCCTTGAAGGTAGAGACGTGTAGATAGTTGCAAGATTGATGTGGAAGGAAACAAAGAGATTAAGAGGTGATGTGTGAATAATATCTATGTGTCAAGAATAGGAGTTCCAGGGAAGGATTTGTTAGATATGACTTATCTACTATCTAAAAGCTTAAATCAAAGTTTGCATTGGAAGCAAGATGCCAATGCAGAGGAATTGGAATGCTCTCTCACTTCAAAAGTAGCACTAAATGAAAATGGATTTCCATTGGGGAATGGTACTAAGTGGGAAAGAATGGTCAGGTGGAATGTGGCTGGAAAAGTGTTCAAACCCAGGGAACCATAGTGCAGATGAGAATAATGGGAGCATGCAAGGCATCAAGGATCTAAAGGAATTCAAGGATGACCAACTACAACATAAATAGATAAATAAATAAGTGAATTGAAACATAAATGCACTAGAGTACATGAAGCATACAATGAATTTGAATTCATATGCATTAGTAGGCATGCTGACAGTAAATGTTTGGTGCATACAGATGTGTAATTTTGCATATGTACATTCTTGGATATGCATATAACATGATGGTGAACTTAGAATAGTTTGTTATTAATAAATAATGTTTGAGTATGATTCATGACTAAGGATGTATTATGTATTTAGGAAAAATGATACAAAAGGGTTAAATATGTGGATTTTGTTGTTTCTTATAATTTCCATTGAGGTGAATACCCATGAGGAAGGCAGGAATGGTGATCAAAATGATGAAGGGGGAAGTTTGTGAGCTTCTACAAATATCAGTTGGTCAGAAAACAACAAGTAGGTTGGTAACAACTAGGTAGGTATGCACTTAGTTTTCGTTGATGTATACATGTTGAAGGGGATCGAGGTAAGGATTCCCTCAGTTAATTTTTCAGTATTTAAACTGATATGTAATGGTTGAAGGCCCAAAGTGTGTAAGTGTTGTTGATGCTAGAATGAACTTAGATAAAATTTCAGTTGCATATTATGTTATGATTGGTTATGGGATCATAACTAGGTAATTTAGGAGACATACTCCTTATATAACAATGAATATCCATAGAGCTAGTCATGCGTGAGACCATAATATGGTTGGTTATGGAAGGGCTATAGCACTATGTGAGTGCTTGATAGTAACTATTATATATATGATGTTTGGATTGCAACCTCTTTGCCAACACTTAAGAGTGCTTAAGGGTTATATTCTTGGTGTTGTGTTTGGGTGGAAAAGGAAGGTAACCAAATAGTTAGGGAAGCAGTAGGAAGTGTGTGGATGATGTGTTGAATCACTAGCCAGACCTTTCAGCTCATCAAGGTGGAATAAATGACATAGTTATGTGGTATTATGTAGTCAGCGCATGGATGCATTTTGTAGATGTGACCATGGGTATTGGCACATTGATTGTTATATTATTAACTGTTACATTATGAAAAGTCTGCGTGACTGATAATACATGTGTATGTAATGATGAGTTCATTCCAATTGATAGTTGGATTAATAGAAGTAATTGAATTATAGTTGTAAACAATTCTGATATCACTTTGTGATTTTGTTTTGAATCATTTCCATGAAAATATATATCTTGTACATGAGATATTGACAATTTGTTTGGCTGAGGAATGTCGAAATTGCAGGAGGAAAGGGGTCCGAGATATGGTAGTGTTGTAAGCCCATAAATAAGACCAATGCTTATTCCTGCAAGAGTCAAATTGTTATGAGCATAAGCTCATGTATAGAAGTTTTATTTTAACTATATAAAACAATTTTGGGAATTATGATTTGATAATTACTGACGAATTGTTTTGGCCGAATGTAAATTGAAGAAATTGTAGGTAGAATGGTCTTGTATATGGTAGGGATGTAAGCCCATAAGGAATAATAATATCTACAACTTTAGAGACAACCTTTATCAGAAGAAAGATCATTCTTGGAAAATTTTATTTTCCTATATAAAACAAATTTGACATTTATGTTTGAAATGGTTATAATGAGATATCATGATGACTGTATGTGTATAATATATATGATATGTTGCATATGCAAGCTGGAAAGCATGGAAAATGATATTGTTGTGACATGAGAACCATTTTTCCCTAGAAAACTTCTTGTGCAAGAGAACCTTTGTCAGGAAAGATGGATCGCCTGAGGGATTGCATAGTAGAAAAGGGGATGCCTGAGCCTGGGCCTGGAAAGTGAGTGACCACAAGGAGGAGGAGACTTTGATAGCAGTTGATTGGGATCATGCACACAATGGGTATGTCAAATAAAAAATTGAGCCAAGTTAACAAGAAAACCATATGGATGCATATCCATGAACCACACAAATAAGTATTGTATTGGATTATGAAAAATTACTCTTACAACATGAGAAAAATGAGAATTTTATGCAAAAAAATTGAACTGACATGCTCGCTAATTTGAAATATTGTAGGAAAACAATGAATGTTGAAGATCTATAAAAGTACCAGATTATGAGAGAAAAGAAGGTGATGTTGGAGCAACTAAATGACAAAGGCATGGAAGGAAGAAAGTCCAATGGACTTGCTACAATTGGAGTTCTAGAACACACAACTCTGAAACTTCCTGACTGAGTGCACTGAAGCCAGGGAGAAGTGGAACAGCCTAAGGGACTGTATGACAAATAAAGAGGTTCATTTATTTAGGTTGTGTAGGGATGAGAGGGAAGGAGAGCTTGTTGGTTGGAACTGCTACCAGAAATATAAATTCTAAAGATAATCATACATGTTTTGGATCGTAATGCCTATGCATACATGTTTTAGGCCAGAGTACCTATGTATATAACATTGGGTTGGATTGCCTATGTGAATTAAGGCTAGAGGACCTATAATTGTAATGTTAATAACATTGGAATGGTGTTGTGCACTGAGGACAGTGCCAAAATAAGGGGAGGGGGATGTAACATTCTGGTTCTAACCCTTATAAACTATAATGTATTATTTAAATATGACTTAGGTTGGTGAGATGGTAAAGTTTAAAATGGGTCAGAGTGCCTAGGAAACGTAACACTTCCTATACATTAATAAAATACACCGTTGGTTGCAAGACTGATAAGGAAAAAAGAGATAGGCAGCTATGATTCCATGAGAGAGGGGGCTTGAGGGGCTAAGTCTTGTTATTATTATTTTATTTACCCATAATTGATTTTATGAAGAAGAGGGGGGTACATGAGCTTCTTGCGAGGGAGGCCATGTGGCTTTTATCTTCATATAATTATTTAAACATCCCTTGGGGGTTGTTTTGGGGTCATTGTTCCCTTGGTTTGTCTTCTTCTCATCAGTTCATTCATTATTCTTCCTCTTCACTAACTACATCTAGTTCATGTGCTCTTGGGCTGAGCATAGAAATGAATGGAAAGAAGAGGATATCCATCGTTGAATGGTTGTAATTATTTATTGATCATTCCCAGAAGGAATGGATGCCTATGTGCATGAAATTGATGGAAGTTCAGATGGAACTTCCCACAGATGAGAGTCCTTGGAATTTCCAGTAGCGAGATTTCTTGACCAGTAGCACTGGAGCCCTAAAGAGAAATGAAACAACCTCAGGGAATGTATGGCAGAGAAAGGTGTTCATTTCTTGGGGTTTTGTAGGCTGAGGTGGAAAGAGAGTTGGAAATTAGGATTGTTGTGAGGTTGGGAAACCTGAGAGCTACTTAGCCAACTACTGTGTATTTAGACTTGGCCTAGGATCCGTCCTTGTGGATTCATAGTCGTGGTTGGGGGGTGAACTACTATTGAGAGTAAATAAACAACAAAGTCTATGGTTGGGAGGAATGTCCTTGGTATGCAACCATTTGGTGAACATTTACTTGCAAAGATAAGTGCTCTCTTTGTTTTATGTCTAATGTATTCTGCTGTGTATTTAATTATCTCTAAGATATGTATTATAATGTGCATGTCTACTAGTTATTTTTTGTGCATGGCATGTTGTTTATGTCTTTTATGTTGTGACATGGATCTTGTCTTATGCATGTGGTGTGAATGCTTGTAACATTGTTGAGAAGTCCTTTGTTTTTGAATTAGATATTAGAGAATTGATTCTTGGGACTAAAGCATGTCTATCCTGTGGGTGGTTGGGTGTGTTGCAGCTTGTTTAAGTGGTGTAGCCCAGCCTCTAGGTGGTCGGGTATGTTACAGGTCTCCTAAATATTTTCCTGTGAGGGTTTTTCTATCTGTGTGGCTTCTTAAATATTTTCAAGTTGAATTATGTTTTTGCCTCTTCTTCTTTTCAGAGTAGAGGTTTTAGGAAAAAAAATTATTCGTTTTCTCTTTTTCCTTAATGTCTCTCCCTGTGAGGTCTACGTTTCTTCCAGTTGGATGGGGTATGCTTCAATTTCAGGCTGGGGTAATGGAACTTCCATTTGGGCACTGCCTCCTTCTTCCTAAGTTGTCTCAATTCTTTGTGAGGGGGTTTCTTGGTGGATTTCAGGTTGTTCAATTTGTAGGGGCCTATCAACCTCGATTAGATCACCCCAAGTAGTTTGATTTTGGCTCAGGACCCTATTTAATATTAACTTTACTAGTCCATGGAGACTAATTATGGTGACAGGGCCTTTAGCCTTCTGAGTTCTTGCAATAACTTCATGTAACATGGCAGTTACAAAAAATGGAAAATTTGTTACTAACCTATGTTTTAGCATTGCTAACAATTTGAGGTGGCATGATCGCACCACATCGTACCTCCCATCACAAGTGATATACCTTTGTGTTACTCCTGCCACATCCCTCCATGGCTCCCTGAGAGAATTGGAGTTGAGTCTCTTCCCCTTTTTATCAAGCTCTTCTACAGGTTCTACGAAACATTCCACAACCTCCTTGAGCATTGTATGCTTCCTTGTCCACTATATACCTTCATTTGTGAGGCCTATAACCTCTGTTATAATTTCATTAGTGACCAAAATTTGTATGTCTCTGATCCTGAAGACTCATCTTTGCAAATTTTGAAAACATGATAGCATTATATTTGTGTCGTATCCCTGAAATCTAGTGAAATATTTGGTCCACCCCAAATGATGTAAAATTTCCCTCACTTAGTCAGTTATCTGCAGCAATGTGGGCTCTCAGCATACACTTCAGCCACCCATATATTTTGTGAACAGATGAGGACAACTATCGTTCCTGGTTGTAGCTTAGTTCGACTAGCTTTTGAGACAATATGACCAGAAATAGAGAATATCATACAACAAAAAATGTATATAAAAATGTCATTTTTCCCTTTATTTCAATCATCATGATCTATCGATAAATGTGCAGGATATCTTCCCCCACATAAATGGAAAGGTCGACCTTGACTATCAACTTGTGCAAGTGTAATTATGGTAGGTAGTTCAAGTGAGGTGTGATTAATACATCACCACCATTGTTGGGAGATCAATCATTAGGAACCTTGAAAAACACTTTAATGATAATCATGAACAATAATTAGTTTTGTGTGGGAAATTCAAATTTACATACCTATGTTAAAAAAAAAAAAAACGTTTAAGGAAAATGATTCTATATAATTTAAATTTGTTCACGTGTTTAAAAATATTCCACATATCATAACCTTGTTACTTTCCCTTGTTATTTTATATAACCAAAATGATAACCTTGTTAGGAAAGGAAGTCTAGGAACACACAAAACACTTGTCGTATTTAAGGTAAACTTCCATGCCATAGGAAGAGCCACTACTGCCAACATGCATCCATAGCCTTGACAGGGTTTCCTTTTAACCCATAGATGAGCCCGTATCCTCAATAAATAGTTTGAATTTTCTTTTCCCAAAAATACCACTATCCTGGTTTGGTAGCTAGATTACGATAATCCCACTCACTAGATTGTAGCCTAAGTGAACAAGTCAGATCGTGATGAGACTTCTTGTCCTTTGACGAAAAAAAAATGCCAAAGGCCATTTCACTGGTGTGGTAGCCATAGTGGGAATGTCACTGATGTTATTATATTATGATTTTTGTAGGTTGGCTCGTGATGAGACCCCCTATCCTTTGTGGGATAATTTTATTACTTATATTTTCTTTTTTTTTCTTTTTTAGGCTCTATTAAGGGAGGCTCATCTACTCCTTAAGAGTGAGGGATGGCGTAAGAAGTGTAAGAATGCAAATTAAAATGTTATTTAGACTCCTTATTATGATATTAAGGAAAATTATCATTCAAGTATATGTATATGTATAGGGGAAATAAACAAATTATGATGGTTAAGGATTATGAACAATATTTAAGATAATTTAGAGAAATTAATCCAAAAACAATTTGATAAGGTATGCTAGATAGTCCACACACAAAAAATGACAAATCGTTAGAAGTGGTGTTGATTAAAATTATTTGGTGAAGGTCATACACAAAGGAGTTTCTAACGTAATAATGGCTTTCTTTTGCATGAGAAAAGAATTGTGACTTTTGGGAGAAAGGAACAACAATAAGGAAAAGTTGCAGAAAGGAATAATATATGTTTCTTTCGAATGAACAAAGTGGCCCGAAGAACAACAATTGTACAAAGGGAACGACAATCATTACTTTCAAATGAACGAAACTAACTGCAAAGGAAACATCAATCATACCAAGGGAGCGACAATCATCTCATTCAAATGAATGACAACTACATGCAAAGGGAACAGTCACACGAAGGGAACGACAGTTGTTTCGAATGAATGGCAATGATGATGTTCGAATTTTTAACCATCTAATTAAGTGATTGTAAACCTCCTACAGACATTTTTGTTTTAGTGAATCTAGGATTGATTAGTCGTGAACTAAATTCATTCAATTTTTATGGTTAGGTTTATTCAATAATCAAAGTATTGGATGGTTTGTTAGTGTCATTCATTCATTACAATTTCCTGATTTTTGCTGCAAAACATGACATATTCATCTTCTGTGAAAACAGGGTTTACATTTGATAGGTTTTTCAAAGTAAGGTAGGAGTAAGGAACATAAAAGAGTGCTAATTATTTTTATTATAGTCATCTCTTTTAGTTCTTATTTTCTCAAGTGACTTCCCTAGAAAGAAAAAAACTAAAAACTCAATCAAAAATGTAAAGAAATTTATATATAATATGTACAGTGCTGATAAAAATAATCATTTTATGAAGTTGAAGGTTCTTGGTTACCTTCCCATCTATCTAAAATATGAACAGTAGGGTCCTTACTTACCTCTTGGAAAAGGGAGTCTTTTGAAAGTGGCTGATGGTAGAGTCGTAGTCGATGTCAATTTACCAAAAAAGGAGAACCAGACCCGTCGATGGTAACTAAAGTGACAGTGCCATTATCATGAACTTCATTGATTTCATACGGTCCCAATCATCTTGTCTGTAAGTTTCTGGGAAAATCTTGAAATATGGAATCATAGAGAAGCACCCAATCACCTTTCTGGAAGGACTTCTTCTTGATATGTTTATCGTGCTAGCAAGCTTTCTGCTACTGAATAATAGTTGTTCTCTTAAGGGTAGACATGCGTTCTTCGTCTAACTCATTGAGCTATGGTAGGCACTATTTATGTGCCTGTGTAAGATCTAGTCCAATTTCCTAGGCCATCCTCAGAGTCTTGATCTCAATTTCAATTAGAAATACAGGTTCTTTTCCATAGACTAGATGATAAGGAGAGTAGCCAATAGTGTTAAGCCATGTCGTACGATAGGCCCATAAGGCATTTGGAATCTCGACTGCCTAATTCTGATGGTTTGTTGAGAGTGTTTTTGAAAAAATTGCCTCCAATACTTTATTGATACTTTCTACTTGCTTGTTTTCCTATGGGTGGTATGGGGAAGTAACTATGTGCTTAATATGATAATTTCTTAGGATGGTCATGATTCTATGGGCTATAAATTTCAACCCTCCATCAGTTATTACTTCCATGGGTAATCCATAGCATACAAATAATTTGAAGAGAAACTTAATTATTGCTTCCTTTGTTGCCTTTGAAACAGCTATTGCCTCTACCCATTTAGTCATATAGTTTGTTGCAACTAATATATAAGCCTTCTGGTTTGATTTTGGGTTGAAGGGGCCAACAAAGTCTAGTGCCCATCTCTCGAAAGGTTCCGCAACTACTTGTTCTTGTAGGGGCATTTCATCATCTTGGCCTAGTCGACCCATCCTTTGACATCTATCGCAATCCTGGACATACTTCTTGACATATTTAAACATTGAGGACCAATAGTAGCCCGTTTGTAAAATATTATGCTCAATTTGGCAATCTACAAAATGTCTTCCAAAGGGTTCATCATGAACTTCCTTCAATACATCGTAAATTTCATCATCTCTTACACATCTTCTGATCTGGAAATCAGCCCCTATGTGAAAAACTTATCCACCTATCTTGGTGAACTGTGCAATGCACTAGAAGATCAGTTTCCTTTCCCTTGATGACATGTGTGTTGATAGTTTCCCAGCTACCAAATAATTTTCCACATCAGCGTACCATGGTGGCTTAATAGTGACAGCAAATAGGTGTTCGTCTAGAAATTGATCTTCGAATGTTAAAGAATCATCTCTTTTGGGTATGTGAGACAATAAATTTGCAATGAGATTCTCTCTTCTAGGTCAATCCTCGATGGTGATATCGAATTCTTGCAATAGTAATAACCACCGAGTAACTCGTCCATTAGTAATCGGTTTGTTAGCTAAATATTTAATAGCAAAATGATCAGTATACAAAATAATTGGGTAGCCTATTATATAATGGTGAAACTTATTAATAGCATGTATAACAGCTAAAAAATATTTTTATGTTACTGTGTAATTTAATTTAGCGGGAGTAAGATTCTTGCTAATAAAATAAATAGCATAGGGTTTCTTGTCTTCTTTCTATCCAAAGACAACACCTATGGCGATATATGATGCATATATAGAGATGTGGAATGGTATTTTCCAGTGTGTTCCTCTCAACACCGATGCTGTTGAAATCATTCTTTAAAGTCCTGCAAATGCAACATCACACTTATCAAACCACTGAAATTCCACATTACCAGTTAAAGCATGTAAAGGTGCAGCCATTCTTGAAATTTTTTCTATGAATCTATGATAGTATCCTGCAGCACCAAGAAAACTATGTACCTCAATTTGTGTACGAGCTATAGGCAGATTAAGGATTACCTCTCTTTTTGTTGGGTCTACCTTGATTCCATCTACAAAAACATAGTTCCTTAGTACCACACCTTCGGTCATTATCATACGACATTTCTCGAGACTCAAACATAGCCTGGTGGAAATGCATCGTTCCATTACTTTCTCCATATTTCTTAGAGATTGATCAAAATCAGTTCCATAAGGGGTGAAATCATCCATGTAAACTTCAAGTCCTTCATTAATCAAATCATAAAATATGCTCAGAATGGCTCTCTGGAATGTGGCTGGAGCATTACATAATCCAAAGGGAAACACTCTATACGTGAAGGTACCCCAGGGACATGTAAATTTAGTTTTATCTTAGTCTTCCAGAGCAATCTGGATCTGATTATAACCACTAAAACCATATAGGAAGGAAAAGAACTTCTTTCCTTCTAAAGTATCAAGGACTTGGTCAATAAAAGGTATGGGAAAGTGGTCCTTCTGGGTATCTTTATTGGGTTCTCTGTAGTCTACATAGATCCTCTGTTTCCCATTTTTCTTTGGGATGATTCATAGTGGAGATACCCACTGGTTGTTTGAAATAGGATATATGAAATCTACATCCAATAGTTTTTGTAACTCTTCTTTAACAATATCCCTGAGATGAGTATTCAATCATTGTTGGGGTTGTCAGATGGATCGGTCATATTTCTCAATATAGATATGATGTGTACAGAGTTGGGGATCGATGCCCTTCATGTTAGGATACTCCCAAGCAAAAGACTATTGATATTTAGAAAGGATCAAATGAATTTGTGTTGTTGTTGTGCATTCAAATTAGCATTGATATTCAGAAACCTCCCTGATGCAATTTCAATTGATATTTTGTTGTGGACAGAAATAGTAGGAATTTGTTGCTCCATCAATTCTTCCATAGGATCCCCCTGCACTTAATTATCTAGAACAACTTTTAGCATTTGACATATTGGGTTGCTTATAATGGCTGGGATGTTAATGAAGTTATTGATCACATCATCTTCTAGTTGGTTCTTGAATCTAAGATCTTCTTCCAGTGTGAGAGGAGATCACATATTTTTTTCTAGATATCTGGGTAGTTACTAGTGGGAATCAGTTTAGCTAGAGGATACAAGATGAGGTTATTTTTAGAATTTCCTCTAGCAATTGTCATGTTTCCTATGCGAAATCCTATGTATGCATCTGTGTTGACGGGCGAAAATGACCGTCCGTCAACTGGGAGAGTGGAACCGGTCCGGGGTTGTCTAAATAACCCAAGCCGTTTGGTATGGACCACCCTGACGAGTTTAATGGCTCCG
>JZKD02S1791833.1:508281-526184 GCA_000966675.3 Picea glauca | reverse complement strand
AAAGAATAAAGGAATATTACGTTACAATGGAGGAACAAGTACAACAAACATACAAGCTCAAGGCACAAGGACAAGACTGATGTTCTAGGGAAATGATACTCGGGAAAAATCCTCCTGTGGCCAAAGGTGTTAAGACGCAAAGGCAAACTGTTACTAGGCTAATGGGTAAAGGATGCAACTACGGTTGATAGAACACACAATGGTAACATCCTTCGATGTAGGTTTAATGATCCCAAAGAAGGGAAGCTCGATGGTTTTTCATATTTAGAGAGTCTGAAAAAGCATAAAAGGAAACTCCATTGGGGTACCTTTTTCGACAATAGTCTAGTCGGTTCGAAAAAGGGATAAACTAGCACCCGTTAGATTTCAATTCAAAACCATTTTAACGAGTGTGAAAAGGACAAGATCACTCGGCTATTTTTTCACTTTTAAGGAGTCTGAAAAAAAATTAACTATGGACTCCGTCAGGAATGTTCTTTTGGACCATTTTAACGAGTGTGAAAGAATAAGGTCACTCGGCGATCTTTTCAATTTTAGGGAGTCTGAAAAGAGCTTAACTATGGACTCCATGGGGGTTTCTTTTTCGTAAATTTAGTCCCTCAGGCCCGAAAAAGGAATAAAATTATACATGAGGATACTCTTCTAAAGAATGGGAATTTAATAGAGTATTCCTTTGTTCGTACAGTTGACCGTCCAGACCGAAAAAGGGGTAAACTACCGCCGAACAGACGTGACTTCAAATTTCAGTTTAACGAGCGTGAAAGGTCACAAGATCGCTCGGCAATATTTTCATGTTTAAAGGGTCTGAAAAGGGATTAAAAGGAGACTCGTTTAAGGAACATTCTTCTGGATCATTTTAACGAGTGTGAAGAAACAAGGTCACTTGACAATCTTTTCATCTTTAAGGAGTCTGAAAAGGGATTAAAGAAGACTCCACAATGGTTACTTTTCTCAGTTAATCTAGACAAGATCGAAAAGCAGAAATGCAGTCTCGTCGGATGTTGCTTTCAGATCTCAAAGTGAGCTTGAAAAATAACAAAGTTAGCTCATGATAGACTCTTTGTGGGTCGATGCTTGTCATTTCCTCATAAGACCAGGAAAAAACGTTGCGGAATTCTTTGAAAAGATCCGTGTAAATCTGAATCTCTTCGGGGGAGAAATCCGCTCTGACAAAGACATTCTCCACGACGCCAGGGTTTCAAGAGACGTTTATAGGTATCGTGTCAGAAATAGTCACCATATTTCCCTCAGCATAAAGTTCCTGTGTAGCTAAGAGGTTAATAGGACATGGCTGATCTCCCGTCATGGTGATAGTGAATTCTCCTACCTCGATTCGGCTTAACTCTGGGAGGAAAAATGATCTGTGATGAATATCTTCCCAAGGTTTGTCCAAACTAGTCATTACTTCAATTATTCCTTCGTCCGAAGGAAAGACTAAATCTAACGAATCGGTGTTGGCGAGAGAACCCTGAGCCCGGATAGGCTCAAGAGATGGATCCAACTCTTGTGCGGGAGTCAGATCAGGAGTAGTTGAAGCTTGCTAGACTAAAGAGTACACTACTTCAGCGGTCGACAAAGGAATGGACATGCCAGAGTGCCCTGTCTCATCCATCATGGCTGATGTGGAAGGAAGAATCCACAGATCCTGAAAGCAAGTCATGCAGAATGACGAGATGTGAAAAATCTCAGCCTTGTGGTGAGTCGATATAAACTTGAAATTGCCCTGAGGAGGTGGGTAATCGAAAGTACCCATCAAAGATGGGCACAAACTAACTCCTACATTAACGACACTGGCTTGAGGATTATCTATCATAGGAACCGTGGATACCCCCAAAGATGGGTCAGGTCTAGAGAAGGACAATTGATCAATGGTGACTATCCATCCTTCATGTGGAAACAACAAGACTCAGAAAATTGTAGCAACCACTGCTAGCATAGCATAAGTCCAACTACAAGCTAACAAGAGATTGTAGTCGAGGGGGGCATCGACTACCTCTACTTCGACGCACACGGTCTTCCCTCCTAACTGCACAGGGAAAGAAGGAATGATGCCATGTGGTTGGAATGAATGACCATCGAACGCAGTAAGGAGAGTAGGTGACGTAGACAACTCAGGCTGACCGATGGCTTTCCAGCATGCTAACAACATAACGCAAGCCGAAGCGCCCTCATCGACCACCGTGCGGAATATATTCCGTGTAAAAGTTTTCGTGGGATGAGCCACTACTATCTGAAACACGACGTGGTAAGGAAGACAAGGGTTCAAATCAGTCGTATCTAACATGATGGTGCTCGGGTTACAAGTCTCAGTAGAGCCTAAAGAAATCAACAAGGCTTTCCTTTGAGCAGGGAAACTTTGGAGGACCTCTAAAGCGGACATAGCACAAGGGGTTTGGGATAAATCTTCCACCACAGAGTAGTTCTGGGTGGCCCTTGTGTTTGGATTGTGAGAAGCTCTCTTAAATGCACCCTTTGGAATGCGTGTCATTGTTTCACCCAACATCTTCTCGATCTGTAGAGGAAGAGATGGGATCTCGGCTTCTTTGCCCTTCTTAGAGGCGCTTGGTTTACTATAGTCGTGCACTCTAGTTGTTATTAAAGCATCACTTTTAACCATATATACATTCACGGAAGAGGAATTGTTTGGGGGAGGGAAGGTTTCTTGGTTGCCCCCTTCGACACTTGTAGAGGCTTGAGTTAAATTTTTCCCATGCTGAAAGGGATTAGTCAACACGGCCTGCTGTTGTTGTGTGACAAACTTTTGGGCCTCTGCAAGTCGAGGACATAGATGGGTCGGGTGGTCTTCCGCACATAAGTTGCATGGATACCTCGCCTTCCTCTTTTCCGTGGTGCCCTCTCTAGCATTATCAGTGGGTTTCTTATCCCCTTTACCCTTCTTGTATTGTTTTTTCTTCCCTTCAGGCTGTTGGGTGGCCTTTGGGTTAGTCGTCTGTATGGAGTGTACTTCCGACATTTGGGTAGGAGGAGTAGCCAAAGCAGTAGTCTGGCTGGCCGCTGAGTGTTGTATAGATAACTGCTGCAATTGTTTTGTCAATTGCTCAGCGGGCTTGGTTTGTGCCGAACCACCTATACCATCGGCATGTGGTCCGACTCTCTGTCTGGTTTTATCCAGTATTGATCGTGGAGCATCTGGAAGGATGTTGTATAATAAACCAGACTAAGAATAGATGAGCTCAAACTATTGAGCTCGTATGATGGCATCTTCCTCGGAGAAAACCCCAGAAGTTGTGATGTCTTTGGATAATTGCGGTACTAAAGACTTAAGGAACCACTCAAGCAGGAATGTTGGTGGAACCGGTACTTTGATTAGACTCTTTCGACGTCGCCACTCTCGGATATGATCAGAGATATGGTCCGCTGTCATCTGTTTGAAATTGGCTAGCAATTCTGTGTCGGCGTCGTATCTCACAGGTAACTGGAAATGGTTAAGGAAGGCCATAGCCAGTTCGCCAAAAGAAGAATATCATGAGCTATCAAGCTCGATGTACCATTTCGTGGCACTCCTGATAAGAGTGCGTTGAAACAATCGCAAATGGACGGAGTCATCTTTCAGTGAGTTAGATGAACACCAAAGGTGGAAAGTAGTCACGTGATCACCTGGATCTTCGTTAGGCTTGGCCTCAAACTTTGGAATGTCTGAAGGCAACTTCTTTGGCATAGGAGGCCAACGTGGATCGTGATAGATAGGATCATTTAACAACCGTTTCAAATATGATAAGTGTAATGTTGCCAAGAATGGTAGTTTGGGTTGTTGCTGATAGCCTGGATAAAAGGGTCCTGGAGTTTGACTGGCACCAGGTTGCTAGGAAAAGTTTGGCTGCTGGCCCGGGTTCTGGTAGAAACCACGGCCCTGACCAGCGTAAGGGTTTTGCATCTGTGGAGACATCATTGGCTGATTCCCCATAAAGGACATAGGATGTTGGGCATTCATCGTGTTTGATGGACTTTGGGAAGGATTACTCCATGCCGGTCCTGCTAGGAGAGGCATAGAAGTCTGTCTGGGGTTCCATTGACTGTGGAAATAATTACCCTAGAACGACATTCCAGAGGAAGGAACATATCCTTGTCCTGAGTTCCAAGGTCCTAGTATATGTGCCCCCAACGGAAGAATAGTACCCTGTGCCGAAGTATACTATCCAAAAATGGGTGTGCCCCCAGATGGGAAAGCAGTAGATGCGAAAGTGTTATTACCAAACGTCCCATTCCAAACAAATGGTGACAAACCTACCGACTGAGTTTGCGCAGGTGTTCCTTGACTCCCGGATCCAAATGAACTTGTGTGTGCAGGCTGCCTGGCGGACTGCTGATGCAGACCACTAAGCGAAGGGGACGAAGGAGAGATATGACCTCCAGCGTAAGGAAAAGTATTGAAAGGGACAGGAATTCCCCCAAGTTGACCTTGCAGAGGAGCATTAGAGCTCCCTACCCCCAAACCCAAAGTTTTTAAAGTGGAGTGAGTGAGTGCAGAACTTGTACCTGAACTAGGCATACCATATGAAAACGGAGGGCCGATCGCACTAGGTGTGAAGGGAGGTGTGGCTGTTGTGATAGATGGGGTCGGTCCACTGTGTGACGTAGTTGCGAACGAGACCATGGTGGCCCAGACCATCGACAGAGGCAAGTTAAGAGAAGCTTCTCCTGTGGTAGCAACGATGATGGGAATGGAAGAATTCCCAGAGGAAATAACAACGTTTGTTGCCATAGCTGTATGAGGCACTGACAGGCGTTCATAAAAGTGAATTGGCACAATAACTTGCGGCCAAGTATCAGTGGTTGAGGTTTCAACTAATCCAAGATTGGTGGTTGATTCCTCCGGAAGTTGTTCGGGCTCAATGGTTGGTAACCCAGTTGCTTCGAAAGACCCTTGTTGGTCTAGCTTCCACCTCAATGGTGGCGAGGGTGGCTCCAGCATAACCAGCGGCAGGCCCAGAAGTCTTCGTGACCGGCGGAGCTCTGAATCCTCCACTGTGTGAGAATATTCACAACACGCTAAGGTATTCTACATGAACAAATAGTAACACACACTAAAAGAAGCCCCTATTGGATCATACAAGCAAACACTAACTATTTTGAAGAACAGTTACAACAACCAACACTAGAGCAACTTACCGGTGCAAGTGAAACTCGAATACGGAAGCACCCTCCGGGTATACTCTACAAAGTGTGGCTCGATGTCTACCCTAGGTACTATGGTATACCCCTATAGTCACTTGTGTATGTCCCTAGAAAATATTGGCAACTAGTTTGCCAGCATGTGAACAGTCACCAGGAGGGTATAGTCGATAGTCGGCTAGACCACAATGAGCAGGGTATCAAGCCCGAAACCTGTCAAGGGTATCGAGAGCAAATGGTTTGGAAGAAAATTTAGGACCTCGAACGTATTTGAGACCCATGAAGCTCTGTGGCAAATGCAAACGACGGAATCCCTCAACAAATCCTCGATATGTGTTCTCCACTACGCTTGGTCCATCTTTGGAGGGGTTATCTCCGCTACCTTTCCTTACGCGACCTCCTGTTTAGCCCCTGTGTTAGAGGTGGGTCTCAGATAACTTTCTGTAACTGGACTTCCACACTCCCTATGACAGAATCCAATGTTTGGTTTGAGTGGCCTTGGAGAATTTACTCTCCAATCTATTCCAAGGCCCTAGTCCTGAGCTAGTGTATGAACCCTACAAACAAAAAGTCTAATAGTTTTTAATTAGTGTTTCTTTTAATGGGATTTTTTTTATGTCACAAGGTATGAATGTGAAACTGATGGTGTGTAAAGACTCAAATCAAAATGAACAAGAAATGCTTGGAAACAAAAACTTTTACAAAAAAAAAAATGCAAAAACCAACAACTTTTCAACAAGAAAGACTTCTTTTTCTTTTTGAATTTTCTAAGATTTCCTGCAAAAACTTATGAAAAAACACTTCTTCCTAGCTACTGATGCAGCAACACAATCTTCAAACAAATAAGAAAATGAAACAAGAGATAAAGTGCAGATCGCGAAGAACCAGAGCAAAGACGCTCAAAGGCAATCAAGAAAGCACTGATTCTAACACTTGTCTAAAAACCATAAAACAATTTTTTTCTTTTGTCTTTTCTATCAAAACATCAACTAATAAAAACACTGGCTAAGGATAAGAGGCCCTAACCTGTTGACTGTGCATCCCTAGACTCAAACCCCTGAGAGGAAAACTTCTCACCAGAGGAGGGGATAACTGCCCCACCCAGGCTGAAAAGCAACCAATCAAGCCCGCGACTGTCACTGAAACAACATGCGTGCAAACACGTGTTGAGCT
This sequence comes from Picea glauca, assembly GCA_000966675.3. NCBI lineage: Eukaryota > Viridiplantae > Streptophyta > Pinopsida > Pinales > Pinaceae > Picea > Picea glauca. Next base: position 519,878 of record JZKD02S1791833.1, on the reverse strand, counting down.
ATAATAGAGCACGGGTAACCGTGGGCTAAACTTGAACAGGCTATGGGTCTGTATAAAAGATAAGACAAAACAAAACACAGGCAGCCCAGACCTGAGAAAGGCCTCTGGTATTGACAACCAGGGTCTCTTAAAGGCTTGGATGCTTCTACTTTAACAGAAAAGGAAAATGAATGAAAAAGATAAAAAACACAATAAATCAGACTGAAAACAAGACAGTGAACCAGCAAGACCCAGACAGGATCTAGAAAGCTCCCTGAGAATGTAAAATTCTGACAGGGAAGAGGAGACTGCTTCTCAAGCTTTCTGAGTCCTATACGCTACTGAAACCTCTGCAGCAAGTGTTCAAACGCGGGCTGTAGAAGGTTAGGGCGCGGGTTACACGTGTGCAATCTTATGCAAGCCACATGTACCTTTGTGTGTCCCGATAATAAATGTCAAGCAACAGTCAAGGAAAAAATGGTATTAAGAACCAGGTTCCCTGCTAGCTATGACTTAACAGAAAACAAACAAACAAAGAAACAAAAAATCTAATTCTTTGAACTACCCAAAAACCTCAATTAAATCTGGAAACCCTAAGAGTAATGTCCCTGGCGGAGTCACCAATTCTGTTGTTGGGAAATAATACCGGACTAACAAGCTAGGGCTGAACTTGTACGTAGATCATGACCTTAAAGAAAACACTTTTAACCTATCACCCCAATACTCAAACCCCTTTTTCACACACAAGCAGGGAAAAGACCCGCTAACCTTTTTTCTATCGATGTTTGACATAGATCCTCCGTTGCGCTTTATCCTCTTGCTTTCGTTCCTCCTTCCAAATACAATCCTACAATCAAGACAAAACAATACGCATGCATGTTGTTTTTCTACCTAAGGGTTAGAGATTAAGCATAAATCAAATAAAATATATATCACTCATGCATTGGGACGGGAAAAGTATTCTTTTATTAATCTCAAGATGAATCAACTTACAATAATGATAGAGATCGGCCATCGTTCCTCAATACTGATCCTGGGTTCCTCCTCTTCTTTGTCCTCCAACTACTTTTCTTAAATTCTTCTTAGGCTTGAGGAAAGGCTAAAGAGTTGGGACAAATGGATTCGGCAATTTGGCAGAGCTTATTTGCTATCTTTTTCCTCTTCCAAATGGTACCCCTACCCATTCTTTTATAGGCTAGAAGGAGCTAGGGTTTTGGACGAACTCTCGGCCATGCATGGCCGGGAGTTTCATTTAACTGACCCATAGCTTTTGTCCCGTCAGAAACTTTCCATTTTTTGTGATTCTGAAGGCAAACGCGGGCTGTAGTGGGCCTGCTAGCGTTTACTTTTTAAACATGGAGTTTTTAGAAGAGTTGTTCAGTAGTTTTTTGGCAAAGAAGGGATATGAGTTGGCCTGATGCCAGGTAATCATGTGTGGTGCAATTTAGGGTTATAACAAGAAGGCTCCTACCATGTGAACAATTGATGGATTTTTAACTTTCCTGATAGGCTTCTTCACACATAATTCCTTAATTGTCTTTTCATAAATTGGCATGTCTTGTAGAGCTTGTAGGAGTGGAATATTAACATATAGATTCTTTAGTTCCCCTATGATGTCAAAGTTAGAATATGCAATTGGTTTTTATATCATCATTATTTCAGGGAATGGGGGAGGAGGAGTTATGTCCTTATCAGGACTTTGTTTCTTGACTATGTTTCCTTCCTTCTCTGCTTCTTCCATTATGACCACAGTCAAGGGTGTTATTGTTGGTTGTAAAATATTTTCATTCTCCTTCTCTTGGTGAATGTTCCTCTCTTCAGAATAAATTGTGCACCCTGACCTAAACCGGAGTTTGTTTCACCCTACAGAGTTGATTTCCCCTTCCAAATTCTCAATAATTTGCACAAGCTAGGCTGGTCTATTATTGGGATTTGGGTTGGGTTGAGCTGGTAATTGAGGGTGCATTTGAGGTTGAGGGTTCTGGGGAAATTGGAGTGGGTTGAGGAGCAATCCCCATGGGTTTATTAGTCATTCCCATGGGGCACTACCAATTTTGATTCCAATTGGGGGATTGGGAAGCTATGTTAGTCCACTATGAAGGATAAGGGTTGTTGTTTGAATTCTTCCAAGATGGGGTAGGGTATTATGAGTTAGGCCAGGTGGGATTTGCAACTGGTTGATTTGGCCAAGTGGTATTTGTAGCTGGTTGGTTTGACCAAGTTGGATTTGCAGCTGGATATTGCTGGGATTTCCATGTGGGGTTAGAAAATGGTTGGCCCTGCTATGCATTTCCACAATTTTACTGCTGATTATACTTCCCAAAAAAGAAAGGGCAAGGATATTGTAGCATACCTAGGGGACGAGCCTACCATTGGTGACACTGAGCCATCAGATATATTGGTTTTGTTTCCTCTTCTACCTCTTTAAAGACAAATTTTAGTCTTGGAAGCGATGGGCATTTCTTTGCTGCATGGTATTTATCAAAGATAACACACACCTTAACCAAATCCAAAGGACATTCCCTGAGACCATGTTTCTTTTTGCATCAGTGGCAAAATATGGCCAATGACTGTTTTTCTTCTACCTGTTTGTGTTTAGCCTACAAAACATCCAATTGTGTAGTCAGAGTACTCAAAATGTCAGTTTTGAAATTCTATAATAGATTACCAACTTTTGCTTGGCTGACACCCCCACTAGTAATGTTTCTATTTCTAGTGAGGGGATTCGACATTCCTGATATGGTCTGTGTAATTACACTTGAGCACCTGATGCACAATAAGATAATATTATCATAAGTTTCTTGATAAATATCACCCTTCCCCATTAAATTCAATGTTTCTACCCATTCCTCCTTCATTAATTTTATCAAAGTGGCTTTAATTACCTAACCTGGTAGTGTGTCATACAATGATCTTTGCTAGTTATACTGAAATCTTTCAACATATTCCTCTAGTGTCTCATTTTCTTTTGCAATCTTTTGAAAGATTTCATCTTTTAGATCCCTTGTTCTACAATAATACTGATATTTTGTGAGGAAGGTTTGTTTAATTTCATCCCATGAGTTTATGTTTCCTCCTCCTAATCCCATAAACCAACACAAATCTTCTCCTTTCAAAGAGGAAGGGAACAACTTCAGTTTTTGGGGTTCAGAGGTGTAGTCATAACCTCTACACGAGACATCAAATTTGAATAAGACCGCATCAGTGTCCTATGAAATTAATCCATGAAAGGCTGGCAGATTCTGTAAAGGGATGGCTTTCATGGGTCCATTAGAAACTGTATCAACTATAGGATATTCCAGAGTGGAATCTTGGGCTCGTGGCTGATTTCGTTGTGCCATTTGGTCAAAGATATGCCAACAATCATCAGGAAATTTTTTATCCCCTAGGGGATTTAATAGCTCTACCTCTATCTAGGATTTCAGGTGTACCTTCTTCTATCATAGGAGATCTAGGATAAGGTGATGGTGATGGGTTTTATTTAGAAACCCCACTAGTTTCCCCTTCTCCTTCTTCTAGATTAGAAGAGTTTCCCTCCTCTAAAGTACTGAGAAGTGGAAGATCTATATTTTGAAAAATTTGTTCAATCCTTTTAATTTTGCAATGAACCTCAATATGGGATGCAGTTGGTGAATTTGCTTCTTAAGGGATTCAGGTAGAACCTTTCCAGGGTCCAACCGAGGCTTGAGATATAGCTTTTCTGATGATCTCGTCTATGAAAGTGCTTCTTCCATGGGGCATCGGGCCCTAGATTTTGTAGTTTTTGGTGGGGGTTTTGGTTTTTCAGGTTCTTTCTTCTTATCCATACACACTTCACACAAAATTCTAAGTACCTATATGACCTCTATGCATTAGCTGAAGGTAGGCACTGGCACAAGCATTTTACTTATTGCCTACATAGGTTCTTACCTTCCGTTTTCAATACCTCATCCTCCAGAGATGAAACCTATGTTATATTTGAAATTCTCCCCAAAAATGATGCCAAAATGTTAGGCTCTAAATATGCCCTAAAAACAACCTTAGTTTAACATTAATTTATCAACCTAAGGATTCGTCTTTTCTTTCAAGAATATCGACAAAGTCTATGTAGATAGTTATAAAGGTCAAAATAGATAGTTATAAAGGTCAAAATCGTGTAGCTGAAGAAAATATGAGTTTATCAATAATCCAATTCCTCACACATTCATTATGAAACTAAGAATTCACTTAATAGAATAGTAGTCTAATATAAAACATGCTTGTGAATTAAAGGCATTAACCAAATTGATGAATTCATTTAGCTAAGAAATAGTATTTGAATCTACAAAAATGCTTAATAAACTGATCTATCAATGACTATCTAACCTACTGGACAAGAACAATTAAGTACTATAAAATTGAGAAGGAACATCAAATGTAATTTTAAATGAAAGGGACAACAAAAGTAACTTTAAGCGAAAGGAACAACAAATGATAATTTAAGAGAAAAGAACAACAAATGATAATTTAAGTGAAAGGAACTACAAATGCTAACTTAATAAAAGGGACAACATATGAGAAAATGAGAGGAACCATTGATCAACAAACTACATCAATGAGAAATGGAACAACAATTGATAGCATTCAAATGAAACATCTATCCTCTGTAATAAATATAATAACTAATTTATGAGAAAATCAGCACACTCAAGAATTTATCTTAACTATTGCAAAGAGATTTGAATCATGGAACTGAAATCAAATGGATACGATTACATATTGATACAATAACTCCTTCCGACTAGGCCCATGACCTTCAAAAGTACTACTACTAGAAACTCAGTATGCAAAGATAGTAAAAATGTTCAAATCTTCTATGAATTCCATACCTGGTAGAACATTTACAATAGGTTGTTTAGACAGAGCAATTCAGAGATCTAAATGCTTGAATAAATTTCTTCTATCCTTCTCAATGATTCATTTCCCTCTATATATTACAAGGATATGGTAAATTAAGCTATCTTGAGGATCAAGAGATCCTCAGGATTGCTTTTAATATTTCTAAATATTACAAAATAGAGAATCAATCTTCCTAAAAACTGCTTTGCACTTGACATCCTTGACCTCCAATAGTCTGTGCATATTCATAATATTTGAGTTTAACCATATTTTCCCATTCTTACAATAAAATCAAACAATTCAAACAAAAATTTAGAATTACTTAATAACATTTCTAGAAGGCTTTTTAATCATTTTATTTCCTAATTATCTCTAATTGATAGAAAAGTCAATACAGGTTATATCATAAACCATGGTGATAAGGAGGATATTTGTACCCTTTTCGTGACTCAATAGGTGATTCAAGGATGGAGCCACTAGCTTCAGGGTGGGTTTCTTTGATCTGGAGGGACTCATTCTCATCCTCTAGAATGGTCTCTTCAACCAGATTCTTGATATTTTCCTGGCGTCAGGGTTGAATCTTCTCTTTATTATTCAAGACCCATGTTGGATTCCTTCTCTCTTGCTTCTACACCTTCTCCTTGTTATCCACCCTCTTGGGGACTTCTTTCTCTTTGCGCCTCTCTCTCACTTAATATTTGACTACCCAGTCTTTCCTATATTCTCATCTTTCAAAACTATTCCATCTATCCTTCCTCTACTTCTCTTGGTTTGACTTATTTTCGCAACTTCTCGAACTATTTTGCTGCTTTCTTTATCTTACCATGCCACCACTTATCAACTATGGTGGCTCTTTTCAAGTCTCACTCGTTTATTGAGTCCACTTCTTATTGCTTCCCCCATTTTTCAAAGAAACCTCTCCCCTCTCTTAGGCCATGAATCCACCTCAAACTCACCCCACCCCAAGCAAGGGTGTTTACGCTACCATCTCAGTCAGGGACATATTCAACATCCCCTCTTCCATCAAGAAAACCTTAATCCACAAGGGGATTTCTCTCAACAATATTCCCCTTGCGTATTTCTTGAAATCCACTTATGCTCATGAAAACGATTGATGATTCTTGGATACAAACTCGATAATGTATCCTTCTAATGTGGAATTGACCCTAAAATCCATTTCTCATCTTACTGGCCTATCTAGCCAATGAACTGTTGTGATATTTTCAGTATCCCAAGCGTAGGTCTTCTTGACTCATTCTTGGAATTCCATAGCTTCTTGGAGCCTATCTATCCAATGGAAAATTTATTCTGGGAACTTAACCCATAATATCTCGTACTGGTCACTTGATCTTTCCGAGTAAAAGACTACCTCTCATGTATATTTCACAAATATTCCTCTCATCTATGCTTCTTTCCATATGAAGTGTTAGCACTACCATTTTTCTTTCCAAATTAGAGTCGGTTTTAAAGTCACGTTGTAACCCATGCACTAGAACATGTGAAGTCAGGTATGTAACACCGTAATTTTGATATCAGCAAGTGTCTGGTTGGCCCTTGGAAAAGGGAATGGATGTCAGTTCTGAAACTTGTATAAGAGGTACAGGGATGTCTTTTCCAAGAAATTTGATTCCTGTCGAGAAACTAGTCTCTACGTGCTTAGGTCGAGTCAAGTGGTTAATAGAGGTCACGCCAGCAAGTACATAAGTTATTATCAGTTAATCATGGAGGCTAAGGGAATGAAAAATCATGGCATTCACATGATGCATGACAACCCAGCCTTGTCACCTGTACCCTACACGTGGGGATTTCCCATGGAAAAATAGCAACTTGATCTAGAACATCTTGTTGCCATGAATTCACTGTCCTCCAACATGATTTCTTTTCCTATCTAATTTGTTATAAACCCCAGATGCTCAGAATTTTCCCCAGTTGTAGAACCAAGCCTGGAACTCTATTTGATTTTTCTCTTTCCATTCTAGTGTGATCAAAACCTTTCCCATCCTATGCGTTTGTTGGATACACTATGTGAAAAATTCACCTTGGTCACACCATGGCGACCTCTCAGGGAACAAGGAAAGGCATGTGGGGAAAAATAACTCTAAGGTCTGAGCCTCAAAGGGATTGGGATGCATTCTCACCTACATTAGGCATTCCCAAAAATGTAAAAGGAACCATCCCTTTTGTTATCGGCCTAATCGGTAGGTGTAGACACTAACAGATCTCCCTAGATTCACCTGGATCTAGAAAAAAATAGGACAGGACATGACTCTTTCCCTAAGTTATGACTATTGAATTAGCTAGTAGGGAGGAATAGGTAACATACCTTTGTATCGCTTCCTAGGGTCTCTGTTTCTCCTGCTTCGCTTTGGTGCTCTCGTGAGGTCAAGACCAAGACAACACAAATGAACCAAAGTGAAGATAGCAAAATATATTCAATCATCAACTTATGTGTATGATCAAGGAATTACACAATAAAGTAAAAATGACTTTATGGGAAAAGGACATGCCATTGTATCATATTAATCGAAAGTAGAAGATACAACTTGATCGCCTTGATGTCGCAAGATTCCTTTCGGTGACTCTTGGTTCTAACAACACACAATTGCTCAATCCTTGTACGAAGAAGATCCAATTCCTCTTGATAGACTTTCTAGAGCCTCCAAGCTCATGTTCAAGCTAGGTCCTTCACACAATTCTTTCACCAATTCTCCAATGAATCTTTCTTAACCTTTTCCATGAGAATTCCATCAATATATAGGAGAGTATGAGATGGTTACTTGGATAAGAATGATCCCACAATATCAGGGAAACCAGTAAAGAGATAACCATTGAAATGCCAATCCATTATCTGGAAGATTCTCTTCTAGAACCATCGAGACTTCATCTTTTTCCAAGCTTTAGAACAAGTTTTCACCCTAGCTATGTAGCACAGTGTGAGAAGTTTGCACCCTAGCTGAAGGTAGCCTGCGAGAATGGGTCATTCTCGCACCCTAGGATATAAGCAACCTGTGAACTCTCTTCAAAAATATGTTTTCTGGGAAGAGATGAATGCCACTTTTCTCAGGAGAAATTTGTTATTAGGAGCCTGAGTACACCATCAAGATGACCAAAAGATGACCAAAATCATGAGTAACAGAATTCCCCCCAAAGTATGATGCTGGAATCAGTGACAACCAAAATACTTTGTAAACTGTGTGTGTGTGTCAGCAACCAGGGGTGCACCTAATCAAAAACTTGTGAACAACCAAGCATCTATAGAATATCATATTAATTCTGAGATAGGCATTCCCATACTCAAATCACATATGGATGACATTATAAGCATAGTTCATGGCCACCAATCATACACTGTGGATCCACGCCATCAAATATAGCATAGCCGCCAGGAATACACTGTGGATCTATGCAAAATAATTCAAACTGAGGCGACATAGCCACGAGACATACAAAGTGGATCTATGTGTCGCAAATTATACATATCCCATCGAAACCTCGACAAAGAGATGATATCCAGGGTCTTCAATCCTGTCGCCCAAAAGTATGGATCTAACCATGTGATTACATGTGTTGAAGTCGAACATGGTAGAAACCACTTCATTATTGGTCATTGATGAAACCGTTAACAAGTGCGAGGGAAATCACCATTAATGTCAATGAATCCCAAGGTACACTAGTAAAATCCATCGAATGTGAATGAATGAGTTGAATTCAAACATCTAATGGAATATTTCGATCAGGGGTCAATGATGTAAACCCACTGTCGAAAGCAAGGAAACCTGCCATTGAGGCATGCAAGTTCCAAGGTACCAAAAAATTTCTAAGTCTTGTTTCTGGATAATGAGTTGAAGTCGATGGAACAAAACTCGTCACAGGAGGGCCTTGATGTATCCTCCATCAATGACACAAAATGAGTAATATATTTTGAAGGTGAAACATAGTATGATGTAAGTTGGACTAGACACAGGGAAGGCTGACACGGAGAGAATGGACAACTGTAGATGGCCAACTCAATAGAGTTTTCATATGAACTTCTCTTGAACATATGAATGACACAACCAATGATTTGGGAGCATTGACTCAGAGACGATGCAGGGTATGACCTTGTAGAAAATTGAATGAGAGACAAATGGATTTCCCAAACTGGCTTCAAATAATGAATAGGGGGGTTTCATGTTCAAGAGCGACACTTACTGCCAATTAATATGAATACGAGAACACATCCCTTTCCCAAATTTCCCCCCACCATTTATGGCGATTACCTCTTTATTTTTACGCAAGCTTGAGGAGGATAACATATGCTTATTGATATAAGCTTATCCTTTGGATAAGTCCTTTGGAGTATGTTTAACGAACCCTATGAAGGAGTGGTTCGGTCCCATGACGGGTCTGTCGATGTTTATTTAACGAGTCCAAAGATAGAAAACTCGAAGGTTTTTCATGATTATAGAGTCTGTAAAAACACTTAAAAGATAACTCTCTTAGTTCCTTTCTCGTAAAATATTCTGATGAGACTGAAAAAAAGATAAATTATCTCCCAACAGACACTTTCTTCAAATACTTTATCGAGCGTGAAAATAGAAAGGTCGCTCGGCTGTCTTTTCATGTTTAGAGAGTCTGAAAAGAGCTTAAAGAGGACTCCAAGGGGGTTCCTTTTTCGTATAACCTTGTTGAGACCAAAAAAATGATAAAAGTGTGCTCGATCATGTTCTCATGTATTTTAGAGCGTGACAATGGACAAAGACGAAGCTCGAAGTTTTGTACAAAAACCATAAAAAACAATCAAAACATGCGATGAAGAAGAAAAAATATGTCCGCATCCCTGTGCATGAACATTGAAGTCATTATGCCTACAAGTTGTACTCAAAAGGGCATTAGGAATTAGGTTTTAATAAATAAACAATTATAAAATCCAAAAAATGGTAAAAGTAAATATAAAGGGGTAAAAACTCTTTTTACCATATCATTTTAACTTTACCAATATTTGAGCCGAAAAACCCCTCTTTTACCCTTGAAATTCAACGTTCAATTCTGGGAGTTACGAGCATCCATTCGACGAACCGTCAATGGCAATGAGGTAAGCTCCTTGTTCTCTACCTTTTCGTGGTTTGAGTTTTCATTTTTATTGGTAAAAGACACCATTTTGAGTTTGTTTTTGGGGTTATTATTGCGCCCAACCGTTCTCACAGGACAACCATACGGGACCTGCGAGAATGCCTCATTCCCGCAGGTGAGCTCAAAGGCGCCTGTGAGAACCTCGCACTGTGCCTAAAGGGAACCTGCGAGAACTGCAAAGTGTAAATTGTTTTTTAAGTTTTGCTCAATGAAAATATACCAAGTGTTGAATAGGGTTACTAATATTCTTGTGTTCTTATTATGTAGGTATTTGTCCATCACCATGGTTCTGGAATGGCGTGAAAGGGAGAATCAAGAAGATGATTCCATTTTCAGAAATCATTCGGCCACCATTCCCACTTTACGAAACCGTGGTCTTCTGAATTTATTTCGTATCCCGGGCATGAGGGCTCAAGTCAGGTTATTGGAGTACCTTGTGCATATGTGGGATCTCGACCAGCAAGTATTCCATGTGGGGGTCCACACATTGTCCTTGGATATTGATGACATTTACTTCTTGACAGGACTGTCATGGCATGGGTACCACATGAGCCTAACTGGTAGCAGAGGTGCTGGGTTACCCATGAGTGAGTATTGTCACTTACACTGTGTTCTAGAGGCAGAGAGGAGCAAAGGGAAAGTTGCCATTTGAGGAGTGCGGGATTTGACCCTCTGCACTATTTTGTTCACCATTTCTCATATGGCTGGGAGTGTTTCTCCTCACATGGCTCTCCAGAGCTACTTTCAGTATGCCATAGAGTGTATTGAGCCTCGGTTTTTTAACTGGGCAGATGCAGTGTTTCGTAGCATGAAGAGGTAGTTGACCAAATGCAGGCGAGGTAACCTAAAGAAATTTGGGTATGGGTCTTTGTTAGTGTCCTTCCTTGAGAGGGTTCCCTTGCTGAGGCTACAGGTTGAGTGGGATTTACTGGCTCCAATAGATCCAAGAATGTTGAGATGGTGTCAGCTCATGGATCGGCATGTGGCTGGACCAATTATCAAATATAATGATACCTTCTTCGACTGGTTGCGACCACAGATGCTGATGGTCGATGATTATTCTTATGCCAGGTTGGATTTCCAAGGAGATCCGGACTTGGTCCCGCCCGAGGGTTCTCAGTGGGGGGAACTTGGTAAGAAGTACACATTTTTTTCTTTTTAAATATTTTTGTGAATTTTATCATATGCAAATGTTTTTTAATGTTCATCCAAGGTCTAAATACAAAATTCTTTTTTGGTGACATAGACGTGGGACCTTACCGACCTCCTGGTACTTCTCCTATTCAGTGGCTTCAAATTTTCCATATCATATCATATCAAGAGGTCTATAAGGTCCTAGACGTGGGACCTTAACGACCTCCTGGTACTTCTCCTATTTTCCAGCTCCAGTACCATGATGGGACACCAAATATTATGAAGTGGTGGAACAAAATCTAGAGGGTTTGATAGCAGATATTCTAGACATGCCCCTTGGAGAGGTTCCATGATGTTATCAGCGTCATACAGTAGGAGTATCATATTCCATTGGTCGATGGCTTCATAGGGTTGCCCAGGAAGTCGTGTGTTATCGTGAACGTCATCCATGAAGTCACTTTGTAGAAGCTATGAGCTTCAGATTTTGAAATTTTGGTCCTCAAACATAATTTTTT
>JZKD02S1791833.1:463305-508231 GCA_000966675.3 Picea glauca | reverse complement strand
ACCTTACCGACCTCCTGGTACTTCTCCTATTTTCCAGCTCCAGTACCATGATGGGACACCAAATATTATGAAGTGGTGGAACAAAATCTAGAGGGTTTGACAGCAGATATTCTAGACATGCCCCTTGGAGAGGTTCCATGATGTTATCAGCGTCATACAGTAGGAGTATCATATTCCATTGGTCGATTGCTTCATAGGGTTGCCCAGGAAGTCGTGTGTTATCGTGAACGTCATCCATGAAGTCACTTTGTAGAAGCTATGAGCTTCAGATTTTGAAATTTTGGTCCTCAAACATAATTTTTTTGTAAAAACTCTTTTGATCGTTATATATACATACAGCTTCTACCGGTTTATCTTGTGTTGTGTGAAAATTGATGTGATTGATTTATAAATGACCCAAATGTCTGTCTAATACATAGTTATACAATGCATTAGTTAATGTATTTATACATTTAGGAATATGTTGATATTCAATATAATCAAAATAATGTTCCAAGAGGCGAATTCACAAATACACACGTAGAAAAGTAGGACTTCGAATAGTATAGACATTACTTAACTCTAGTACTACAAGCTGCGAATCGAGTCGCACAACCAAATGATGGATTCTGAGAAAGATAGCATCAATCAACAATTCGATAACAATGCTATACTCTGCAATATTTTTGGTCGCACGACCGAGACACACACCTCGTAAGGAGACAAGTTCATTTGTAGGGGTGTAAATTGCCCATGTAGCGGAAGCAAGGTTCTGAGTACTACGGCTAGCGCCTTCAGCGAAGCCAATGTAGGGTACCGAAGACTCCGACATATGGAAATCAAACACAACGTCGCATAAGGGTAGAGACCAGATAACAACAAAAGCAAGCTACAGTAACACACAAGAAGTATGATACAATAAAAATACAAGTACTCATGCATAGGTGATCTTATGCATAGTACTTCTTCAAGTACAACCCATTTCTGGGTTCACTCAAAGGGATATCATCGTAATCTACTAACTCATAAGCCCCTTTTTCTAACACTCGTCTAACGATATAAGGACCTCGCCACATGGCTTCGAATTTTCCAGATCCTAGCATATCTTGATCTTGTTCATAGAAGAGAACGAGATCTCCTTCGGAGAAAACACGAGGCTTGACATGTTTGTTGTATTGGGCCTTGACACATTTTTTCTGGGTTTCTATGACTAGGGTAGCATCACATCGAGTTTCGTCTAATCACATAAGATACAATAGACGTTCTTCCTCAGCAGAAGTGTTTGGTAGCAGTTCAATAGCTAGTTTTAAAGAGGGTATCTTGCATTCAATCGAGAGAATGGATTCCAAAACATAGACTAACTGGAAAGGTGTAAACCCAGTAGCGTACTTGACGGATGTCCGGTAAGACCACAATGTCGAAAACAACATTGTGTGCCAACTTGTTTTGTGAATCCCTATCATTCGTCGGAGTATAGTTATGAGAACTTTGTTAATTTCTTCGACTTGGTTGTTGGCTTGTGGGTAGTAGGGCATTGATTTTTCATGGAAAAGACCCAACTTTTCAGTAATTTCCGACATCATGAAGTTTCTAAAGTGGCTACTGTGATCAGTGACGATATCCTGGGGAACACCAAAACAAGCTATGATGTGATTAAAAATGAATAATGTTGCGGTCTTCCCAGTGTTGTCAAATGTCGGCATCGCCTTGGCCCATTTCGTAAAGTAATCTACGGCTACAATAATGTATCCATGCCCCTCGGCTGAGTGGGGGTGACATGTCATGAAATTGATGCCCCATTTTGCAAAGGGACCAATGGAGACCACAGGGTGAAGAGGAGCAGGATGTGACCATATCTTTTGATTATAGGTCTGGCAAGCATGGCATTTTTGAACGATGATTATGCAGTCGTTAAATAAAAAAGGCCAAAAATACCCTTCTTGTAAGATCTTTTGGGCAGTAGCATACCTAGACATATGACCACCACAGGATCCAGAATGGCAGTCATTCAGAGCTTTCTCGGCTTTGTCGAACATTAGGCAGCGTCGAAAAATGGAGTCAATCCCCCGACGATAAAGAGTAACCCTGAGGATAATATATTGACGGTCTTGGTATCATATGCAATGTCAGTCAGTACTAGACAAAGTTGGCCGGAAATTCTGGGTTTGAAGGTATATGATGATATCGCCATACCAAAGATCATCAGAGATGATGACGAAAAGGGATTCATCGGGTAATGAATCAGCTGCTACATTTTCCGTTTCAAAATAGGGAAAGTCGCATATCAACTCAGTAAACACTAAGGACTTCTTGGACTTGGCATGTTCGAATTCCAAGTCAAACTCCTGGAGTATCAAAATCCATTTGGAGTATTTGCCCCCTAGAAATTGACATGTGAGAATGTGTTGCATAGAGTTTCAGTTAGAAATCACTATACTCTTGCGATAGAGGATATAGTGTCGGAAGCATTGGACGGTTTGGACGACTTCCAAGGCTAGTTTTTTGACATGTAAATACTTGATTTTGGTAGGCGTTAGACTTCGACTCAAGTAGTAGATAACATGTTCGTCATCAACATCATCCTCTTGGATGAGAACCATACCAATGGTGTAATCCAAGGCAGCAAGGTAGAGGAAATAATCGCGACTGTAATCGGGGGGAAAGAGAAGCGGAGCATGTGTTAGGGATAATTTCAAAGATTTGAAAGCATTATTGGCGATGGTATCCCAGATGAACTCAGACCCCTTTTTTAGAAGACGCGTAAATCCACGAGTTATCTCAACGCAATTTGGGATAAAACGATGAATAAAGTTTGCTTTCCCTGCAAACTTTGTAACTGATGAAGTGTAGAAGGCGGAGGGAGATTAAGGATTGCCTCATCCTTTAAAGGATCCACCCTAATCTCTTGACGCGAAACAATAAATCCTAGAAGTCGGTCGGATTCCATGCAGAAAACACACTTGTGAGGATTCAAATGTATACAGTAAAACTGACAGTGGACGAAAATAACTCGGAGGTGGGTTGGATGATCAACTCAGTCCATTGAGTGAGTGGGTAAATCATCCAGATATGGTTGCATGATGTGCTTGATATCATGGAAAGCATAAGACATAGCACGTTGAAAAGTTGCGCCAGCATTCTTGATACCGAAAGGGAGTTTCCGATAGGAAAAAGTACCCCAAGGACAAATAAAAGTAGCCTTATGTTGATCCTTGGGAACAATGTTGATTTGATTATATCCAGAGCAACCATCCATCAGAGAGAAGATTTCACTTCCGGCGCAATCGTCGAAAATCTGATCGACGAAGGGTGTAGGAAAGTTGTCTTTGGGACAAGCTTTGTTAATATCCCTATAATCAACGCATACACAAATTGTGCCTTGTTTCTTATCGATCGGGACAAGATTGGAAACCCAGTCAGTGAGGGCCACTGGGTAAATAAAGTCGACTTTGAGAAGTTTCTCAACTTTGAGCTTGATAGCAGTCGCTTTACGTGGGTAAACTGGATGAAGGCATTGCCAGATGGGTTTAGCGTTGGGGTATGTCTTGATCTCATGTATCACAATGTCGAGATCGATACCCATTATTTCTTCATAGCTCTAGGTGAAGATGTCACAAAAATAATTGAAAAGGGATGTGGAGGTGACAATTTTTTCAGGGGAACATGAAGCTCCGATATGGACATTTTCGACAATTCCAGGTTTGATGGATATGTCGAGGGGAATAGTGGGCGAGATATTTCTTAAGTTCCCTTTAGAAAACACATCGTGTGTGGACTCAGGAATGATTGAGATGACGAAAACGGTTGACGGGGTCAATATCCATTGGTAGTTATCAATGGTATGTTGCTCCAGGAAGAGGATGGAATGGTGATGTCCATCATCCCAAGGGGTGTCCTCCATGATAGACATGATCATCTCGTCGGTGGGAAAAATGACACGGAAGGGATCTGGAGAGAACTCACCAAGAGAGGGGGTAGAAGGGGTTGTCGATTGAATGGCCTTATAGGCAGATTCGACCGGAGTTAACATCATTTCGTTGCCGTAACGAAGATGATCTACAGGTTCAGGTACTATCCATGGATCGTGAGACATAGGAATTCCTTGAATCAAGGTGGACATCATGTTGATTGAAGCAATAGATGAGCGTGGAACATCGGGCGGTGGAATGGGGAAAGTACCCATTAATGAAGAATCTTTGAGAAGGCCTACACCGATGTTCTCATAACTTGATGGGGTTTTAGTGATGAATGGTACATTGCTAGTATGGGTATCGAAGTTAAAGAAGGCTAATTGGTCGACGGTGACTACCTTCCCTTGCTGTGGGAAACGTACCACATGAAAAAGATTTGACACAACTGCACAGATGGAATCGATCCAGCTACAGCCAAGCAGAAGATTGTAATCAAGAGGAGTGTCAAAGACTTCTACTTCGACTTGGACCATTTTTCCTTCTAACGTGATGGGCAATGAAGGAAGGACACTGTAGGGCTTAAAACTGGAGCCATTGAAGGCTTTGAGAGTGTTCTGGGATTCATTCAAAGAGGGAGAGCCAATGGCTTTCTAGAAATTAAGAGACATGACACACGTCAAGGCACCCTCGTCGATAATGGTTCGACAAATGTTTTTGTCAGAGACAATCACTTGGAGATGGAACGCAAGTTGAGGGGGTAACCTTGGAATGTGATCTTCCAAGTCAAAAATTATTAAATTTGTGTTCGTCGGGTCGATTCCACCGATAGATTTCAACAGTGCCTTCCGTTATGTGCGACAACTTTGAAGGACTTCGAGGGCTGACATCGTAGAAGGTGCTTAGGCCAGATCTTCAACAATGTTGTAGTTCTGGGCAGCACGAGCATGAGGATTGAAAGCCAATTTCTGAAAGACACCCTTTGGGGGGGGTCAAAAAACTGTGTTGAGGCTCAGTCGTTTGAGATGAAGAGGACATTGGTAGGTGGAGTCGCAGGAGAGGGTTGTACCCATGAAGGAGGTAGGTCATCAACCTTCTCTTTAGAGGGAGAATAATCTTTGGCTCGAGTGGTGAGTGAAATGTCATTCTACTTTGAATCGCCAATACACATCAATACATAGGATGTAGTAGAAGGTGAGGGTTGGTCATGAATGACCAATTGAGGTTGTTGTTGAGACGGGAAGGGTTGGGACAAAATGGCCGGAGTAGGTGGTTTTGGGGCTCCTTGAAGGAACTTAGTGACCTCGGTGGGTCATGGACAATCTTTTTTGTAGTGATCATCACCACAGATAAGACAAGGGTATTGAGGTTTGCACTCATCCCTATCGTCAACAGGTGGAGTTTTGGTTCGCTCTGCTTGAGAAGTATTTTTTTCCTCCTTATTCTTACCCCTTCCCTTTTTGGATTTGTTTTTATCGGCTGGGGTAGATTGAACTGCATTTACCTAAAAAGTCTTGCTGGTGGGAGGGGCAAGAGACAGAGCATTTTGAACATTAGAAGAAGTAGGTTTGGGGTTGGTGCTTGAGGCGGAATGTGGTTGGGCCTGGAAAGTGCCAATCATGCCTTCGACTGCATGAGAAGTAGCTGGAATAGTTGAAGTGGTCGAAGTAGAAGAACGAGGTGCATCAGGTAGTAAGTCATAAAGGGTACCCATTTGTGAGTAAACGAGGTCAAGGTATTGAGCACAACTTATGGCCTACTGTTCTATGACCACTCCACCCATGGCGATGTCACGACCGATGTAATTCACAAATGATTTTGTGAACCACACTGCCAGCAACTGATCGGGGAGTTTGAGTTTGGTGAGACATCGTCTCCGTCACCACTCATGAATGTGATCGGATATATGAGTGGCTTTGTTTTGTTTGAAAGAACTCAAAATATCGGTCCCCATTTCATAATGGATCGATAACTGGTAGTGGGTGAGGAAAGCCATAGCTAGGGTGTTGAAGTCAGTGACGAAACCTCGTGGTAATTCTATATACCACTTCGTAGTAGAACCTGTGAGGGTTCGTTGAAAAAGACGTAAATGAATAGAGTCATCCATCAATGAGTTGGATGAAAACCAGAGGTGAAAAGTCATCACGTGATTGTTTGGGTCCTCTCCTTCTTTGTCATCGAATGTAGTGATGTCATATGGTAGCTTGGCTAGTATAGCAGGCCATTGGGGAGAGTGAAAAATTGGATCATTTAAAATCCTTGACAAATTCGGAAGATCCAAAGTGGCTAAGAAGGGTAACTGTCGATTCAAATGCGGGTACTGGTGGCTTTAGGAAGGAAGCCCCATTGGAAAACTAGTAGGACCATAAGCAGTCTGCATATAATGTGAAGACCCAGGCAGATTCAGTGGTGGTTGGAGAGGATATTAGCTCATGGGATTGTATCCTTGAACAGGGACGTGAGTTTGAGCATTCGAGCCCCAAATAAGATTGGACATACTAGGATATGGTTGGCCTATACTAGGGGGTATCACAGATGCAGTTGGAAGCTGCTACCCCCCAGTCGATTAAGGAGGATGTTGTATCAGATGATTCCAATACTGGGCCAAGGATGGAGGTATGTTTTGTCCATAAGGTAGGGTTTGTCCTCTTATCGGAGGTGATGTTCCAATTGGGGGCAGTGTTCCAATTGGTGGTTGTGTTCCAATTGGGATTTGCGTTCCAATAGGAATTTTTCTGCCAAGAGGGGGTCGAGTCATACCTCCTTGGTGAAATTGTCCACCAACGGGAATCTGGTAATTTGGTGTGAATGACAAAATAGTGCCACGAATATTAAGACTACTAGTGGAAGACGAGAAAGGTCCTCCAAAAGGAGATTGAGGGAGTGTCGGAATAAAACCAGGAGGAGAGTGCCCAAAGCAAGAAGGACCACCAGGAGGGCCAGATGGGGTTTGCGTAGGAGTGGGAATGGAAGCATTCAATGCACGGTATCTGAGCGGTAGTGTTGGGGTGATGTTGGGCATGCACGGTGTGTTGATGGGGGCTTGGCTAACCATAGTAATCCCAGTGTGAATACTCGTAGTATCTGTATGATGGGCCATTTCTATAGGGATGGTCAATATGTGGTCAGATCATAGGGCATCTGTACCAGGAAAATAATAGGCAGTAGTAAACGGTACTATCTCTGGGTTAGAGGTTTTGGAAATCACAGGTGAGATGATGGTTTCAACACCTGATCTTGCACCAAAAAGGTCATGTCTAAAAACACCCGTAGACCAAAAAGGATCTTGGCCTTCTATTCCTGGAAAGGGTCCAACCGGTGATCCAAAAGACACAACAACTAAGTCTCCAGAAGAATTCACTCACATAAACTATCGCTCAGAATCAGGGTGAAGTCGAAAGTCCTCTCGAGTATTGGTAATTCGAAAATGTTCGAGAGAGTCATTTCGTTCAACTTGTCGCATGGTAACGTCTTGGATTTCACTCTACTAAGGAAATCCCTCAGGTCATCTTGTAGGTAGGGGTTGAGAACCATCCAGATGCTCTAGAGATAAACCTTGAATCCTACGTGAATGACGTGGAGGATCTATTATGAACGAGTTACAAACTTACGAAGAAAATCGTATGGTCAACTTGGGTAAACAAACAACACACGCTAGTAAACAAAATCTAGGAAACAATACCAAGAAAAAAAGACCTTCTAATTCTGAAGTCACTAGTTGGTGATGAAATCCAACATAGCAACAACGAGATGAGAAGGAGTTGGGCTAGGGTGGAAAATTTACTCTGTCGACCTTCTGAATGGAATTACACCTTGGTGCAAGCTCCTAGACATAATCGTGGGTATACCCTCCAAGGAGCCCAAGTGACTTTGGCCAACGTCGATTCTAGGTACCGTGAAGACTTTCCCCTTCACAGTCACCTTGTGTAAGACCCTAGAAATATAGGCCGCTAAGGTTACCACCGACAACAATAAATCCTGGGGGGACAATCGACAGTCCAATCCACACGCAAGGGCAGAGTATCTAGCCTGAAATCAACTCAAAAGGCTTCCACTCATCATTGTGGGTATACCTCCAAGTGATCCCCATAATACGTGCAATCTCTACACCGATATCAACAAAGCAGGGTGAGTAACTCTGTCAATATCAATGCGACCTCGTGTTTGACCATTGTGTGAGAAGGGCTTCCCAGGACAAGATGTTGTAAATGGAATTTGACACTCCTTAACACAAGATTCTATTGTGTGTTTTGTGCTTTGGAGAGTGTATCTCTCTACCTATTCCAAAGCGCTAGCCTAGCTAAATTTTGGTGTAATAGAGCCCTAGAAAAGAGATACTCTTTAAATTTTACAATTGCACAGTATTATTAAGGGTTGTTGTTACTCAAAGGAAGTGGAGATGAGACTGATTTTGAATGAGACTCTGACCCAACTATGCATAGATAGGAATGAAATATATCAATTTTCATTCAATGAATCCTATGTACGGTAGGGAAAGAGAAGTTTTCCGGATCAATCTTGAACTACGATACACAATTTCCTTTAAAATGCAATTGCAACGAATCACTCAACAATAACAATTCTCTATTGTTCCCTTTTCAATAATTTCAACAATTGATTTTCAATATTTTCGAAAATGAAAATGCTTTTGAAAGAAAAACGTTGTTCACTTTTCAAAAAGGACCTACACCATGATGGTGAGAGTGAATAAAACCAAAAACTAATGAACAAGCAATAGACAAAAACCCAAACCAATCTTTCAATGGAAACAAAAATAACAAGCAGACCAAACTAGTCTTTTCAATTGCATGAGAAAAGTGATCTTCTAAATAATGAGCAAATGATAAAGACAAAGGATCCCAAATTTTAAATCGATCATCGATTCTTAACCAAACGAGCACTCGATTTCCAAAATCAGAGAGTATATCTTTGTCGAGAAAAGTCAAGAAACGAAAGTCGAGAAAAAATGGATAGGAAGAGCCTTTGATTTCCTAAGACTGATCGTGCACAAAATCCGAAGACAAGAAAACATCAGCCAATGGTCCAAGAAGCTCTTTTCAGGCACCTATACTAATCTGGGCAGCTGAACATGCAAAAATATTAAATCCAAAATTTTGAAAAGAGGGTTCACAGGCTAACAGTGTAACACAGTAAAAGAATGGGTCATTCTCTCAGGATAGCTTTGAGAAGAGTGCGAGAACCTCGCGTTGGACCTAAAAGCAAAGTGAAAACTCAATATATTCTCGCAGGCCACAATGGGGTGCAGTGCGAGAATGTCTGAAACTAAGAAAATTTTTGGAAAAAGACAAAAAAATTGAAGAGGCTTCTGGACCCAGAGGGTCTATCAGGGTATCCTAAAGACTTAGAGATTGATATGGATGGATAAATATAAGGCAAGAGAAAATGGCCAAGGAAAAACACCAAAAACCACAAAGAAAATGGGTTATCTCCCCAGTGGAGTCTCCAATTTTTTTATTGGACTAATTAGTAGGTGTGGACACTAACAGATCTCCCTAGATCCACCTAGATCTAGAACAAAATAGGACAGGACATGACTCTTTCCCTAAGTTATGACTATTGAATTATCTAGTAGGGAGGAACAAGTAACATACCTTTGTATCGCTTCCTAGGGTCTCTGTTGCTCCCGCTTCACTCCAGTGCTCTCATGAGGTCAATACCAAGACAATTCAAACCAACCAAAGTGAATATAGCAAAATATATTCAATCGTCAACTTATGTGTATGATCAAGGAATTACACAATAAAGTAAAAATGACTTTATGGGAAAAGGACATGCCACTGTATCATATTAATCGAAAGTAGAAGATACAACCTGATTGCCTTGATGTCGCAAGATTCCTTTCAGTGACTCTTGTTTCTAACAAACACACACTTGCTCAATCCTTGTATGAAGAAGATCGAATTCCTCTTGATAGACTTGCTAGAGCCTCCAAGCTCTTGTTCAAGCTAGGTCCTTCACACAATTCTTTCACCAATTCTCTAATGAATCTTGCTTAACCTTTTCCATGAGAATTCCATTAATATATAGGAGAGGATAAGATGGTTACTTGGATAAGAATGATCCCACAATATCAGGGAAACTAGTAAAGAGATAACCATTCAAATGCCAACCCATTCTCTAGAAGATTCCCTTCTAGAACCATTGAGACTTCATCTTTTTCCAAGCTTTAGAATAAGTTCGCACCCTAGCTATGTAGCATAGTGCGAGAGGTTCACACCCTAGCTATGTAGCACAGTGTGAGAAGTTCACACCCTAGCTAAAGGTAGCCTGTGAGAATGGGTCATTCTTGCACCCTAGGATATAAGCAACCTGTGAACTCTCTTAAAATATATGTTTTCTGGGAAGAGATGAATGTCAGTTTTCTCAGGAGAAAGTTCTTATTAGGAGCCTGAGTACACCATCATCAATACACCATCAAGATGACCACAATATGACCAAAATCATGGGTAACACCTTTACTTGTAGAGAGGACCAGATCAATTCATGGAAAATATGAAACGTTGTGATTCACACAGTAAGGGAAGACAACAACAGCCCTCTCTCCCCATAAACAAATGCCTCGGAGGAGGGGCAGGCCAAGGAAAAAATAGGATATCATGGAAGCTCAAATTTTAGAAGAACCCTGCATCAGATTGATGGCTGAAGAGTGACTCAGGCATCCCATTCGACTAGACCCTGTTGGGGGATCAATCCGCAAAGACAGGAGTAGAAAAAGGAAGGAGAATATTGCATAAGCGAATGAGCAAGTGCCATGTCAGCAAATGCAACAAGATAAACTGGCCATCGCCGATCTCTATCAAGAAAATATGGAATTATGGCAACAGCTAGCGACAAAGTCCATAGAAACATCTACAATGCAGGGTCATGAAGGGAACGTGGCATAGTTGAAAAGTTAGCTCAGAGAGGCTCAAGACACCATTGTATAGCTGTAAGAATCATAGAGACTGACAAAACAAAGGCACGCGAAATATTCTAAAGAATGTGAAGAGACCGAGAAAGAATCTAGTGTAGCTCTCACTAGCACGTAGGAAAAACATGTTTAGTTGGTGCCCATCTCTGCACCCACTAAAGATGAGGAAAATCTTGGCAATTTTCAAGGATACATTTTCTCTGAAGTATGATACAATTTTGATAAAGACCACAATGATCTAATAGTTGTTTACTGCGCGCAACTCTTGGAAAATGATCACATCATTGAAATTGCAGCCATTATTTATAGACAACAAGCTCCTGATAGATGCCTGTTCATCAGGACACCTACTCAAAAGAACATAGTGACACATCTTTTCTCCATGTCAGAGCTTGACCGATGATTAGATCTTGTGGAGAAATTGCGAACAATCGTAAGTAAAAAGGGTGTGATTATTTTCTTTTTTTGGAAACACTATGCGAAGAGTCTCCAACGCATGTTGTTTAGTTTTCCTAGTCCTAAGGGTTAGCAGTTAGGAAGTAGGGTAGCCCAACAAACACCCTTGTTTATATATTCCATATTTTCGATGTAAACGAAGTTGGTTGGGAAATTTGGTAGACAATAGCTATTGTATGTAATCTGAGTTTTGACCAGGATTCAATGCAAAGGTCCTGTGATTTGATGAAAAGATTCTAGCTGTAATAGGTGGATGTATTGTGCTTCTTTATTTGCGTATGTGATTTCATGTTATCTTTATTTCATATCTCTTTCTCTCTATTTTAGAACGAATTATTGAAATCGTGGATTCGTCGTATAGCACCCCTTGTTCATGCCACTTAGACAAAACATTTTCTTCTAAAGCTAACTCTGAATTAGTCCACATCGATGCTCCTGAGCTACTTCCTGTAATTTCTCCCACCATACATTATAGTTTTACACTGAAGGTTGTTGCTTGACTAGAATTATCCTCTCGAATCTAGTCATTGAGTCATTTGTCTCATCTCTTCCTTAGATTGATCCCATAGCCCAAGTCTTACTCTTCTATGCCAATATGACCAGAAACCATTTTTTCATAGGTGTTTAAATCTAGCCATTGTTTCCAAAGTCATATCCTATGTGAAGACCATGCATTTTTTGAGAGAGCCCTCTCCAGATCCAAAAGTCTAGTTTTGGGTCTCAAAGTTGGTTGAAAAATTTACCTTTGTCATTCGTTTATCAACCAAATAGATTTACGGAGTGATAACATTATGGCGTCATTGTCAGGGATGAAATTGAATAGATTTTCCCTGGGAGTGTGAAAAAGTTGTAGTTTGACCCCTAAGGGTAATAAAGGGATAAACATCCATATAGGTTGAAAACCTTACCCTGGAGACTCCATTCCAAACAAACCAATAGCCTCAAGTAGCACAATTCAAGAAACCTAGCTCCCAAGATGGTTTATACACTAGAGAGAATCCTGACCCAAACCCCTCAGAACCAGTGTATGACCCCGAGAAGATTCTTCACAAAGCTAGAGAGAAAGCGTCGGACCCATTTTACTACCTAGAGAGAAGTCTGTCCTTGCCCAAATATGGTGCACAGAGCATTCACGACCTTGAGTTTGACACATTCTTTAAGCAAATTATGTTCTGGTTGAAGTCAGAGACTGATTTGGACAACACAGTTTTCGACCCGAAGAAGTTTCGAGCCCTAGTATCAATTAATATCCCCCAGAATCTGAATCCTCCTTAGGATATGGCCGCCCATTTTTCTCCCCTCATCCTTTCATCCCAATTCCAAGACTTGCCTCAGAATTATATCCATAGAATCAGACTCTACGACATTGAGGGAAATGTTTCCACTCAGAAGCACCTGGATGGGTTTAATGATTTCGTCGATCTGGAGGAGGTGGACTATGTAGATGCAAAAAATGTGGTTGTTCGTGCAAATCCTCTCAGGATATGTAAGGAAGTGGTTCAAATCTCTCGTGCCCACGAGCATTTGAGACTTCGTGGCATTCGAAACATCATTCCTAGAAAAATGGGGAGATAAGAAAAACCCTTTGAAGTTGTTGACACAATACACTAACATGAATAAAGCACTAGAAGAGATAGTGCAGGGATTCTTAGCCTATTTTTTGAAGGTGTATAACTCGATTCCTGCAAAAGTCAAGCCACCCCTTGGCGCTACACAGTTTTGGTATGCAGACTCTTTCGAAAATGATTTCTCCCTATTGTTAAGGGAAAGAAGGTCAGCGAATCTAGATAATATTTTGAACAATGATGTCGAATTTGAAGTAAACATGATGGCATCAAGAAAAATAAAACCAAGGTTCAAATGAGGATATAAGAGACCACAGGGAGATGCGTAGCCATTGACATTGTGGTCCTCATATGATAAATTCGACATGATGATGAAGACCATGGAGAAGTTGATGGAGAGAATGTCCATGGAAAATAGACTTGTTTCCCGAGAACAAAATGACCCACTTCCCAGAAATACGAACCTTAGGAGAGGTCAAATCCCTCATATTAGACAAAGGAAACCAAAAGAGCAAATGGATCAAGGTGAAGAGAAAATGAGACCTCCTTTCTAGAACAACTACGTAGACAAGGATTTTGAGCAGACGTTTGACAACCAGATACATTATTGCGATGACCAAAACCTATGCATGTTGCCGACGAAGAGTGAGCATGATTAGTATATGAGTAGGAATGAATACTTCATGTAAGAGGTCAATGATGATATGATACTCGAAAAAGATGATGCCTCATCCTAGGAGATGGAGGAGTTTAGGAAAGGGTATCAAAACACCATCATGGAGCTCCAGAAAAAGTATAATCTCCGGAGCAAGGGCGTGCCTGCAGAGTCATAACAGACAAACCCCATAAGGAAGCCTTTGGCATACACTCCTTCCATAATACGAACAAGGCTAGATGGCATGACCAAAGACATGACAGACAAAGCTAAGTCGAAGGAGGAGATCCCTAAGAAAGCCCCGGAGACAGGTCGGGAGGCTAGCGAAAAAGAGGTAGAGAAAACTTGTTCGCCTTTCAATTTTGAACACTAGATGGCCAAAATAATAATATTTGTCTCACTCAATGAACTTATTATCAAGGGCAAGTATTGGGAACAAATCATTAAAATGATGAAAGTGAGGGGGACCCCCGATACTCTGAATCTTCTAGATGACCAACCGACCATCCTTTTTGGTCCATGCCTTGAAGAAACAAGTGATACCAAAGATGTCCCTCCTTTCTACGTTAGTATGAAGATCCACAACATGAACCTGCATAACACCATGTTGGATTCTGATGCGTCACACAACATCATGTCGAAGGTGATCATGGACGAACTAGGTTTGGATTTCACCAGGCCATACAAAGACCTTTTCTCTTTTGATTCGAGGAAAGTCAAGTGTTTGGGCCTTATCAAAGACCTAGTTGTATCGTTGGCTTAAATCCCCTCTAAGAACATGGTCATGGATGTGATCATTGCAAAAGTACCCCCAAAATTTGGCATGCTTCTCTTGAGGTCATGGGCTGTAAAGTTGAAAGGCACTTTGCAGATGGATATGTCATATGCCACTATCCCTATTTTTTTCCACGACAGAAGGTTGTATAGAGAAGTGATTTTGAATTACATGGTAAGTAGTAAGACACAACCACACAATCATCCCATATATGCCATCGAAATCAAGGTGGGGTCTTATATATTCTTCAATGACCTGAATTTTGAATAAGAAGATTTGACGACCACTGTAGCATATGACGAGGAGACTGCTTGGCTAACACAAACATTGATGAGAGTGAGGATTTGCACAACGAAAATGACCGTTTTGAAAACCAGATCGCAGGAAGGGACATAATACAATTGAAAAATAATATTATCCCAAAGGGGTTGCTGCCACTGGAAAAACTATTTGACAAGAATAATGTGGCTAAGAACCCCAAGATAGTTGCAAGAGAAGAAGACATAGAATACTGCAACATCAAGACCAAAGAGAATCCAAAGATGGTAAAATTATCCAAGACACTCAATCCAGAGTTCAAATAGGACTATATAAATCTCATGAAGGATTTCTCGAACATCTTCACATGGAGCTACGATGACCTGAAAGTGTATGACATGAAAGTGATCCAACATGTTATCCCTCTCAAGTAAGATCAGAAACCTTTTAAACAGAATTTGAGATGGATAAATCCCCTATTACTACCTCTAGTTGAGAAAGAGGTAAAAAATATTTCCGATGCTAAAATCATTGTTTCTTTGAGATTCTCAAAATGGGTAGCTAATCTGGTACCTGTAAGGAAGAAAAGTGGAAAGATAAAGCTGTGTGTGGACTTCCAAAATTTAAATAAAGTGTCTCTCAAGGACCACTATCCCCTTCCTAAAATGGACTACATCCTGCAAAAGGTGGTGGGGTTCCAAAATATGTCTATGTTAGATGAATTCTCAGGGTATAATCAAATAATGGTCCACCCAAACGACAGAGAGAAGATGACTTTCACAACCCCATGGGGAATGTTCATGTACGCCAAGATGTCGTTTAGCTTGATGAATGTTGGAGACACTTTCCAGAGGGCCATGGACATCATGTTTGCCAATGAAAGGGAAAAATTCATCATGATTTATCTAGACAACATCATTGTGTACTCTACCTCTGACAAGCAACATCTCGAGCACCTGAACAGAGTTATCCAGAAATGCCAAAAATTTGGCATATCACTGAATCCAAAGAAGTCCCATTTCACATTAGAATAAGGAAATATGTTAGCGCACATCATTTCCAAAGAGGTTATTAAGATAGAACCTAGAAGTTTTGAAGGGATCCTGAAGATCGTCACCCCGCGCAGTAAAAAGGAGGTACAATCTTTCCTGAGATAGGTTAATTTTTTTAGGAGATTCATACCAAACCTGGCGGAAATCATAAAACACATAACTTGGATGTTGAGGAAGGGAAATGAGATAAAGTGGAACTCGAAGGCCAAGAAGTATTTTGATGATATAAAGGTGGCATTGACAAAGGCTTCTATACTAGCTAGCCCAGATTTTATGAAATATTTCTTCTTGTTTTCATTCACCTCAGAACACATTATTTTCAGCGTGCTTCTATAGAAAGACGAACAGGATTTTGAAAAACCCATAGCCTATTTTAGTCGGACCCTGCGCGATGCTCCACTAAGGTATGACATCATGGAAAAACAAGTGTATGCCTTAGTAAAATATTTGAAGGAATTTAGGACACGCATACTGCACTCCCATGTTATCGTTGTGTACCTAGTAGTTTAGTAAAGGACATTATGACTCAACCTAACCTGAAAGGAATGAGAGGCAAGTGGATAGAGGCCATGTTAGAATAAAACCTTGAAATCAAGCCTACAAATATGATGAAATGTCACGGTCTCGCAAAGTTGATGGCACAGTCAGACTGCGACGCTATAGGAATGAATTTCATCATTAATTTGTCGAAATGTCCCCAAGAAGAGAAAAATACGTAGGCACCTCAATAGTTCATCGACTCACCATGGTATGCGGACATCATCTATGTGATGGAGAATATCCAGGCCCCTCTGGGTGTGAGTAAGACTAAGGCTAGATTCCTCAAGCTCAAAGCGGTTAAGTTCTGCATCCTAGACAACTCACTCTACAGGAAATATCCTGAGGGAATATTGTTGAGTTGTTTATTGGAAGATGACGCAAAGAGGGCCATACAAGAATTTCACAAAGGCGACTATGGGGGACACCATTATTGGAATACCACTATGCACAAAATCCTAAGGTCATGTTATTACTGGCCTACAATTTTTTCTGATGTATATGAGGAGGTCTCCAACTACCATGAATGTCAGATCTTCGATAGAAGAAGAAAACTGCAACCCTTGCCGCTGAAGCCGATCTCAGTCAAAGCACATTTTATGCAATGGGGTATAGATTTCATAGGAGAGATAAACCTACCATCCTCTGTGCAACACAAGTGGATACTCACAACCACTGACTATTTCACAAAATGGATAGAGGCAATCCCCACAAAACAACCCACCGACGAAGTCATTATCCAATTCTTGGAGATGAACATCTTGTCAAGGTTTGGGTGTCTCGTTACGATCATTACAGACAATGCATCTTCATTCAAGTCTAAGAGGATGGAGAAATTTTTCCAGGATTATAACATAACCCTGGGGAATTCCATGATGTACTATCCGTAAGGAAACAAGTTAGCAGAATCCTCAAATAAGAGCCTGACCAAAATTATTAAAAGACTCCTGCAAGAAAATAAGAGAGATTGGCATAAAAATATTATCTACGCGTTGTGGGAAGACTGGCTCACCACCAAGAAATCTATATCAATGTTTCCTTTCCAGATCATTTACGACATAGACACTATTTTTTCTACTTCACTGGGACCCCCTGTCAGGGAGATATTTCAAGAATAGGAGGTCAAGCCAAACGTTGCGCATAGGAGTATTAATCAGCTAATTCATACACAACAGGAAAGAGAGAAGTTGTATAATTGGTCACAACTCTATCATGAAAAAATGAATAAAGTCTTCGATAAGAGTTCTAAGCTAGAATATTTCTGGTTGGGTGACATAGTTTTCAGATGGGACACAATAAATGAAGGTAAATGGAAGCATGCAAAGTTCGACCACCTCTAGACGGGTTCGTTCAGGATCTGCGATCACAGTTTCAATAATGGCCACAATGATCTAACAATTGTTTATTGTGCGCATCTCTCGAAAAATGATCACATCACTAAAATCAAAGTTGTTATTTACATACAACAAGCTACTGAAATACGCATGTTCGTCGAGACACCTACTTAAAGGAACACAGTGACACATATTTTCTCCACGTCAGAGCCTGACCAACGATCAGATCCCATGGCAAAATTGTGAATAGTCATATGTAAAAAGGGAGTGTTTATTGTCTATTTTTGGAAACACTATGTGAAGAGTCTCCAGTGCATGTTGTTCAGTTTTCCTAGTACTAAGGGTTAGTAGTTAGGAAGTAGGGTAGCCCAAGAGGCACCCTTGTTTATATATTCCATATTTTCAATGTAAGCCAGGTTGGTTGGCAATTTTGAACCTCATGGACGATTTTAGGGGATAAATTTCTCTCATGGGATAATTTTCCATGGTTTTTTCAAAAATGAGATTCACTATTTTAAAAATGATTCACCTAAATTCTATAGAATAAAATTATTTTACCTTAAAAATCACCAAAATAAAAATATATAAAATCCTTATAAATTTGAATATTTTTACAAAAATATCGCCAAATATTTATAGTTGGCACATGAAGGATTAGTAAGATTCACCAAGGTTTCTACATTTTAAAACAAAATTCCATCCTTAAAATCATCCCTAAATTTGGTAGACGATAGCTATTGTATGTAATCTGAGTGTTGGCCCTCGACCAAGTTTTGAGGAATACTTGGTCATAGTTGACCATTTGGTACTTCGACTTCCTATCGAAGACGAAGCACATAGAGAAGCGGAGATCATGGGATCTTGCCACCTTTTGTGGAACCTTTTTCATTTTGTTTGGGAATATTGTAATGGGAAAAGGATGGCGGCCATTGTTTAGGCCTTTTTCTATGTATAAATAGAGGTCTAGGCCATGTAAGAAGGAGGTCCTATCTAGTCGATGGTTTAGTGCATAAGTTGTATCTATTTGATCAGAATTCTGTGTGACTATAAGATCTCTGTGTGTGTTGTACTTTGTGCATTTTATAATAGTGTTGAGTGCACAGAGTGTGAGAAGGCTTAGTGCTTGGATCTGCCCAGGGAAAGAGAATCTAGCAAGCTGATCAGATCTCTTGTGTTGTGTAGGGTAAGGGTCATTGAAGCTCCGTGTTGTAACTGCTTCACCAAAATAATATAAAGAAGACTTTGTGGACGTAACCCTAGGGTAGGGGTGAACCATGGTAACTCGATGTACTGTGTGGATGTGTTTGTCTCTCTCTTGCTAAGTTCTTTGATATGTTTAGATAGATTTATTGATGCTTTTTACTTATGGGACATGAATGCATGCTAGATGTGATACATAAGATGCTAAGTGCTAGATCTAAGTAATTATTGTGGTGTTCTGTTCTTTCTGCGAAGTGTATTAATGAATGTATGTTAGGAAATAACTGATGCTAAGTGTGTTGTAAGCAAGATAATCACAGATCTATGTCCCAGCTAAGGTTGCAGACACCTGAGTCCTGCAACCACCCCTGCCTCTACCTTGGGTGAGACTTCGTCTGCTTCACAGGTGTTGTCCAAAGGGTCAGTAGTTAGGGATTTGTTGGTGCACTCTTGAGCATTGAACCCTGGTTTTGCCCCTGTATCAACAAATGGTTTTGTTGTCGAGACCTGGAACTGTGATTGCTAGGAACTAAAAAAGAAGAATATTTGTGTGAAATAATCTCTATGTGTAGATATGTTGCCCTATTGCGCAGTGTTTTGTTTGAATTGTGAAGCTTTGTGCCAAAAACGAAAGGTCAGATCTGAAGAAGAGAGGTCAGATCTAAAGAAAAAGAGGTCAGATCTGCAAGAAAAAGGTAAGATCTATAATCTTTGTGCTTTGATAAAGGTAAGAATAGCTAAAAGTCTTAGATCTGGAAGCTTTGTGCTTTGTAGAAGTAAGATAAGTGATTTTTTTTTGTTTCTAAAGCATGGATCTAGGTATGTTTGATAGATTTTGTCCTAGCTTCAAAAATAGGGCATTAATAAATGAAAGAAAGTTTGATATGAATAGATCTGATAAGTATAGTGATAGATATGTTATACCTATGCATAGAAAGACTTTTGGGACTAACCAATGGATGCAAGATCCTAGAAAGAAATTTTTGTAGGCTAACCATTATGATCCTAGCACACAATACATGAAAAGTTGGGGATCATTGAAGAGAAAGAGAGGATTAACTCTTTGTTACAATTGTAGAAGGCCCAAACATCTTGCTAAGGAATTCCCTGGGAGAAGAACTAGTTGTCTTTGTTGTAAGGCTATGGACCATCAAGTATTGGATTGACCTAGAATGATTGCTAGACTCGAAAAGTTGAATATAGAGCAAGCAGGACATCAAGAAACCAAGATTATAGCAAAAACAAAGAAAGAACTAGAAAATATATTGCTACATATGAGAGATACCTTGAATGACCACCGACATGTTAGGCTATCAGAGATCTTCAAGAAGAAAGAACAGATCAAAGTGAGAATAGGAGACTTCAACATTGACTGTGTTTTGGATGAAGAAACGCAGGTGAACATTATGACAGAAGGAACCTAGAAAGCTATAGGAAGACCTGACATGACCCCTTCATTAGGAGGAATAGGTTTATTCAAAGGAAAGTTGGTAAACCTATGTGGAAAGCTCACTCACATATCTACGAATGCTCATGGATCTTCAACAGAAGACAATTTTGAGATTGTTAAGTTTGTGGAGGACATCGCCCCATTTACTATGTCACTTGGTAAACCTTGGATTGAGAAAGATCAAGCCAGAAAACAGGAAGCAAAAAAGGATCTAGAACAACAGAGACAAGAGTTAAGAGACTTCTCGACTAGAAGGATCGCGTAGTTTATTAAGGAACGGGAGAACAAATCAAGGGCTCTTGAACCCAGGAACTTGGATGAAGAAGTTGACAGAACTCTAGATGAACCATAGAGGACCAAAAAATATGTTGGACAAGTAATACCTGTGGATCTGAAGAAAGAATCTCGACACTGCGAAGTTACCATACAAAGAGAAGAAAAGAATCAAAATGAAAAAAGGATGACTGAGATGAAGCTCACTGGGAAGAAGGCTAGAAAACTCATGAAGAAGAAAGCAAATTTGGAGAAATTACAGAACGTTTGAGAAGAAACCCCGTAGAAGGAAAACATGCAGAATTTGAGCTTCGTCGGGAGAGCAGAACAACGACATATGGCACTTCGCCATGTCGAAGTAATATAGTCATTAAATGATGATATACCCATTCTGATGATGGCCCAAATGACTCAAAATAAAGTTATGACCTGTTACCTAACCATTAGACTATGCCATAATGGACAGATCAAGAGTTAATGGACCCTTCTATTTGTTGCAAGTAGTCTGTTACAGTTTTAATTACTTATTTCGTCACGCCATGCCCGTAAGACACTTTTTCCAATTGAGATATTGAGCTCATAGAATACTCACATTGTGAAATAGTGACTACCCTACCTTGCTCTCTAATTGATTACGGTACCTTCATCCCATTGACAACCTGAGAAAGTGATCCTCAGCTTACATGTCCGACAAGCTTAGTGCAACAAAAGAATCAGTGAGAGAAGTACTCGCTAGCTTAAGAATCGAAAGAGTTATGTCGGAAAGAGGAATGTCCACCAGAGTCCAAGCCTCATCGTCAAGAGGAGTAGCAACTTCTCCATCCACTGCTTGAGTTGGACCATCCCGATAAACCATTGAGAAACATACTAAACATAGAGATGACATCGCGAATGCTAAGCTGATCCCGAGCATCTTTCCCTCTTACATACCTCCTCTGAAAGCTGAAATCAACCATGATAGTGTGCCCCAATATTACGAATATCCTATGATCACTGTGTACCTACCGAAGGGTGTGTGCTCAGTTCACACTGAGCAGACCAAGCTCGCAGTATTGAAGTTTTGCGACTTCAACCTTGGTGACCGGAAATCCTATAGTATGCTTTCCCCACACAAGTATCTAACAATGACAAAGGGGAATAATTCCAATATTGTCCCTCATAAATGGACGATGAACCTCACGCAGTCCATCTTACTTAATATAATGAAGATTCCACACTTTGGTAGGCACCAGGAGGTGAACGCTTGCATAAAATTGCTATTGGAGAGCTACCATGGAGGATATCTCTAGTTGAACCAGCGTATAACGATTGATCCGATGTTGATCAATTAGATCACCGAGATGAGCATGCAGGGCCCTAACCCTCAAGACTATTACCCTGGAAAGACCATGGATCATGCTCTTTCACAGAATATTAAAGAGGCCTATGGAAATGTTGAAAAAGGCACATGAGGTTACAAGGTAACCTCTATTTATAGTGGCTAAGTGTGCCTCACCTCTCAGATGATTGTAGGAAAGTTAGTACACAAGAATAGATCGATGCAAGTATCTAGTTTTGTATTTGATCTCACAGAAAAATGCGTAGGAGTCTAAATGAAATGGTCAAAGTACTTAGCGGATAAACTTGAATTGGATTGTAGAGAAGCGCAATACCAAGGATATGAGTTCTAATTCAACTGGCTTCTCATCCTGATCACCTTCATAGCATGGGAGATGTCGGAGGATGTCATTTTTCCTGAAACCCTACTGTTTGAACCGTTGGTTGCGAAGTTCAGTACATTATGGTACACAACAAATATGAGCAGGTAATGGCAGTGGAATGCCCTCTTTCACAGATACTACAACTAGTTGAATACCATGATACAAGCCACGCCTCGCATTACTCTTAACACAGTCCACAGATTCATACCCTTAATGAAGTTCAACACAGAACAACACTTCATATACCTAACTCCATGCACTGATGTGCACTAGGAACAACTGCAGTCCTATTATAAATTGACAAAAGAAGACCTTGAAGAGATCACCAAGGAATTGTCAGCAAACCTCCTCATTGTAGCAGATCCAACGGATATTTCAGATATCAGCAGCCTAGAAGCTAGGTAGGAAACACCTGGGCCCAGTAAGACGCAGAAGACACAGAAGACAAAGAAGACAAAGGAGACGAAGAAAAATGAAGAAGTTCAAGATGTGTATAGACGCTCTGTAAGGACATATTCCATCACACCAGATGAAGAAGGTAACGACAAAGACCTAGAAGAAGTTGAACAACATCAAGAAGATGAAGTCAAAGTTCTAAAGAAAAGAAAAGGATCACCTTCGAAGGCTTTCGACAAGAAGAACGACAAAGTGACCATGACCAAGATGAAGACCACTCTCAATCCAAATGAGTTCATCTTGCTCCTTGTGACTTTGAATGAAGCTATAGAAGAGATCACAGAAAAGAAGGAGGCCAAGAAAGAAACAATGTACAACAAAATTGAAATGGAGCTCCAAGGAGTAAAGTGATCCCTCTAGTCTATCCGTGTAGTCTCCACTGTGCCTATGCCAGAAGGAACACCTGAAGCAGGAGATGAGTCAGTTCAACTTCACAAGATTGGTGACCTAGTCAAAGTACGCCTTCAGAAAGTAGAAGAAGTAACAACACAAGCCACCTAGGCCCTAAAGCATGCACATGAGAAAATCATAGAGCAATGTCAATATTCACAACAAGAGAAAGAGGCCATCCAAGAGAAGTTTTATAAAGAATGCACAAAGATCCAAAAGGAAAAGGAGCAACTTCTCGTGAAGAAAATCAGGATCAAAGAAGCATTCAACAGAGAATTTCACTATGTGATTGGCTTAGAACATAAGGTAGAAGAACCCATAGAATGCCAAGTAATGAAGCTTGCTAAAGTCATTCAACAACTGCGACAAAGAGTAGTATAACTAGAGCTCCAAGCTATATCGAGTACTCCACAAGAAGAACATGACCAATGAGAAGTGAATGCCCGAAGTACAGTAGAAAGGATTAAGGCACTCACAGAAGAATGTAAGCAATTAAGTAGTAGAAGTGCGCAAATACATGAGAACCTATCAAAGAACCCTAAGTTGCATAAATTGGAGTCACAGCTCCAGGAGGCAAAGTACCAAGCTGAGAAGTTACAGGTATAGCTAAAGGCCCTACCGACCATAGAGAAAATGAAGAGGTCCCATGAACAGTGCATCGTGCAACAACATATTCATATGATCCAGAGTAAGGTCATGGAAGTGACGCACCAACTTCAACCTTTGCAGGATAGGGAATGTCAACTATTCTTAGAGATTGAGAGTCAAGGGAAAGACCTGGAATAGGTCGTGAACATAGCAAAGAAATGTTTATAAGGACTAGTTAGTAACGCACTCATTGAGGAGTTTTTCAAGAAAGAAGAAGTAGCAGATTCATGTGATCTAGAGTAAGATCATGGAAGTGATGCAACAACTTCAACCTTTGTAGGATAGGGCATGTCAACTATTCTTAGAGATTGAGAGCTAAGGGACAGACCTGGAATAGGTCGTGAACATAACAGAGCATTATTTAGAAGGACCAGTTAGTAACACACTCATTCAGGAGTTTGCCGAGAAAGAAGCAGTAGCAAAGCAACAGGTCAAAGTAGCTCGAGCGAATCTTGATGCCTTCAAGGTAGAGTTACCCAGAGAAGAGTGACTTTGGATGAGTCACAGGTGAGTGTTGGGGGCTTGTTGGCCCTCGACCAAGTTTTGAGGAATACTTGGTCATAGTTGACCATTTGGTACTTCAACTTCCTATTGAAGACGGAGCACATAGAGAAGCGGAGATCGTGGGATCTCCCCACCTTTTATGGAACCTTTTTGTGTTTTTTTGGGAATATTGTAACAGGAAAGAGATTTCATCCATTGTTTAGGCATTTTTCTATGTACAAATAGAGGTCCAGGCCATGTAAGAAGGAGGTCATGTCTATTTGATGGATTATTGCATAAGTTGGATCTATGTGATCAAAATTCTGTGTGACTATAAGAGCTTTGTGCATGTTGTACTCTGTGCGTGTTGTAATAGTGTTGAGTGCACAAAGTTTTTGAAGGATTAGTGCTTGGATATACCCGGGGAAAGAGGA
Source organism: Picea glauca (assembly GCA_000966675.3). NCBI lineage: Eukaryota > Viridiplantae > Streptophyta > Pinopsida > Pinales > Pinaceae > Picea > Picea glauca. The sequence goes on along the minus strand of JZKD02S1791833.1, from coordinate 483,747 downwards.
TCTAGTGAGCTGCGCACATCTCTTGTCCTATGCAGGGTAACGATCATTGAAGCTCTGTGTTGTAATTTCTTGACCAAGATAATATAAAGAAGAATTTTGTGGATGTATCCCCAGGGTGGGGGTAAACCATGATAACTCGGTGTACTATGTTGATGTGTTTATCTCTCTTTTTCTAAGTGCTTTGATATGTTTAGATATATTTATTGATGCTTTGTACTTATGGGACATGAATGCATGCTAGATGTGCTACATAAGATGCTAAGTGCTTAATCTATTGAGTATAACCTGTTTATCAGTGCTAAGTGCTAGATCTGAGTAATTATTGCAATGCTTTGTGCTTTCTGGGAAGTGTATTAATAAATGTATGTCAGGAAATAACTGATGCTAAATGTGATGTAAGAAAGATAATCACATATCTGTGTCCCAGCTAAGGTTATAGACACCTAAGTCCTGCAACCACCCCTACCTCTACCTCAGGTGAGACTTCATCTACTTCGTAGGTGTTGCTGAAAGGACTGGTAGTTAGGGCTTTGTTGGTGTGCTCTTGAGTGTTGAACCCTGGATCTGCCCCTGTACCAACGCTGAGTTTTGACCGAAATTTAATGCAAAGGTCATGTGATTTGATGAAAAGATTATAGTTGTCACTGTTGGATGTATTGTGCTTCTTTCTTTGTGTATGTTCTTTCTTGTTATCTGTATTTCATATCTCTTTTTGTCTATTTCAGAATGAATTATTGAACCTGTGGATTCGCTATACAACGACCCTTGTTTGCGCCACTTAGACAAAACATTTTCTTCTAAAAATAACTTTGAATTTTTCCACAATTATGCTCCTAAGTTACTTCCTGTAATTTATCTCACCACACATTATGGTTTTACACTGAAGGTTATTTCTCTCCTAGCCTTATCCTCTTTAATCCAGTCACTGATTCATTTGATCCATCTCTTCCTCAAATCGACCCCATATCCCAAGTCTTACTCTTCTGCGCCAATATAACTAGAAACCATTTTATCATAGGTGCTTAAATCTAGACATTGTTTCCAAAGTCATATACTGCGCGGAGACCATGCCTTTTATGAGAAAGCTCGCTCTAGATTCAAAAGGCTAGTTTTGGGTCTCAGAGTTGGTTGAAAAAGTTAGCTTGTTCATCTGTTTATCAGCTAAATAGATTTACGGAGTGCTAAAATGAAGGTGTCGCAATTTCTCTCCCACCAGTGGTGAATATTAGATCTATGAATCCGTGGAAGCATTCTCCCTACAGGTTCCCTTTTAATGTAGGTCCCAACAATGGAACCATTTTGTTGGTGTGAAATTGATCAGACCAAGGTCCTTCTCATGTTACCAATAAAAGGTACTGTGTAGTCTAGAGCGCTTGAATTTTCATCTCCTTCGAAGAGAAGAAGTCTCACCCGAAGTGCAACCAAGACAAATCGATAGGGAAGGGAAAGGAGAATACTTGGGTGGGTTCCCAGAACCCTCAAGATTCACCATGATCTTGTGCAAGGTAGATGAAATTACAAAGCATATTTGAACTCAGGCATACAAGAACTAAAGATACTTAAGTTGCGAAAAGAATTCATTCACGGAGACATCTTATTGAGTTGATCAAGCATAAAGAAGTACTGTAAAGATACAATGAATAAGAATAAACACAGTATGACACATTATATTTCAAAATTTTGGGTCTGTCTTCATCTATTATCTGCAGAAATTATCGTATAGAATCTTAGAGATACAGATTGGTACTTTGTTACAGAATTTTGACTCTTTCTACCCAAAACTGTATAAATTTTACATTTACCAAACCTTTTCTCAACTAAACCCAACAACAAAATTCGGCTAACAATAGTAAAAATCAACATATAAACACTAGCCAACCCAATCTGTCAAGAATAACCAACAATAAGAACCCTTTTACAATCATATATATAAGATAATTGAGATCTTCTTGCTTTGGGCTCACTTGATTTCTTGTTCTGTTGTAACTGTGTTTTCCTTGATGGAGTTGCATTGTCCCTTTCTGTAACCGATTTATGTTACTTTTACTTGCTTCATTGTCCATCTTCTTTTGTATCTTTTGCAACTCATGTTAAACCAAAACTGGGACTGTAGTGCTTCTTTCACAGCTTCAAATCCAAAAATGAAGGGCCTTACACATATCATGCACCCTTATGCTAAGTGCATCATCCACCTTGTTATCTTTCCCATTGACATGGTTTATATCAAAGTCATATTCGTTGAGGAATTCTAACCACCTACTTTTCGTGGCATTTAGAGTTGGTTGTCCAAATAAATATTTTAGACTGCTATGGTATATCCTCAATTCAAAATATTTTTCCCATGAGGTAGTGCCTCCACATATTCAAGGCATGCACTATGGCTTCTATTTCCAAATCATGATAAACATAGTTCCTTTCATGCTCCTTTAATTTCCTTTATTCATAGCACACCACATACCCATTATGACTAAGGACTCCACCAAATCCCTTCTTTACATGAATCAATGCATAGAATGAAGTCTTCATTTAGATCATAAATCCGTAGCATTGGAGCACTTTTTAATAAATTATTCAAGTGTTGGAAACTCCTTTCACAATCCAATGTCCACTCAAACTTCACACCCTTCTTCTACAAAGAAGTGATTGGATGTGCGATATTTGAGAATCCCTCAATTAATGTTTTGTAGTAACCTATGATTCCAATGAATGATCTCACCTCAAATACATTCGTTGGTGTTGGCCACCCCTCAATCGCCTTTATCTTTTCTAGGTCCATGGTTATTCCTTCCTATGAAATGATATGGCCCAAATAATAAATATTTTTCTAATAGAATGAGTACTTTATCAATTTTGCATACAACTAATGCTCCCTCAATACCTATAACACCATTTTCAAGTGTTTCTCATGCTCTTATTCAGACTTAGAATACATAAGAATGTCATCCAGGAATATAATGAAAAACTTATATAAGTATTCTCTGAAAATACCATTCATTAGACACATGAAGACAACGGGTGTATTTGACAATGCAAATGGAACCATTGTGAACTCATAATGGCTATACCTAGTTTTGAAGGAAATTTTGATGATATCTTATTTAATTATTAACTAATGATATCATGACTTGAGATCAATCTTCAATAATATTTTTGCATCTTTCAGTTGATCAAAGAGCTCATCTATACTTGGAAAACAATAATTGTTCTTCACAGTTACCTTTTTCAACTGCCTAAAGTCAATGCAAAGTCTCAATGTTCCATCCTTTTTTCTCACAAATAATAGTGGGGCACCCCAACATGACACACTTGGGCATACGTACCCCTTCTTCAGAATCTATTCAAGTTGCATTTGTAATTCCTTCAGTTCTAGTGTACTCATATTGTAAGGGGTCTTGGATACTAGGGCTACTCCAAGCATTAGATCGATGGAGAAATCAATATCTCGCCTGGGTGGAAATCCTGGTATTTATGTAAATACATCTTCAAACTCTTTTAGGACTGCATAATCTTCAATATTTGGCATCTTATATTTAGGTGTCTCTTTGATATGTGTTGCAAATATTTGACATCATTTCTTGTAACTTTTCTGCAGCTACAAGGCTGTAACTTCTCTGATGGTTACTGCCCTAGGAATTATCTGTACTTTCCTTAAGTTACCTTTCTCAGATAAGAATGTAAATTCATTATTATAACAGTCTAGGATAGCATGATGTTGTTCCAAACAATCCATACCAATTAGGAATTCATAGGATCTTAAAGGGATGATGTTCAATTATTCCCTTGTGCATTCCATTAATGTCCATTGAGCATGCCTTAATCGTCTCGTTAATTTTCCTTTTATCTCTTGTAGCTAGCTGCACCAACCAATATTTTCCAAGATTTCTTCTTGGAAATTTAAATCTTTCCACCATCTTAGGATATAGATAACTATGAATAGCACCTGAATAAACTAAAATAACAATGGGATGTTGTTGATCTTACCTTCCACTTCAATCATATGTGACTGAAACTTAGCTTTCTTGTTGTCTAGGGCTGTGTAGATCCTAGGTTCTTTCTTTCCCATGTCCTCCATTATATCATCTTGTTGTACATTGTGAACAATCCTCACTTTTTCACATGTGTGAGGGAAATATATATACACATGATCTCCCCCACAACCCCAACATTTAATAGGTTGTTTCCTTGGTATTTTCCCCAATGTCTCTGTCATTCTGGGTTCTTTAGAAATTTTATTTTCCTAAAGAGTTATTTATGAATAATGGTGTCTTAGTTCCCTTCTTCCTCTGTTCCATGTTTCTTTTCTTCTTGTCTTCCCAAGATTTTTGGAAATTTGTTCTTCCTTTATGATGATCATAAATGCATTTATCTCACCTTATGGTTTCCTCTAATGTTTTGGGATCATCATATTGTATATTGTCACTGATAAATGATGGTATCCCACTCAAATACCTTTGAATCTTAACTTTCTCATTCTTGATGAAAGAAACTCCCTTCAACATCTCTAAAAACCTTCTTTCATATTCATCTATGGTCATACTCCCAAGATTGAGTTCAAAGAACTCCATTTTCTTTTCATAGTATCACTTAGTCAAGTATTTATTTTGAAAATGCCTCTTGAATTCCCTCCAAGTAACCTTCCTCTCATCAATGTGTTGCACCTGCACAAATTGGTCCCACCACATTGATGCTTTTCCCTTGAGATGATATATGGAAATTATTCCTTCTACTTGTGAAGAGTAATTATGCAATCAAAAATACTTCCTCATTCCTAGAAGCCATGTCTTTGCATCCTCATCCTTCTTGTTCTCACCATCAAATGTAGGAGGATTTATTTTGTTCATTTCTCCCTATAGCTCATCCAACCCATGTTAGAAAGTAATGGATGTTGTCATTTAACCATATACAATATAGCAATATTGTCACCCAACCATAGGTCGAAGCCACCCCTGAGCATCTTAACCTTGACATAGAATTATCCTGGAAGAAAACCCTAGGCTTAGTATCCAAAGAAGATGGTGCACATCCCTCTAGGGATAGCGCACCAAGTAAGAATAACCAAGAATGATCAGATATTCCAACCCAAAAGAACCAAGAATATAGATTGTAGGACTGGTGACAACAGCTCCTCCCAAGACTTGCGCACAAACTGGCCTTCTGCAGTGTGCACAAGTGTAATTCTGTAATTATGAGAAGTCTGGCTAAAATGAAAACTGACCTCCTACATTTATACTGATTCTGCCAGACTACGTGGGCTGAATTCTCATTTTGGGTCCTCATTACTTAGTATTATATATTTCCTTTAGCTGACATCTCTTCTAGGGTTATATCCAAAACTTTACTTGCTTCCCAAAATATTCTATATTCATCAAGGTTACACATGGAGGTAAATACCTCCCACAACTGCCATAATATCAACACTCCCTCCTAGCTAGGGAGGTATTGAAGGAGATGGTGTTGATCATAAACATACCATTGAATCAGTAGCATCATCATAATTGTACAGTCTATCTCATGATTATATCATGAGAACCATCATCACTATCAGTGTCATCTGTTAGCATCAACTGCATCATCTCTTGAAACCATACTCCATCTAAGTAATCAGATATGATGATGAATAAGTCACTCACTCCAAGGAGTGATAGGAAAAACCATTCTTCTAATCTGGGCATATGTCCTAGAAGAATAAATGTCCTAGACCATTTTTCATCTAGAGAATATCTATCCATTAGTACATTGATCACTCATCTAGTTGTTAATCATCTTCAACACTACTGATAGTTTACAAGGAAATCAGAATAATGTCATTCAATAGAACACAACCGAGTATATCCATAGTAGTACACAACTACAATATAATGGTACACTACCACACCAAGTAGCACACATCTACTTAATCAATGACACATAGTCACAACCAGAGGAACACATCCACCACAGTAGCATACATCTACTATCCAAAGACATGCAGTCTCCATAGCAGTCATATCATCTGATATCAACCTGCACAGAAAAATAATGTTATGATATAAATTGAATCATTTGGGCCATTCTTCCACTCACATCTATGATATATGGAAGAGAATCTTCCCTCAAAAGGTAAAACATCAATCATGATCTACTGGACTATTCTTCTTAACCATAGAAGAATAAATGTCTTGATTTTTGAGCCTGGACCATTCACCTAACTGGGTCATTCCTTCGACACTAAATAAAGTGAAACCTAGAGAGAATGAGTCTGCCCTAGGGAATGTCCATCCCTAATTGTTGAACTTGGACCATTCACCTATCTGGGACATTCCACCGACACTAACCAAAGTGAAACCTGGAGAGAATGAATTTTCCCTAGGGAATGACTATTCGAACCATTTCCTAAGGAAATGACTATCCTGCACCAACCTCCAAAATGAACCATTCTTCGAAACTTATCACAACTATGAGATTCGAAATAATGAATGTTCGATGAGGTGGACCAGTCTTCTTGACCACTACTAAGAGTGAATTCCAAGAAGAGAGACTTTCCTATACCATTCCCCCACACTAGCCACAACGGGAATTGATGTCTATGGTACATTAGCAATCCATCGAACCATTTTCATTACGAAAATGAATGTTTGATATGGACCATTTTTCGAACTAGAAAATTCATGTCCATCATAAATTTCAAAACAATTTCCGAACTGGAAAGGAACTGCTTATCTTGGAACATTTTTCGAACTGAAAAATGACTGTCCTTAAATCAATAACACATCAGTTCTCCCTCCCAACCTGGGAGTCATATCTTCCTTTTTCAATTAGGAAGTCAACTCCATGAGCTTCATCCTCTTTCATATTGGACATAGGCTTTACCAAGAAATCTTGTTATATTCTCATCCGTGGAGATATATTGGAGAACCACTTCTCTTTTCTGGACATTATCACGGATAATGTAATTCTCGATTTCAATGTACTTCGATCTTTCTGGAACACTGGTTTTCTCTGAAGGCTTCATGTAGATATAATCATTATAGTATATCATAGTTGGATTTAGTTCTTTTGTTTCCTGTAGCTCATAACATTGTGGCAAAGCTCAAACTGGAACATATTCAAGTGGCACTTCTTCTGTCATCATGAGAGCCTATCATGGATTGGCAATCCATCATTTTGGAGTTCTGAGTAACCATTCTAATACAATATCTCTGTTATAGAAATTTTTCACCACGATTATGTTGTGCATTGGAGGCTCTGCACCAAACTGTTTGAATCCATACAATATCTTCTTCCATCTGCATACAAGAGTCTCTTTCTAGTAGACCTCAAAACCTTGAGGTTTCTCTACATACTCTTATTGTTCAATTACTCTATTGAGGATAAAATTCCTTACATTCATCTAATGTAAACTCCAACCCATGGATATTACAGAAGATATAATGGCTCATGTAGAGGTATGTATGGTTTACTGAAACAAGAAATCATCATAGTCTTCTCCCTCCATCTAGGAGAACCTCTAGTTATGAATCTCATAATGCTTCTCTTCATAACTCTTTCATACATTGTTATTCATCACAACTTATGTTTCTTCTGCTTGATTTCTTCTAGAGGGTTCAAACCAAGCTGGTAGTCTTGTGATTCTTGATATAATGATTGGTTGTTCTAACTTTTCTTTCTCTCTTGGAATATTCATGTTCTTCCTCATGTTTCTCTTTAGCTCTGGGGTCCATGGAGTTTTCTATAGATTCCATGCCCTGAAGATTCCAACTTCTTCCTTCCATCATAGGATCATGGATGTGGATGGATAACTAGGGATACTTTAAGGCTTCTTTTCAAAGAATACTTCTTCTAAGGTCAAATTGAACACGTGTTTCTTTTCATGGTTTCTACAATTGATGAGAACATGGACATATACTTCATAATCCTTGATGGATCATATTATTTAGAATTATCTCCCTCCTAATTCTTGCTTCATGCATGAATGCATGGTCTTCTTTTGGAATTATATAGTTGGCTCCCTCCAACTAAGAGATTCCATGATTCTATCTACATCCTTATTGCCTTTTGCAAACTATCACAAGTCTTTTCCTTTTGATTGTTGGATTCTTTTGGTTTTTAATTCTTCTAGGTTTCTTCTCATTTCATCTTATCTTGCAGTTGTTATTTATGTTGATATATTCCACATGAATTGTTACTAGGGATTGTTGATGTACTTCATCTTTTCATGTGTATTGCTTGACTTGTAGGCATCATGATAGAAATCCTTCTCTTGTTGTTCTTCCATAGGTATTGTTTATATTTAAACATCTTTATCTTCTATAAAATAGATTTGCAATATATGTATAGAAAACTATGTAAACATGGTATGTACAAGAACTATGAAGAACATTGTTACCTTGTCTTAGAAGAAGAAGGCTTTTTTATCCTGCTTGGCCTTCTTTGAAGGTTCCCTTTCTTTGGAAACTGATGCTTCATGTGTTTCCTTCCTTTTCTTTAGCTCAGGACAATGATTCTTGTAGTGACCATATTTTCGACAGTTGAAGCATTCTATTTTTGACATATCTTTCTCTTGATTTGGCTTCTTCCTTGACCCAAACTTCCTTCTACTCCTGAAATTCTTGAACCTTGTTGTGAAGGCTTGATCATCGTATTTATTTTAGGGCTTCTGTTTTGTGCTAATACTTGATTCTTCTTGTGTGAAGCAAGTCCAAATTTCTTCAAATGTAGGATACTCCTTCCTTGTGTTCATGCTTGCGAGAATGCATCCCATGTCTGGGGAAGACCATTGAGTACTATATTTACTAGTTTCTTCTCTGAAATAATCTCTTCAATAGCTTGTAGTTGATCTCTTAACTGAGATATTATCACAAAGTATGATGCTATGTTGTCATCATCATTCATTTTCATGTCATAGAGCTCATTCTTCATACTCATTACCTGCCCAATGTTTTTGAGTGAGAAGAGGTTTGTTAGGTCATTTCACATCTTCTTAGATGAGTCAAGATGGGAGATGTAGGGTATCAAGTGATATTTTATAGAATCCACTATGATACTCATGGAATTTATGTCATTGTATTTGAACTTCTCCATAACTACAATGTTCTAAGGTTCCTTTTCCTTTACTTCTTCAAACTGTGGTTCCACAATATTTCCTTTCATGATGTCCAACACTTTATTCTTGGAAAGAATGAGGTCAATCCTTGTCTTCCACACTCTAAATATGCGCTAGGATAGGTCACACTAGAATATCCATAAATTAGTTCAATCTCTTCTCTTAAGGTGCCTCAACGATAGGGTTAGGGTTTCATTGTTGCAACAAAAACTAGCTGCAACTACAACTGCAACTGAGAAAATCCTCCCAATCTATCTTCCAATGGTTAGAGTGTCTGAAGATAGTGTGGGACCATAACATGTTATAAAGTAATGGATATTCTCATTTAACCATAGATAATATAGCAATATTGTCACCCAACCATAGGTCGAAGCCACCCTCAAGCACCTTAACCTTGACAGAGAATTATTCTGGAAGCAAACCCTAGTCTTAGTATCCAAACAAGATGGCATACCTCTCTCCAGGGATAACGCACCAAGAAATAATAACCAAGACTGATCAAAGAGTCCAACATAGAAAAAATGAGAATATAGATTGCAGGACTAGAGAGATCATCTCCTCCCAAGACTTGTGCACAAACTGGCCTTATGCAATGCGCACAAGTGTACTTCTGTAATTATGAGAAGTCTAGCTAAAATCAAGACTGGCCTCATGTATTTATACTGCTTCTGCCAAACTGCCTAGGCCGTCTTCTCATTCTGGGTCCTAATTACTTAGTATTAATTATTTCCTTTAGTCGACATCTCTTCTAGGGTTATATCCAAAACTTTACTTGCTTCCCGGAATATTCTATTCTCACTAGGTTTACACGTGGAGGTAAATACCTCCTGCAACTACCATAATATCAACAACCCATACCTCTTCTTATGTTTCTTGACAAGGGATGGAAATCAACTACTATGTTCTCTCCTATTTGAACTCCTTGGGGAGAGATGGTGATGCCTGCAACACTTTTTGTTATTCTCCTCTCATCATGAGACCTGTGACTCCATGATCTACTTGAATCGGTCTCCTTATCCATTTTCTTATCTATTATGTCCAAACTTTGCATTAAATTGATGTTGAAGCCTTCCTATTTCTCCTTGGATTTCATAAGCCTATCATTATCAAATTTATAACTATAGACATCATTTTGCAAATGTTTTATGGTCACTACCAAGTTCATTCTTTCTTCCTTACCTTCAACATTTCCATTTGAATTTTTACCTTCATTACCCATACTACCATACATCCCTTTGATATCATATTCATGGTTGTAAGAACCCTATGCATATTCCATTCTTTTGAACTCTGTGTTTATCATGTTCTAATCTAAATGTTGTTAAATCTATAAAATGTGCAGTCAACCAAATTTGTTAGGCTAAATAATTTAACAAATTCATGAAATTATGTACAATTTTGTTCCAATAATGCATCAGAACGCTTTCTTCTAATTTCACATGAAATTAACTGCCCAGATTGATTTTATGGGTGGATATTTAGACTCTTATGTCCAAGACCTTCCAGTGACTTTTCCATTGCTCAATTCTTAGTCTTGAGAAGAAATTTATGGTCATTTGAAAATTGTCCATTAATTCCTTCAATTCACACTTCAACTAGGTGCAAATATGAACTATAATTATGCATTTTTTCACCTCCTCCTTTGGTGTTTTGGTAGGATCCTAATTGGGTTCCTTCATAAACATATTATAGACATGTTGGCCATTTTTTACTCCCATCTAAGCTTCAAGTTATTAGATAAATCCTACTAAAGTTTCAATCCAATTAATATTTTTGGACTTGAATGCTACAAGTTCCTTCTATGCCCTCGTAAACATTTTTAACATGCCCAACATTTTAATTTAGCTCCACGAATGTGTTCTATGGTCCAATATATTTACACTTATTATTCTTGTTCCCCAATCTGATTTCTAAGCCGGACATTATGGCCTTCAGAAGTTAATTGAGGCTTAAAACTTACTCTCCATTTCTCGGGCTATAAATCACTCATCCTAACTCTATTTGATGAATGGAATACACCGCTAGACATATATCACTAAGCTATTGCATTTGAGATGAAAATTATATATATTGGGTGCACTATTTTTTAGTAGCTAAAAACAATGTTTCAAGCCTAAAAAATTCTTTGCAAAAACATAACTTTCCAAAAATACCAAGTGTCATGGAAAATCACTAGTTTTCTGCTATTGTAGACCGCTAAATCAACTTTGCATGCACCAATTTGAAAATATACACCCATATTTAGCATGCACAAGTTCTACATGTGCAATGCCAAAATGTAGCACATGCACCGCAAAAATATATCTAGTGTGCACCACTTTTATGTTGCACCAATATCTGGTGCGCACAACTTTTGTATCACGCACCAATATCTATTGTACACAAATTTTGTGTTGCGTGCCAATATCTATTGCACACAAATTATTTGTTTCACACCAATATCTAGTGCACACAAATGTTTTGTTACACACACATATTCTGCACACATTGCAAGCTCCGCACCACACAATGCCAAGGTTCAATGCACTCACACCATGTACCAATACTCCCTGCACTCCACCCATTCTAATTATGTGCGGCATGAATATTTAATCCGCACGCAATGCATACTTATAACATTGCACGTGCACCAATAAAAATTTTCTGTGCTCTGCCAATACTCAATTTACATGCCTTTCTCACCAATATTATGCAATTTCCACAAGATTTTCACCGTGCAATGCCAAATTTTAGTGTGCTCACTCGTGCACCATTATTATTCTTGCACCACCAATTCTACACCACATAGTGCCAAAATTTTAGTGCACACACCCGAGCACCATTATTTTTCTGCCCATGACCATCTCTACATTGCATAGCACCAACTTTTAGCATGCACATCTACACACCATTATTTTTCCTTGCATCACCAACTTTGCACTACGCAACACCAAATTTTAGCATGCCCACCCACGCACCATTATTTTTTTTGTGCATTACTAACTCTACACCGTGAAACACCAAATTTTACTACGCACACACATGCACCATTATTTTTGCACACATCACTATCTTTGCACTGCGCAACATCAAATTTTAGTGTGCACATCCTCACATGATTATTTTTCTGCACTTAGTTGATTTCTCCATAATTGTTTTGTAGAAATTGGTGCTCTTGCCCAATTTCACCCAATTTTGTCATGGGAACCATGGTCTCTCTGTAAAATAAAAAATTTGACCATCTACAGGCCCAAATGTTCCCCATTAGAAATCGACATTGCTTAAATTTAATTTTTGGCTTGATTCTTCACATTACCCATGATATTTCTCTCAATTTTTTTGCAATAATTTAAACAAGAAGTTGCAGACCTGCTCCAAAATTTAATTCTTTGTAGATTTCCTCTTCAACATTTTGCTAGCTCGGACCATCCAAGCTCAGTGTTGAAAATTGGGATCTGATACCACATCGTAACATACCTAGCCACCTATTGTGATATGCCACTTAAAATTTCGAACTATGATACTAATTTAAAAAAAAAAATACTCTACAAATGCACATATTCATACAAAATAATAACAAAAATATGCATGAAACATACAAGGGAAAAAACCAAGAAAAACAATGCCCAAATATTAATGCATCATATGAATTAACACACAATTGACACTTATCTTTGATTTAAAAGAACACTACCTATGTGTAGACCTTCCACATTCCTCCCAGCCTTAAACCACACTACTCATAACTTTCAGCAGTGGTTCACCCCCGAGATGGGACTAAACTCCACCTGGGTAAAGGATTCCTAACCCGACTAAGGTATCTTAGCCAACAGGAAAATTTACTCACAGGTGCCAAATCAAACTAACAACCTATAGTCCCTCATTTTTCACATGCATGTCCCACCCTAGGAAGTGTGCCCCTTCTCTGCCCAATAGTTCCTTGGTTGTCCCACTTTCGTTGCCAGGCTTCAATAACATGCGAGACAAGAAGTCTCAGATACTTATAGCTATAGTTTGACACCTTTGGGAATGAATTCCTAGCAATTCTCTCACCTAGAGAGAATTCTCACGGGCCTAACAACATGCCTCTTCAATACCCTATGGGCCTGACAACATGCCTCGTCAATATCCTACGATCCTGATAGCCTGCTTCTTTAGTCCAACTCCCAAGATAACCAGGGTACAGGTATAGGAACATGTATAGTAAAAACAGAGTATGGATAACAATTGAGTGAGTGAAATAATGATGATAGAATGGTAGGAAAATGAACTTAGTCCAAACTATATGTATGCATGTTCCCAACTTGAAACTTGTCATGTTCAGAACTACCTTGGGCCCACTTGTCCCCATCCTTATAACTTAGGATAAATTAATTATCCATAATTTATACTTTAAGGAATATTAATATAATATTCCTTTGGGCTTAAGCCCCCCTATATTAGCCCCTTATCCTTAATGTTTAGTCACCTTTCCCTATATAGTGGATTTTATCCCCCCATACTCTTTTACATGGTTGGTCTACAACATTTATTTGTTTTCATTAATATTTGCATGTGATTAGATATTGAAATGATGGATCATTGGCCATTTAACATCTGGCTCTCTATCTTAATGATCCATAATTGGATCCAAGGGCTAGATGGGGCTAAAAAAGGGCCCAATATCCCCCCAAAATGACCAAAATATCCAAAATAGCTGAGAAAAATCCAATTAAAATCACTATTATAAAGTATTAAACCCATTTTGCACAATATAAGGGCATAGCCCCTTTTTATCGTCTCTTGGTTGTATGCAGGGTCTCCACGTGGCCCTGGATATTTAGGCGTGCTACACCCCTGCAATATTGGCTCCTGGTTCTATGGAAAAAGGCCATATGGTCATGGTCTAGTTACCCCATGTGCTAATACTAGCGACCGGACCTCCAACTATGTAGCCTAATATTAAGCCCCTAGTCGGTGAGCTAGCTCGACTGACCGGAGCTAACCCTTAACCTTTGTGCCAGAAGTTATATATGTTGGGTCATATGGAGGAGCTCACGAGAATCGGGGCTGTAGTATTCATAAAAACTATGCCAAGTGTCAATGAAGGGTTATATGGTGTGTACATAGAACCATACATATGGCCAGAGCTAGGGCCAATACATATCTGAGCCAACGATAAAATTATGAACTCATGGTTATATGGGACCGTCGCATGTGTCGAGGGTTAGGGGATAGGCCTCAACCCTTTTCTTCCCAGATATACCAAAATTTTAACTTTAAATATATACTAAGCCATATATGGTTAATACCTAAAGTGAGGACGGGTTGACTAGCCCTGCCCTGCCAAGTCATATACCCAGACCAAAGGTCAGGGGTTCAAATACGGTGGAGACCCATAAATTTTCCAAAAGATAAACCAATGCATGAATGGCACATGGAAGCCCATGTCTGGGCCACATGGAACCTTCCCATTCATCTAATCTAATTCCATGTGTCAATCACTCATTGGTCCAACTATCCACATATGCCACGTGTCTACTCCAATTGTACCCTGCCACTTGTGTCATGTGTCATATGATAGTGCCACTTGTCACCCTTACAGTGGTGACATGTGTCACTCATTAACTGCTCCACCTGTCCGACACATCATCAGACTGTACACCCAGTCACCCTGCCACATTTCATTCTGTATGCCTATTCATCACACTGAACCTACCACTCTACCTTGCCAAGTCAATTGTACAACCGTACGACCTATACAGTTAGCCTCCATGTGGAACTATACCGACTGTAAAATCATCATTTTTTTTTTGTTTGGCCAAATGAACAGACCACGGTATCTCGAGCATATGACATCCATTTGAGCCCGTTCAAGTTGTGTTTGCATGTTTGAGCTAGTTGATGGTTGGATTTTGATTTTGCATGTTTACCATGGAAAAGGACATCTCAAGTGAGAAAATGGCATCTAAAGAGGGACTTTCTCAAGATGAGAAGGATATGCAAAAAAAACTCTTTGCCATGTCAAATATGGTGAAAGATTTGTATGAAGACTACTTGGAATGGAAGAGATTGTCTCAAGATAAAGATTCAAATAAGAACAAAGGAAAAGAAGGATTGAAGGAATTTCCTTCTACATATTTTTCAGAAAACATCTCTAAGGTATGGAGTGAAGGCCATTCATCAATTTCACATTGTTCCCATCAAGATGGTTTTGGTGAATTTGAAAAACATACAAGAGGTATAGGTTTGAAATTACTAACCAAGATGGGATATGAAGGAAAGGGACTTGGAAGTAAGGACCAAGGTATCTTTAATCCCATATAGGTTTTGGAAAGACCTCGTTATTTAGGCTTGGTATATGGAGAAGAGGAGATTGGAGCATTCTCCAAGATAGGCTCCAAAACTTTGGAAGCAAGTAATGCTTCAAATAGCTAGTCTAAATCATTGCGGGATCGATTCAAGAAAGGTGATGGTGTATTACTCAATGGTGATAGTGAATGAAAATAATATCCAAATCAAAGTGAAGATCATCAAGGAAGGTATAATGGTCATGGTTTTTTCAATTATCTTTTTGATTATAAAAAACATAATCATGTAATCTGAAACATGTGGAATATGTATCCTTGTACTTTTTGTCATTCACCAAAGCATTGTGTTGCCAAGTGTTGGAAGAGACAAAATTTGTACAGTAAATATATGTCGACCAGGAAGGAGACACGACATACTTTCTCAACTCCAAAATTGAAGAAAGAGAAGGGAAAAAAAGTATGGATGCCAAAACACCACTGCACTTATTGCAACAAGTGTGGACATCAAAAAGCTAATTCTTGGAATCTTAATCTAGAGCATTTTCCAAAGAGGGAAAAAAAGATTGAGCATGTTCTCACAAAGGAATATACATTACCAACGAATAAAGAGGAACACCATGAAGGAAAGAAACCATCCACTTGGTTTTCTAGAAGTGGATGTCACATATTCATTGTATTTTTCTTCCATTAATGTAATCATGCATGTTGAAATGATGACATGTTATAACATCATTTTTTTACAACATAGTGTTTTGTTTATCCTTATGAGTATGTAATCAGTAAAATTAATTTTTTAACCTTTTGGAGGACCAAAAGGTCTTTAGTGGGGAGGTGTGATCCATAATTGGATCCAGGAGCTAGATGGGGCTCAAAAAGACCTAAAATGCAACTTGAATGGGACATGTGCATAGGTCTCATCGATACGAACCCAACTCAACTTGAATGGGTTCAAATGAATGCTATATTCCCAATATATAATGTTTTTTTCATTTGTCCAAACATGCAAAAAAATGATTATTGTACAGTCCATATATTGCCACGTGGCAGCTAAATGTATAGGTCGTCCATACAGTTGATGTGGAAAGGTACATTGGTAGGTTCAGTGTGTTGACTGGGTGTATGGACTGACATGCAATAGGGTTATTGGGTGTACAGACTAATGACGTGTCGGACAGGTGGACCAATTAGGGAGTGACACATGTCACCATTGTAAGAGTGACACGTGGCATATGTGGACAGTTGGACCAATAGTAGATTGACACGTGGGATCAAATTGGATGAATGGGAAGGTTCCATGTGGCTCAGACATGGGATTCCATGTGGCACCCATGCATTGGTTTATGTTTTGGAAAAATTATGGGTCTCCATCGGATTTGAACCCCCGACCCATGGTCTGGGCGTATGACTTGGCATGGTTGGGCTAGCCAACACACCCTCACTTTAGGTCTTAACCATATATGTCTTATTATATATTTAAAGGTAAAATTTTGGTATATCCAGGTGGAAAAGGGTTGGGGCCTAGCCCCCAGCCCTCGACACATGCGACAGTCCCATATAACCATAGGTTCAGAATTTTATCGCTAGTGCAGATATGTATTGGCCCTAGCTCTAGCCATATGTCTAGTTCTATGTGTTTCACCTCTTTCGTCACCTTGGTGAGAAGAATAGAGGTGCTTGAAAGCTTAGTTGGGTCTGCTGAGAAGGACAGCTGTAGAGAAAAGAGTTAGAGAAAGAAAAAAAAAACTACAATTAAGAATTAAACTAAGAGATGCAATAAAAACTAAATTCATGAGCATAGGGACATAGAAACAAAAAGAACCAAAAGACCCATGTCACCAATGTTTGAGGATGATCTGTTGATGAAAAAAAAGAACCAAGAAGAAAGGGGACTATGAGTCCCTTCTTCCTCCAAGGGAAGGCTCTTGGACCCTCACTAGCTAGCTCTTCTTACAACAAAGAAAATGGAAAATGGTGATGAAAGAACTCTTTACAAATCCACTCAATGGTGAGGTGGATTGTCTAATGTAATGGTGCCAATATGCTTGTGTCAAGGATGGAGTCCTCAAACAATAGAGGCAACATAACATTACTTTGAATTCCTTGAGAAAATGAGGTGCATCCATGTCTTTTTATAGCACTCATTTGGATTATTGTTTAACTGCTTTGTAGTGTGAAAGGAGGCCAATTAGGGCATTATTAGGTCTTTGACTAGCCAACCAATTGGATCTAGCCCAGATTTGAGGGTCAAATCGGCTTGGGAGATGAACCATAAGTGGTTGTGAGGCCGACCACTTCCATAAATGCACCATTTAGTAGGTGCGTGACTTTTTGCGCTAACAGTCGCGCATCGTGCGACTATCCGTGATTTCTACGTTCCTGTTCCGTGCATGCACACGCGCAGCCAATGTCTGCAAAGAGCTCTTCAATTTTTCACTACTTTGTATATTTTTTGACCTTTTTTGAATGTTGTGGTATTAATTCAGGTCCATGGATGACTTCATCACTGTTTGATGATGTTGAGTTCTTGTAACCATGTGCGGACGAAATTTCAGTGATAACAGATGCCCCCTGATGGATGAGGTTAGGAGCATACGTATAGCCAAAATCCATCAATGTTTCTTCTACTGAGAATGTTGTTGTAAGAGAGAGAAATAGTGGGATCATTCAGAGCGATCCGTTGGAGGAAAAAAGGAACCGGTAGGACCCGACCTTCTATGAGGTGTGTAAAATAGAAAACTGTGTACTAACGAGGCAGGCATGCCCCATGCTCGTGTTATGTAAATATGAAAAAAGATGACTGAAGTGTTGGTGTAGACAACTGCAGCACCCTCAGGGGCAGTCGTGATAGAGGCAGAAGACAATTCTGCAAATGAACATGCTCTGAATAGTAGGCATTGATCACAATAATAAGTAGCAGTGATGATGTGGGCATTGACAGACCTGCCAAGTTCAGAGGTCTTCGGCAAATAAAAGAACTAACTGCAATAGTCGCAAAGTAAGACCCACCATAACATGAGAAAGTGTTGGCGTTGAATGTTATGGGGGCCAACGATAGTAGGGAGCAATGGCGTTTCACCCTGTGCCATCCGAGATCTCTCACTGAATGGATAATGAGAATCAAGATACTACCACCCTTCTTGAAAAGATGTGCTGATGTTGACAAAAAGGGGGACGTGACTCCCAAAAGAAAATGGTTTCGTGAAATCTACTAGGTGAGGTGAGGAAGTGGCAGAGGTACATGGACGAAGTCAAGATGTGGAAAGACTCAAGACTTCCCTTGGGTGGAGGATGTATGAGATAAAAAGTGGCTGCAACCGTTCAATGAGGTCGAGTGTCAGGGTGACGACAAGACTTGGGATAAGTTGTGCCAGAGGCAAGACAAGGTGAAAAAATTCAGAGGGTAGAGGTAAGTGACCTGTGGGGTACTCTGAAGATATGGATGATGCCGGGAAAGGGAAGATGATAAGTAGTGCTCCAACCAAGGGTGACATGGGTTTCGGCTGGCCAAAAAGAGGGAAGCAGGTCATCAAAGGTGACGACAAAAAGGGTAATGTAACGACTGAAAATAAAGGCGTTTGTACAATAAATAATGAATAATTGGGGAGAAATGTACAAATATAGAAATGGGTGCCCTAGTGTGATATGGGTGGCCCATTTAGGGCATAATTTTCTTGGAAAAATGATGAAGGGTGGGGGCCCCATTGGTGAGTTTCTGTATGAGGTAGGTGAAATGAAGGTAGGTTTGCAGATGGGCAAACTGATTGTGGATGAAATGGAGGGTTCATGATACTACGGAGGTGCAGGTAAAAAATAGAACCGAGAAGAGATAATCTGGGAGTCCATGTGGGAAAGCTAGAAAAATGAGGAGAAGGAGTATGTGGTTGATTCGTGACATGATGAAAGACTATCGAGACTCCCATCCCTAAAGGGTTTTGAAAAACAGTATGAGTGTCAAAAGTGTCAAAAGGTGCTATGAATGGGACAACTCATGTGGGTAAGAATGCTACCGGGTAACAGTACCGAAGATGAAAATGGAGGTGTGGGTATTGAAGAGCTGAGAATGGGGATCCTAGAGGAAAATATCAGAGGGTGTGACTGGAAATGTAAGTGATACAATGGGAAAAGATACATGCTAGTGCTGAGTATATACCTGAAGGGGTTGTGCCGATGTATAATGATCAAGTACCTGCACACATGAA
The DNA here is from genome assembly GCA_000966675.3 of Picea glauca. Taxonomy (NCBI): domain Eukaryota; kingdom Viridiplantae; phylum Streptophyta; class Pinopsida; order Pinales; family Pinaceae; genus Picea; species Picea glauca. The sequence continues at coordinate 464,197 of JZKD02S1791833.1, read as the reverse complement.
AACCAAATACCCAAAGTGAACAATATCTGAAGAGAATCGAAGATACGAGCATGTATTTGATAAGTGTGAATATGTGCATGCGTACCTAACCAGGGTATGAAAAAAAGGTTCCCCAGGGGCTTAGGATCAAAAGAGGCCCAGGGACTGCTGTGATGTAGATGACAGGATGTTGATCACGTGGCTGAAGATGGATTGAGAAATGGACACCGTGGGCTCCTGGAATGGTGAGTGGAAGTTTGGCAAAAGGCCTATATATATCTGTAGGGCCCACACTGCCACCTCATTTGTACCTGCTGCAATAGTGACTGGACGAACAATTTTCAGAGGAGATTTGGAGATTCGGGGAGGATGAGGCATACGATTGGTGATTAGCGAGCGCCAAGTTAGTGGTCTGATCATCCTGCATAGAAATAGGATTTCATTTTTTGGGCAGGGGCTACATGAGGGGCCGTACATAGACATTTAGGGGATATGGGCCCCACATGCGCAGGTGATCCAAGAATAGGAGTGCATTGCCAATCTGTTGCGCCTCTTTCATCACCTTGGTGAGCAGAATAGAGGTGATTTCAAGCTCAATTGGGTCTTCTAAGCAGGACAGCTATAGAGAAAACATTTAGATAAAGAAAACAAAAACTACAATTAAGAATTAAACTAAGAGATGCAATAAAAACTAAATTCATGAGCATAGGGACATAGAAACAAAAAGAACCAAAAGACCCATGTCACCAATATTTGAGGCTGATCTATTGATGAAAACAAAGCACCAAGAAGAAAGGAGACTATGAGTCCCTTCTTCCTCCAAGGGAAGTCTCTTGGACCCTCACTAGCTAGCTCTTCTTACAACAAAGAAAATGGAAAATGGTGATGAAAGAACTCTTTACAAATCCACTCA